>OX381614.1:25485128-26086628 GCA_947459985.1 Diloba caeruleocephala | reverse complement strand
TGTGTACCAGTACACATGATTGATATTGAATTCGTAACGAATCGAAAAGTGATTATGACGTCTCATATTTATTGCTTCTAGGATGAAATGCTGCACCATTTGGTCAATTTCGATACATCCTTTGGTAGAAGATAAAATTTTATTACCTTTTAATCGATCTAGATACTGTATTTCGCGTGTGAATTTTTGGTGGGAATCTGTTACAGATTTTTATTGGTGATACAGTTTCAAATCCTTTTGTGAGATATTTTATTAATTTGTTGATGTGAATTCGAAGGTTGTTATCGACGCTCTATGATAAGATTCCCGTAGAACGTAGACATCTTATAAATTTTTAATTTTTTAACGTTGCCCTACATACACTAGGATTTCTCCTGTGTTGTGAGTGCGTTTACAAACACAAATTCCACAAACAATACACCCGGACCCGGAACAACTACCTGCAGATTGTACAAATAACCCACGATCCGGTGCGTAGCAGCCGACTGTATAAGCCACTGCACCAACCGTGTCATCTGTTCTTTCTTCTGTACGTGTATATGTCACTGAACTCCTCCTAAACGACTTGACCGATTTTGATTACAATTTACGTAATTTTAAGTGGATGGTTTAGATTTACAATTGGACCCGGTAGGTGGCGCCGTAATATAGTTTGCATGTACCTGCCTGTGCGAAGCTGGGGCGGGCAGCTAGTATTGATATAGAATCTATATTCCATATGATGACATCGCCGTAGTGCCGGCTAAGAATGGCACCACCCCATCTTATCCGGGGGTGTCGTAAAAGATACTGTGGGATTAGTTGGAGGACGGACAGCAGTGTCCTTCGAGTACATTTACAACTTTTTTAAAGTATACTGGTGACAAGTCGAGCAAGTCATTCGCTTGGCAGCGTTAGAATTTTCACCTAATATTTAGTGGCTGATATAGTCGGCTGCTGCGCTCCGGGTCGTGGGTTCGATTCCCGCACGGAACAAATATTTGTATGATCTGCAGGTGTTTAGGTAGTTGTTCCCAGTCTGGGCGTATTATGTGTGGAATTCGTGCCTGTAAACGCACCCACGACACAGGAGCAATCCTAGTGCGGTAGTGCGGGCAACGTCTAAAAATTAAAAAAAACACGGACTGTGTTTTTCTATATATCTAACAACCTCTGAGAAGAAATGCCGAAAGAAAATCAGGATTAAGTGTTACTTAGTTATTTAAAAAAATGTCTTTTACAAATATGTCCTTTGGAAATTATTTAAAACAGTTATCTATACATTGATAAAAGATAAATATAGCACCTATACAATGCAAATAAATACTACTTCAGATGTATTTAGTTTCCAGGGAAGCCACACGTGCAGAAAATAACGCCATATGTCCATATGTGTTTTTTTTTTTAAACGTTGCCCCACACTAGGATTTCTCCTGTGTCGTGAGTGCGTTTACAGACATGAATTCCACATACAATACACCCAGACCCGGAACAACTACCTGCAGATCATACAAATATTTGTTCCGTGTGGGAATCGAACCCACGACCCGGAGCGCAGCAGCCGACTGTATCAGCCACTGCACCAACCGTGCCGTCAATTGATTAGACGTGCGAATTAGTTTCTCAACTGTGAGAACAGTTTTTTTTTTTCGTTTCCCCAAACTACACTGTGTTTCTCCTGTGTCGTGGGTGCGTTTACATGCACAAATTACACATACAATACACCCAGACCCAGAAAAACTTCCTGCAGATCAAACAAATATTTGTTCCGAGCGGGAATCGAAACCGCGACCGGGAGCGTAGCAGTTGACTGTATCAGCCACTGCACCAGTCATGCCGTCAAACTTGAGGTATCTTGTTATAAACCGAACACAGTTACATAAGAATGATTTCTTGGTTTTGGGCAATCAGAATTTAGCTAATAACTGTGGTGTTGACGACGGCGATTCGCCTGACCTAGCAAAGTATTTTTATAATCCGGATTATATACAAAACCGGATGAATCCTGGGAAAACCGGATGGATACCTACCCTACGCATACAGGACAATATTTATACCCCCATCGAATACAAAGTCCCGTTATCTAATCTTCCTTAGCAAAATCAACTAAAATGAAACGAGAGAAAACTCGAAGAAGAGCTTAACTAATCTAATTAAACATCAGGTCGGAAACAGGCGATGGCCGTTTTCTGGGCTTGAATATCGGACATTAACTTGTGAGACAGCGCACTGCAACGGTCAAAGGTAACGAGGGTGCACTGTGAGAGGTGAAGCGATAAGCGGGAGCGGGGAAATGGCTTTGTAAACGTACTTACTCTTCATAAATTAACGATGAGCGATTTTAAGTATAATATATTAATTTGTGTAACTGCAGTATAGGTACGGTCACAGACTGATGTGCACAGAAATAATAACAATAATAATGTATATATGTCAGATAACCAAGTAATATCAATTATTTCGCATACTTATAATCTGTTATTAACATTGACTAATTGATATAACAAATATTCATAGCATTAGGGTGTATAACCATAGTCAGCCAGTGCATTCCTAATTTGCTGTCACATCATTAAAAAAATATGATTCAGCTCTGATATATCATTTGAATTATTTACTGCACTAGAATTGTCAATTAATAAGTTTTAAATATGCAATTAAATATTTAGCCAACATTTTTGCTAATGTCATTCTACAATCGCTCTCGCTCCGCTTCTCACCAACCTCGATACCACCACCACCACACTGCCGCCCGCCATGCTTAACATTAAGATAACACCTTACTTATGGTATGCTTATGGCTGTGATTACCCATCGCTGGGCGCCCCGCACATGTTTATGGATATAATGCTTAGTTGGCTTTTTGTGTTCTCCTTGTAATGATTGTTGGAGGAACAAGGATGGTATTTTGATGGTGTGTTGGATTTTGCGGAAATGCTAGTGTCGAGGGAGCTGCTAGAAGCAAAAAAGTTTAAAGGCATACATGTCGATTAGGCTTGCTTTTTTACTTGATGTTCATAAATACACGTACAAATTTGATAAGGGCTTTTAATATCAGCCTGTCTGTCCCACTGCTGGGTAAAACCCTCTTCTAATAAGTAACTAGAATAGACTTCCAGGCTTGTTCACTTTGTGTGGGCGCTTTCATGACGTATTTCGTCACCTAAAGTTAGTGGTGACTTAGATTAACAAAAATAATTACATTAGTTATATATGCTTACGGTGCTTATGAAGTCCACTGCTGGACACAGGCCTCCCTCAAAGATCACTACAATGACCGATATGGCTGTATTGTGGGCTCAGTGGGGGGTTTTGCCATAATCGCCTTGGCAGACGGGTTGGCGATCGCAGTTGAGCTGTTAATGTACTTGAAGGACGCTGCTGCCCATCCTCCGGCTAATCCCTTAGTCGACTTTTACGACATCCACGAGAGGAGATGGGGTGGTGGTATTCGGAGTCGGTACCACACGGGGACCTAAGAAGACATAAACATCCGCGCCTCCGTGACTTCTTAAACTTTGTTGTACATATGTACAACGAAGTTGCGGACGACTGAAACATGATAACTACAAACTACAAGAAAAGTTATCTAGTAACTATTTCGAGATACAGTACAGAATGGAAGTTCAGTGTTTTTATAATGATACGAGTGTATGTCTAGCAACATATCGAAAAAAGCTTTTTACACTGTTATTTACATTTCACAACGAACTCTGTTACCACATAATTCTTACGTTTATCTTTTCACCAGTGTTTATATTGATTAAAAAGGCTCAAATTGATCGTTAGCTGCTAGGTGCGTTGTGTGCTTACACGATCAGTGCTTTCATCTGTGTTTTACTGGTAGTAAGTGTCTTACTGCAATAGTCCGGATAGGTAGGTACCATTGCTCCCGCTCGAAGAAGGAGAAGACGGCACCGGGGTAACAACCGCCCTGGCGCATAATTCCCATATGCCTGAAACCCCCTGCCGTTACTATAAGGCGGGGGACCTCTGGGTTCGCGGGTGCGTAGATTGGGGAATCTGCGTGCCCACACCGAGCGACCCAAGAGAAGACGGTAGCACGCCTGTGGTCACGCGCTGCCGTGGGACGCTTTGGGGGATCCTTCACAATCCCCCCGAGGGGGTGACCGCTTTACAGTCACTCTCTCAGGGATGTGCCTATAGGCGTGGCACCAGTGGGCGGCTCTAGTGTGATCATACGAGGACCTGGAGCCTCCCTTAGGTGCCGAAGATGACCGCTCCAGTGGTTTTAGCCGGTAGGAGTCAGGCATTCTCCGAGATGTGCCAATAGGCGTGGCACCAGTGGGCGGCTCTAGTGTGATCATACGAGGACCTGGAGCCTCCCTTAGGTGCCGAAGATGACCGCTCCAGTGGTTTTAGCCGGTAAAAAAAAAAGGAGTTAGGCATACCCCTTCGCCCTTCCCCGGGGCGAAGGAAGTTCCTGAAGAATTTCCACTGGGCACCAATAAAAAAAAAAGGACAGTCGTTGCAGAACGTCCCTCTGGTTACAGTCCCTTAGCCGTTTACGACATCCACGGGAGGAGATGGAGTGATGCTATATTCTCAATCAGGACATCCCACGGATTTGAAAGTATGTTGCGGTTTGAAGGGCTAGTCAAATCGCTGCAAGCAGTGCAGTGTGGTACCACGCAGGAATAGTCCTGGGTAGTATTACAATGATTATGGGCAGGCATGCCGCTTACCAACAGGCCATTCACTTGCCTCTCGTCACCAGATACTACAAAAAAAGGCGACTACTGACCTATGTTGAACTAAGGAAAATAAATTCTCGCAGTGTAGTGTCAAAACTGAACAGGTGGGCGCTAGCCATTCAAACAATTCTACCTTCCTCCATTCATTAAAAAATACTAGTTTATATTGTATTTGACGAAATCTATCAGTTTATGACTGACATGTCGGACAGAATAAACAGCTATAAATATAAAGAATGTCAGTTAGTATATGGTACGAGACTATGTGTGGGCGTGGACGGCTTTACACAAGTGTCAAGAGTAATTAAAAAATAATTGGTGCTACTTAATAAAAATGGATTATTCATCTTGTAAGCCCGATTACTCAGTGTGTTAAACAAGAGATTTTTACAGATCTAAGGCTTCCGGGAGTATGTAATGAATTAAGGTTGTTGCTGACAATCAGTGCTGTTGGTATAAGATCCGTGTGAAGTCTAGGTAGGCAAGGTATTACGCTGAGCAATGGCCTATATTTTTGCGCATATGCGACGCACCACTTTAGAACCCTTTTTACATTATCAGTGTAATCTATTGTAGTTGAGAGATGACAAAGTCTGCGATCATTTGAATAACAGATTAAACAGATCCATATACCATTCTGAACGGGATGGTATTAAAGATTCTTATACGGTATTCAGTTATTCACAGACTAACTGTTTATATTTAATTTTGAAATCAGTGTTAACATTTTTTTATTCGTGTTGATTTTTAATTTCAGCTGTTAGAAATAGTTGTTTAAGTTGTGTGTAGAACAACATAGAATTTAAATTTATTGTACACCTTTATATTGTAAAATAGGAATATTTCCAATAGTTAGCGTGGCACAATGCTTATCTTATCGTTAAAAGCGAGCTTTTACAGACAACCTTTGCATGGATTTAAAAGTAGGGAAATAAAGAAATTCGGGTAGTCTGTGGTGTACTCAATAATTATATTGATATATATATATATATATATATAAGAAAATACATGTGTTTCTAAATAGTTACCTTATCTTTCTTTCCTTCTATATTCTTTCAATGAAAATAATTACCTTCTCTGACCTACTGTATACATTGCACATATACATATATCTATATCCTTATTTCAAATACAATTCTCTCTCGTGAAATTTATTATTGACTTATCTCATTCATGCATTACACGCTTCAACAAGTCAAACAAAGTAGTTTCACCTAACATGGACGGCTTCATTCAACCGTGAGCCATTCACCAATAAAGAATTTGTCGTATGCCAGTGAAATGCGACGTCATCGACATCAAAATTCTGTTAATTAATTCAGCTCCTTTATACCTCTAGCGTTTATATTTATATGCTTTTTTATCACCCGTGCGCACGAGTCGATAAAATACCTGTTAGTTTGTGGTACGAGTTGTAAGAGACTGGCGATATTGCGAAAGATAGTTTTTGAACAAGTTTTTGTTATTGTCGTGATTTTCTTAGGAAATAAAATATTTTGAGTTGAGTTTGAAGAGAAGAAAGCTACAGCTCAAAATTCCCGTAAGGATAACTTTGTTGTTTTAGTGCTCATTTCAAAAAACCACCTTCTAACTGATATCATCTTTTCAGCCGAATAAAGTCCACTGCTGGACACAAAGGTCTCCCCGAAGTTTGCCACAACGACTGGTCTGGGTGTATTGTGTGCTCACTGAGGGGTTTTGCCATAATCGCGACGCTTGGCAGGCAGGTTGGCGATCGCAGTTGAGTTGTTAATACTCGAAGGACGCTGCTGCCCATGCTCCGGTTAATCCCACAGTCACCTTTTATGACCCCCATGAGATGAGATGGGAGAACTGATATAGAGTGAATGTAAATAAAAAGTACGTAACTTACAAAAAGTAGAAGGTAATTTTCAACAGCGAGATTTCCATCGCTCCTCTCATGACTTAACCCTCGCCCAGATTTCGTAACCGTCACTTATGGTGGTCATTTTTTATTGTTAGATACGTTTGGTGCCGTATTGTGAAGATTTAGTGGCAGGCTGAAGCTTGGTGATATATTTATTGGGTCTTATCACTACGAAGCGGAATGCCATGAGCACTAAAACTTAATAGGCGTTGTAGGTCATTGACGCTCAGCTGGCTGTGTTTGGGAGTTTCTTAATGAAGGAGAGTTAAGATAGAATGCCTCAAACAGTAATTAAATGAAGATTGTAATATATCTGGTCTTATGTCATGTTTTTAAATCTAGAAAAAGTAGTCAACCGGATAGATAATGAAAATTATGAATAGGTAACAATAAATTTCAAATTTAAGGAAGGCTTTCGATGTATATTTTATTAATAAAGCAAAGCCCTATGAAAGCTCAAGAAGCTTGAGCAAATATCCATCAAACTACTTGGAAAACGGATCTAGTGGTTTTCGTTGACAACAAGTAAAGCCAAATTAAGAATAAACCACCACTCCATTTACTCCCGTGGATGTCTCTCTAAACTAATGGAACGGGCAGTCCGTGCCTTTTTTGCCTCAGCGCCCATCAGTTCTATGAACAATGTGCCCCGCCCATTGCCACTTCAGTTTACTAATTCTTTCAGCTATGTCGGCAACTTTAGTTTTTCTACGGATCTCATCATTTTTAATTCGACCTCGCGGAGAAATACTAAGCATAGCTCTCTCTATGGCTTGCTGAGTGACCTTGAGCTTTTAAATTAATGAAAATCAATGAAAGTATGATTAATAACTGCAAACTCTAGACAAATAATGAAGAAGTCTAGACTAAACAATCTAAAACTCTTATGAATTAATTATATACAGTTGTGATCAAGACTCTATGTGGGTTTTATACATAATTTACATTTTATTGGCTCCGTATTAGCCTTTGGATCGAGTTCGCAATACGTATCATTTATAATATTATAAATATGTCTAGCACGCCAGCCGTGCGTTGAATTTTAAACTATACAATACAAATATAAAAAATTGAAGTGTCTGTTTGTAATGTCAAAATAACAGCTTTTTACTAAATGCAATTTTTGTTCCGTCTAAAAATCGAACTAATGTAGGTCAATTTGCGCCAATGTCCCGCATGCTTTCTTTTGCTAACAACATTTGTAGTGAAATAGATATATTCACTGGTTCTGTGGCTTCATTAAGGTCAGGAAAACAAATTCTGGTTCCGCACAAATAAATGAAAGCACAAAGGTTCTCGAATGGAGACCGCGCACCGGAAAACGCAGCGTGGGACGCCCTCCAACGAGGTGGACAGACGATCTGGTGAACGTCGCTGGGAGTCGTTGGATGAGAGCGGCATGTGACCGCTCGTTGTGGAAATCTAAGGGGGAGGCCTTTGTTCAGCAGTGGACGTCCTGGGGCTGATATGATGATGATGATGAAATGAAAGCTCGTGAAATCCAATATATATATTCTATGTCAACTGTCAATGCCGAAATACTCTAGATTATTTATAAATATACTGATTTATTTTAAATTAAACAGCGGGTGAAATCGCAGGGCACAGCTAGTTGAATATAAATCTATGCAGTATTCGAAATTAGTGTAACCGCGATAAAGTGTTGTGATCTTTGGCTCAGGGTCGAGAGTTCGATTTCCGTATTGAGGCAAAT
This sequence comes from Diloba caeruleocephala, assembly GCA_947459985.1. Classification (NCBI taxonomy): domain Eukaryota; kingdom Metazoa; phylum Arthropoda; class Insecta; order Lepidoptera; family Noctuidae; genus Diloba; species Diloba caeruleocephala. The sequence goes on along the minus strand of OX381614.1, from coordinate 26,078,332 downwards.
CTGTATGGCCTACAGATGTTGTTGCTAATAAATTAATCATATTTATATAAATCGCATTAAGTATATGATTTGTGTTCTCAAGATTCTTGTTTCACTCCAACAGGTCCAAATATGTTTCGTAACCTTTACATAATTAAATGTCATTAAAGTCAGTGCAATAAAGCCTATTTTTTCGGTAGATGGCCGGCGATAAGTGGTCATCCATCATCATAATAGTAGGGTTCATTGACAAGCAGAAAACCAGTTGAGGATATCGGACCACCAAACCACAAACGATAACGTATCTTCTAACTTGTCACACGTGACCGTAAACCTGTACATACAGCAGTGCAATTCCCTAAGTTAAAAGATCCATACATCCTTGAATACGTAATTGAAATAACGGTGGAAAACCGATTTGGTCTTCGCTAATACATTGAAGCTATTCAATGCCGTGTGGTGCCGGCTCAGAATATCCATATACCACCACCACCCTATCTCCTCTCGTGGGTGTGGTAAAAGTCGACTAAGAGATTAGCCGGAGGATGGGCAGCAGCGTCCTTCGAGTAAATTAACAACTCAACTGCGATCGCCAACCCGTCTGCCAAGCGTGGCGATTATGGCAAAACCCCCCAATGAGCCCACAACACGCCCATATCGGTCGTTGTGGTGATTTTTGGGGGAGGCTTATGTCCAGCAGTGGACTTCATTCGGCCGAAAGGATGAAGGACACGTTGCAGACATTGAGCCATGAGGTCGAATCTTAGCGAATACCAAATTGGGTTATCAATATGTCATGGCTTCAGTATATAAGTGCAGTCACGTATTGTCCCCGATGGTCCTGGCTGGAGGCCTCTTTTGGCTTCGCCAGAAATGACCGGTTAAGCAACCACATTTCCCTGAAATGTATGCGAGAAGCCCAACAAAAAAAACCCAATGGTGTAAAACTATTGCACGTCGCGCGTATTGCATTCTATTGAGACAAGCCACAGTCTTCAGGTCTATTGCAATTGGTGTTATATGGACTGAAAACAAAATGAAATAAACGGAAATAACGGCGTCTGCCTCTTAACATTTTATTGGTATTTTATTTTTTATTAATCGGTGCCGTCATTGGCTGGGCTATGATTATTAGTAAACGTCAGCGAACTGATAGAATCACGTTTTAATGCGTAATAAATTCTCTTCACCTGGCCCACAATTCCTATAATCCGACCACACAAATTAACACTCCGGCTTAGGTATCAGCCTAGTTACGATGAGTCAACATCAATAAAATAGAAGAAACACGACAATTCGAGGAAAGGTCCGACATCTGATCTGATCTCATCACAAGATGATGATGTGTTAAGGAAAATGAACGATAAAACTTAAAAGTTGCATGTGGTTTTTGCTAATATAGAGCATGCAGTTGTAAATTATGAGTCAGGATTAGAAATAGATTTCAAGAAATGTATAAATTACGTTTCTGATAAAATTGCTGTGCTCTTTTTCCTTTATTAGTGACGCGTTATTTATAACAGTTTTAATATTGATATTACGTGTTCAGAGGGCCAATTCTCGTAATTAATTTACACCATGACTAAAACTTGACGGAACTGAGATTAAATTAGGAATTGACCGAAAATATGGTATTCTGCTACTCTTAAAGTTCAGTCGGATTTCGGTACAATCTCGATCTAGTCTCATTTCAATCTCAATGTTGACGTTTATTTAATGACAATTTAGACATGTGACAGTTCGAAATGTTAGCAGAATACCGTTTTGGCTTCGATCCATTTTCGATCTCATCACAGTATAAGTTCACGTTTGACGTTGTATGTTAGTTTAGGAGAATACCATCTGTGACATTTATGACACTGAGACTAGATCGGGACTATATTTTGAACATTTTTAAATTACGAGAATTGGCCCTCTGATTTTAACGTTTTTCTCATGCTGGAAACTAATATTCTATTCATCAGTAGCTTTTTCTACGATATATGGATATTTGACCTTACTTATACAGCTTATGTCAAATTTATATATCTAAGCTAAACCATCGGTTGATTAAGGCTGCGTTTAATCAAGGGCTACATTATTTTGTCTGTCAAAGTAATTTTTACAGTAACATTAACAACTTCGCCTATCATCTAAAATGTAAAAGTTAAAGTTAGTGTCACTATCATCGCTAGAAGAGCTTGATACCCACAGTATATCGCGGAGTTTTATTATGTTTGATATTTTCCACTAAAAACAGTATTTTTTACCAAATGTAAAGGCTAGAGTTCTATAGCAGTTGACATACACGACCCGTATCTAATCATAATCCTTAACCGCCCAAAGATGAGCGGTTAATGTTATCGTTATTTGTGACTTAATTTTAACCTTTGCTTAAATAGTGCCGTATTTTGCTTAAATTTGAAGTCTGGTGAGGCATTATTATAGTTACTTGTTAAAACGCTGCCAAAAGCAATTAAATATCTGACAGTAACATTTATGATATCACATGACCATATGATAGCTTGTTCAGAGTTTGGGTGTTTACTGAATATAAGAACAATGCTATGCAATGGGATGACGTTTCAAACATATTTATATAAGTGCGGAGTTTAGCGTTTTGGCTTTGCAGATCTACTGCAGTGTGAATATTCCTATTTTTGAAGAGAAAACTTCTTTTAGCGCGGTACGCATATTTTTTGATGAAATAAAATCTCTGGACTCGCGACACCGTTACGAGACGCAGCTATAGTGTGTGCATATATGCATGTACGTATAGCTGACCGCGAACGCGTCTTGATAAATAAATAAAAAAACATTTAATGCTATAAAATTTTCACTTCTGTCGGCACTCCCGGAAAAAAGTACGGCGAAGTGTGGAGAATACCGGATTCCTACCGGCTAAAGTCACCGGAGCAGCTCATCTTCGGCACCAAAGGGGGATTCCTGGAACTCAAAAAATCTCTCGTGTGTTGGACATGGGTGCCGGGGGCTGCAGGGTGACGTGCACCCGGTCTTTCCATTTATATTTCTTAACCATGAACAGTTGGAATCCGCTTTAAGGTACCTTATATTATTTTTGAGAGTTCCTTGATAATTCATAGTCAGTTAAAACTACGGGAAACTACGTATTTTATTCTAGCCCACTGCCATAGATACTGTGTCTCTTCCGCTCAATACTATCATGTTTTTTTAATTCCGAACCAGATTCAATCATTGTTAGCCTGAGATTTTTATTATGTTGTCATTTCACTTTCTTTCTGAGATTTCATCACTGGGTTTAATATCTAAGGCATTTTGAAATTATGCATACAATATTTGATCATTCAACTAGATTAGAATTTTCTCGGCAATGGAAAGTGTATCGTGCGGGCGAAGGTAGTGGGTGAAAAATTTCATCATAATATACGTAACGTATTATAGAGAAAGTATATGAAATTGCAACAAGTCAATTTAGAGATCAACGGATTTAATGTTACTGACGAAGTAAATCAATAAATGAATATGTGGAATAATGGCCTCCATACACTCCATACACACACACACATAAACTTGCTTCATTTCCGTGTAGTCAAGATTGAACAACGAATGCTAAACAGTACTACAAATCAGTAACCAGTAGTAACTATGCACTAGTTAGTACGTTACCAGTGATGATATAAGGCATAAATAGAAAGAAAGAATGATAGTTTTACTTTAGACTCGTACACAGTGACAATGAAAACGTCATTATCATCATAAAGGCCATTTATACGTCCACTGCTGAACAAAAGCCTCCCCCATATATTTTCACAACTGTGTCATCATTTTGGGGGGTATTTGCCAATACTCACCACGCTTGGCAGGCGGGTTGGTGAGCGCAGTATGGCTACCGTTTCACAGAAGGGACGCTGCTGCCCATCCCTCTAGTTTAGATTCCCTTAGTCGCCTTTTACGACATCCACGGGAGGAGATGGAGTGGTGCTATATTCTTAATCCGGACACCACACGGAATGTCCAGACACCACACGGAATTGAATGAAAACGAAAACGATTAATGAAATAAAATAAATGTATGTGACTACAGTAGTGCTGTACGAGGCCAAAAAAGGTCCCGATCTCAGCATATGGTGCAGCAATTTATGCTGAAGCGCTGGTTTTTTGATAGGGCCGATACGTGGTCGTTTAGTCACTTACTCTTAAGAAAATTCAAGGTAACTCAGCGAACTAAGGAGAGAACTATGTTTGATATTTCAGTACGCGATCGAATAAAGTGGCCAACATAGCTGAAAGGCTTAGTAAACTAAAGTGGTAATGGGCGGGGCACATAGCTCGTAGAACAAAATTCTTAAGTGGAAACTACACACCGGAAAACGCAGCGTGGGACTCTAATGAGAGGACAGACGACCTAGTAAAGTTAGCTGGGATTGATAATGACTACAAATCAGATTCGCTACCAATGTATGGTCGAATAAAAGTTCTAACAGTTCTTGACAGTCACAGATAAACCCTGCCGTCACTACATGGTGGGGGGCCTCGGGGGTCGCGGGCGCGCAGATTAGGGAGTGCATACTCACACCGAGCGACCCCCGGGAAGACGGCGGCGTGTGCACGTGGCAGATGGGTGACTTTTTTATAGTCATCCGCTTCTCGATGTGCCTAAAGGCGCGGCACACGAAGTTCGTGTAGAATTTCCAATGGACAATAAAAAACCTGTATTATCATCATCATCATTATCACATCAGCCAAAGGACATTCAAACAAAAGAAAGCTAAACAAAAGCCTTCCACAATTGATTTTTGAGATTCATTTTGGGGATATGGGGATAATTCGCCAGTACTCACCTCGCTTGGTAGGCGGGTTTGTAAGCCCAGTATGACTACTGTTGCTAAGAAGGAATGCTGCCCATCCCTCTTGCGTTAGAGTTTCCTTAGTCGCTTTTTACAACATCTATGAGTTGAGATGGAACGAGAAAGCAATGGATTTATATTAATATATGGTGTCCGGATTAAGAGTATTGTGCAAATCCGTCTCCTGAGGATGTCGTAAAAGGCAACTATCGGATTTAAACCAGAAGGATAGTCAGCAGCGTTCTCTGGAAAGGCAGCCATTCTGCGCTCACCAACTTGCTTGCCAAGCGTGGTGAGTCTCCTTCAAATGACGACACAATTAGTCGTGGAAATGTATGGAGAAGGCATATGTTCAGCTGTGTCAATCAAAATATATAATATAAAAAGTGTTTTATTATATTTAGCTATCATTTTTAATAAAATATATACCTTTTTTTTATTTGTGCCCAGTGGAAATTCTTCATGAACTTCCTTCGCCCCGGGGAAGGGCGAAGGGGTATGCCGGACTCCTACCGGCTTAAACCACTGGAGCGGTCATCTTCGGCACCTAAGGGAGGCTCCAGGTCCTCGTATGATCACACCAGAGCCGCCCACTGGTGCCACGCCTATACGCACATCTCGGAGAGGGTGACTGTAAAGTGGTCACCCCCCCGGGAAAATATATACCTAATAATATTTACATTTCTAGCTTTAAATCACAAACCACAGTAAAATAAATATACGTACCCGTAATTCACATTCTAAATCATACTTCTCCCAGCGGTCTGATAAAAAGCGATAAGAGTGTAAACTACAGAACATTTATTAACAATACATAGATACTCTATCACCCAAAAACTAACCATAACTTAGCGGGGCAACCATGCCCTGCATTACGCCACGGCATTTGCATAGACCACGAGGTCGGCTGCGTAGGCGCAGGTTACAGAAAAATCTCTTTCCGATACACATTTCGGTGCGCGTGGGCAACAAAAACCTTTCAGATTGTTTATCGATCAATATATTATACAAAACGTGTGAATATTTCTCTTCGATCACTACTTTAAGTGATTGAATTATCTTCAAATGTGTGATAAGCGAATCAATTTGTGTGATGGGGAAAGCTGACGTTAAATTAGAATAATGCAAGTTTATTGTTATTTTTATCGATCATTCAATACTTTATATGCTAATAAGTTACCAGAAAAAGAAATAGACTGATTAAAAAAGACTGACAAAAGACTAGTGAGGGAACATTACTTGTCACTGTGATTATTTTTGCTTAGAATTTACTAAGTATTACATTTGAAGTAACTGCTTTTCGATATTTTGTCGAACAAATTAAAAAGTATTTGTATATATAAATGTTTGTGTATTTATATATCCATATTGTGTATAATCTTCCATTATTTATATATTTAGTATAGTATACGTAATTTAGTTATTTCATTATGTATCTGTGTGCACCATCAACTGCCGCATATATTATCCAGTTAAGTATTTCTCCATCCTAAGGTTGCCTGGAAGAAATCGCCGAGTGCGATAAGGCCGCCCATTGTACTCTAAAATATACTTATAAGCACTACTGTTTTTATTACCTTTAACTATTGGTGTACAATAAAGAGTATAATAAATAAATAAATAAGAATCCAGATTTCCATCACAGTCAACAGATCATCCAATCAATCACAATGATTGCGATTGAAAGGATGATGGCAGAAATATGTGTACGTATTTATAGTATATACCCACACGCGTTAGAAGTTATAGTTCTGTGGGGTCATAGGTCATATCGGCCATTTATACGTCCACTGCTGAACAAAGACCTCCCCCATAGATTTTCACAACTGTGTCATCATTTTGGGGGGTATTTGCCAATACTCACCACGCTTGGCAGGCGGGTTGGTGAGCGCAGTATGGCTACCGTTTCACAGAAGGGACGCTGCTGCCCATCCCTCTGGTTTAGATTTCCTTAGTCGCCTTTTACGACATCCACGGGAGGAGATGGAGTGGTGCTATATTCTTAATCCGGACACCACACGGATAACATCTGATCTGTGGGGTAACTAAAATAAAATATACTTATATTCTTCATGCCAATAATTTACGTTAGTTGGAAAAACGATCAATGAAAGATATTAAAACAATAATGAAGGTTTGATTAAAGAAAATTAATTAATTAAAATTATATTTATTTTTATATAGGTAGTAAAAGATATTAGTTGTCAAATATCTGAGATAAATATAGTAACATACTATGATTTAAAAGAGTAACCCTTGAGATTTTGTCCCGTTCTTCTCCATACGAAACCTTGAATACGAGGGCGGCACTGAAAATTTCGGGAATCAAGGAAGTGACACAACATTACTATTTAAAAATGTATTTATTGCTTTTCGAAGTATTCTCCGCGAAATTCGACACATTTTTCCATACGATGGAACCAATCATTGAAGCAACCATTCCGTTCGGAAGTTGGGGTCTCCAAAATGGCCGTTTTGTAGGCGTCCACAGCTTCTTTAGGTGATGAAAATCTCTGTCCACGCAATTTATTCTTTATTTTAGGGAAAGTATAGAAATCATTAGGGCTTAGGTCGGGGCTGTACGGCGGATGGTCTAATAATTCTATGTTTTCTTGCTCTAAAAACTCTTTTGTTCTGTGCGCGGTGTGAGAACTCGCATTGTCGTGATGGAGGATGATGCGGCGGTTGCAGTTCTCTCTACGGAGTTCAGAAACGACCTGTGGCAAACAAATGCTAGCATACCATTCTGCATTAACCGTTCTTTGTCCCTCAAGAGGAATAGTCGTAACATGGCCGGTTTTGGAGACAAACGTGGCCACCATTTTTTTTGCAACACTCCGTGAACGAACAACTTTTGTTGGCTTTGACTCATTTTCGAACACCCAAACTCGTGACTGGTTTTTTGTTTCGGGTTCGTACGCATATATCCAGGATTCGTCACCTGATACGATGTTGTATACAGCATTTGAGGATCCTACGTGGAATCTTTCGAGAGTTCTGACGCACCAAGTAACGCGAGCCGCTTTTTGCTCTTCACATAGCAAATGCGGTATCCATCGGGAAAACAACTTTTTTACACCTAATTGTTCATGCAAGATTATTTGTATTTGACTCATGCCAATGTCTAAAGTTGCCTGATTTTCGCGGTATGTCACATGTCGATCTTCCTCAATCAGCTTACGCACAGCATCAACGTTTTCTTGGGTGACTGCAGTTTTTTGACGACCTTGACGAGGATCATCACTGAGCTTGACACGTCTACGTTGAAATTCAGCAAACCAGCGATAAATTGTGGTTTTGGATGGGGCTTCATCACCAAATGCAGAAATCACCCGGTCAACACACTGTTTTTGTGTTAAACCACTTCGAAAGTCATAATAAATCATCGCTCTTGAATTTTCTCGAGTCAATTCCATTTTCTCAACGACTAAACAAGTTTGACAAAACCTTGTGACAAGACCGTGAATCTTTTTTAAAATAAATAAATGGTATTCGATTTGTAAAACCAAGGAGTTTTCAATTAAAAAGATTTTAATATGACAGGAACAGTGGAAATATTCCATTCCCGATACTTTTAGTGCAGCCTATGTAATATTTATTGTCAAATATTAATCAAGTATTAGTAAGAAAAATTAATATGCACTTTTACTTACCTTTCGTGAACAACATTATCCTGTCGAATTGGGAAGCCCATGTTCAGCAGCATGACGGCACGGTTGGTGCAGTGGCTGATACAGTCGGCTAACAAATATTTGTATGATCTGCAGGTAGTTGTTCCGGGTCTGGGTGTATTGTGTGTGGAATTTGTGTTTGTGAACGCACCCACGACACAGGAGAAATCCTAGTGTGGGGCAAAGTTTTTTTTTAAAAACATAAAAAAAAAAACTAAAAGCAGTGGACCTTCACAAATTTGTATGTGTGTGTAACCTAATTATATCGTAACGATCAAGTTTTTTTAAGTATTTTAATTGTGACCATGAATTTTCTTGACAGCTCCTGTAGTGCAATTTCCTAAGCTCAAATATCCTCCATTCAAATTATGTAATTTATAGGCATCCACAACCCGACACCGTAACACTGTCTGTGGATCACACAAATATTTGATACGTGCGGGGTTCAAATTCGCGATACGTAGCGCAGACAGCGAATTTCTTAGCCACTGTACCTACCGTGCATTTGAATTTGCAAATATTAATAGAACGAGAAGCAGTTTCCTTCTGTCTGTTTTCATCTAACTACTCAAGGCCGACTATCACCGTAATCTAAGTTATAGATTGTCCCAATTATAAATTATCTCACATTATAACACAAACTTCACCGCTCAAGTTACAGTATATAACTTAAAAATATATAAATTCCATATCTTTATGCGTATCTTTAAGTTATGTAAGTGTGTAATAAGTTATATGTGTAATCGCGTACAGAAATCACGGCCCATACATCAGGACGCTCCCCGCATTCGCAACCCGACACTGGTGAGGTCGCTGGTTATCGCCTCGGGGTTTTACATTATTTTGTTTGATTCAAATTCCTGTACACGTTTATATTATTTGGTACTAATTTGGCCAATGATTAGAAGTAGCATATATTATCATTATATATTTTGTTTTTTGTCATTCAACAATGTCAATCATCATCACCCTCTCAATCCCTTGCTCAATCATTATCTCCCCCTATCCCTTGCTGGCAGCCCGTGCCTAGCCTGTAGTCTTAAATATTCCTTAAAATATTTAACTAATATCGATACAGGAGACTTAATAGAGTCAATTGAAGACCTCAAATGTTTTTTTTTTTGGGCTTCTGGCATACATTTCAGGGAAATGTAGTTGCTTAACCGGTCATTTCTGGCGAAGCCAAAAGAGGCCTTCAGCCAGGAGAGGCCTCCGGCCAGGTGATTTACACATAACTACATGTCAAGCTATATCCTTATATCCAGCTTATATCCAATATAGGCTGATCTCGGATTGTACGGAAAACCTATATAGTGCGAGACTGTGACTATAGCCCCTTACATCAGATATGGCAGTCCTACCATACCCCGATTACCTAAGGTCCTAGCGTTGACATATACATATTATTTATTGTTATATTTATTTATTGTGTTTTTTATCCTATGTCATTGTTTTTTTGTTTTAGATTCAGTACATCGAAATAAACGATTTCATCTCATTCATTCATTTCATTTCATTATACTGAAAATTTACAATTTTCACATGTAATCAAAATAAATCATTTGAGGTTTTCAATTGACTCGTATTAATAGCTCATGGTAAGCCTCCAGCTGTGCCTACATAGCTTGTATCCCCCAGCAACACCCTAAGCCAAGGTTCGAGTCCCGAAGGGGGCGCCTTTAGGAGTAGTTGATTAGTTTATAAAATTAATTTCAAGCCTGGCTGGAAGCTTCTTTTGGCTTCGCCATAAATCACACGGTTAAGCATCCACATTTCCCTGAAAAGCAAATAAGAAGTCCTACGAGTAAAAAAAAAATTTGGTGATGGGACGAGCACGTCAATCCCCTTTTTATTATTGGTGCCAAGTGGAAATTCTTCATGAACTTCCTTCGCCCCGGGGACTTCTACCGGCTAAAACCACTGGAGCGGTCATCTTCGGCACCTAAGGGAGGCACCAGGTCCTCGTATGATTACACTAGAGCCGCCCAATGTTGCCACGCCTATAGGCACATCCCTGAGAGGGTGACTGTAAAGCGTTCACCCCCTCGGGGTGATTGTAAATGATCCCCCAAAGCGTCCCACTGCAGCACGTGACCACACGTGGGCTACCATCTTCTCTTGGGTCGCTCGGTGTGAGCACGCAGATTCCCCAATCTACGCACCCGCGAACCCAGAGACCATATAGCTACGGCAGAGGGTTTTAGGCGTATGGGAATTAGGCGCCAGGGCGGTTGTTACCCCGGCGCCGTCTTCTCCTTCTTCGAGCGGGATCGGCCCTCTCCCGGTCCCGCTCTGCAGTCTCCTTCTGGAGCATGACGCTCTCACAGAAGGAGACCACGGCATTCCAGTTTTCGTGCTCTGCCAACATAGCCGACACGAGGTGGTACCTACCTAGTCCCTTGCAATAAAAAACCTACTACCAGTAAGGTTCTGCTTACTTACGATCCTTAAAAATTATAGTATCATGCAGATCATTCATTGTCGTTGATAACAATAAAAGTTACTAAACGAGCCGATTTGTTTGAGTGAAGTTCACTGTAATGACCCACAGGAAAATCCCACATCCAACATTCGTGGTCTGCAAATTCGGTTTCCTTTTACTTGTAAGTTGACAGGTGGCCAGTAAAAATCTTAATTAAAACTTGTTTTTACTTCCTTTCGTTCATTCGGAAATAGAGCTAGTACATCATATCGGCCATTTATATGTCCACTGCTAAACAAAGGCCTCCCCCATAGATTATCAAAACTGTGTTATCATTTTGGGGGGTATTTGCCAATACTCACCACGCTTGGCAGGCGGGTTGGTGAGCGCAGTATGGCTACCGTTTCACAGAAGGGACGCTGCTGCCCATCCCTCTGGTTTAGATTCCCTTTGTCGCCTTTTACGACATCCACAGGAGGAGATGGAGTGGTGCTATATTCTTAATCCGGACACCACACGGAGCTAGTACATACACTCAGCATAATGGTTGCACGCCCAAAACAACTAACAAGGGATCTACAATTTCAACAACCTTAAAACACCTAGCAATCTCGATACAAAATAGAGACAATAATTACATAATCCACGTAATTTGTTCAGTATATAGGTCGTGGCGATCAGTGATGCGCCGTCGCTACCAAATGCACGCATCGCCCGGGGCATAGATCGCTCGTTTTGTGGAGATGGGTCTTAGTGAGGAGCGGAGCGGGAAGCGATTTTTGAGGTAGTATTAAAAGTACCTCGTTATATCAGCCGAAGTATATTCACTGCAAAGGCCTACCCCATAGATTGGGAAAAATTGTGTCGTCATTTCGGGGGGAATTTGCCAGTACTCACCTCGCTTGGCAGGCGGGTTGGTTAACGCAGAATGGCTACTGTTCCACAGAAGGGACGCTACTTGGCCATTCCCTTTTTGCCTTTTTCGACTCTACGGGATGAGATTGAGTTATATTCTTGATACGGACACCACATAATAAAAGTAACTGACAATTTTCAAATTTGGAAATTCTATTTTTAAGTTAGGTGCCGACTAAGATTTGATGTTACACGTGTCCAAAAATCTACAACTATTTGGCTTTGCAGAATCAACTTATAATTTTCCTAAGCATAGCGATTCGAACAACCATTCTTGAACCTTAGGTCTTCGGGTTTCGAAATTCAATAAGTTACAATAACCGCTATCCGCCCAACCCATCACCGCGACCCTTGGTCTCACCGACCGGTATTATGCCGTGAGAACACAAGACAGTGACCATGGCACTTGCCACCGATTGGTCATTATCGATCGTGAACTATTGTTTGCAGTCGTTCGGACGCCTAAGATAACTCCACTTAAAAATATGTAGGTACCTAAGATTTATGAGTTGCAGAACATAAATTGTTGCGCTCTGCAAATTGATAAGAACGTTTTATGGGCCAAACTCTGTATTGAAATTCACAGCCAGATGTTTCTGTCATTAATAATATTGTCTGATTAAAAATATGGCAAGCAGAATATTTGGCAAGTTGCAACAGTTATTGTAGACAATGGGTATAAGATAAAAAAAATGTTCTAGAATACAATATGGACTAGGCTAATTTAGTATTTGAGACTGATGTATAGAGTATAGATGTTAGAGGTTTTGTAAAGTTATTAGAAGGTGGAGAAACGTATAGTTTGAATCAGACCTGGTCTGTGTGCTAGCAGTGGGTTTGATTAAGCGATTTGAAAGACAAAAGATTACATAACTATCTGCTCTATCTGCTCCTCGTGAGATGTAACCATTCTTCATCAAATTAAAGATACTAAATAATTAATGTCTTAGGTTTTCGCGAGAATTACACGTTATAATAAAACACTTTTAAACGGATTCTATCGCGTATATTTTAGATTTTCTGACGCTTCGAACACTTTGCAAGGTTCGTGGTCGCAGGATGACTAAGGTGGGTGTCAGCTTACCCATACAGACAGGTACTTTAATGGTAAATCTCACCACCATCCTTGTCAGTTAGCTACCGTGGCTAAATCTTTGTTACAGAGAGCACACGGTATCTGCGACCCCGACCATCTGGCAGGAGAACTGCACCATATGAAGGAAGTTCTCCGCCTGTCACCTTTGTCATCCTGTGACCACGAACCCTGCAAAGTGTCCGAAACGTCAGGAAAAACAAAAATCTAAAATATACGCGATAGAATCCGTTTAAAAGTGTTTTAAAGATACTTACTGTCTTACTTGTTTTTACGTTTTAGAAATGTCTAAGGTTGTTAGAAAAATGCACACCTTTTAACACAAGCTAAGGACTATTCCTCTCGTCTCTTAAATTTAAGACATTGCCGTGTTCTAAGCTTGATACTCATAGATTGGGACCATATGTGAGCGCAAAAAACATACACAATGGGCTTTTAAAACAATGACTAGACGAAGCAACATTTAAACCATTTGTTGGTAAACTAAAAGACTACTTGCTACAGAAAAGGTTCTATGGTCTGCAGGAGTTTTTCAATGAGAACCGGAATTAATGACATATTCAATTATTAGACTTTTGAAATATATTGATGTAAATGGTAAAATAAATTTAAATATGAAAGATTGTTTGAATGTAATGGAAGTGTGTAGATACTTATTATTGTTTAATATTGTCTTTAAAATTTGCAGTTACAGGATTAGGATTTCTACTGTGTCGTGGGTGCGTTTACAGACATGAATTCCACAAACAATACACCCAGACCCGGAACAACTATCTGCAGATCATACAAATATTTGTTCCGTGCGGGAATCGAACCCGCGACCCGGAGCACAGCAGCCGACTGTATCAGCCACGTCACCAACCGTGCCGTCATTTTTATTTTCCGACATTTGTGCAATACCACATGAGTGCAATAAACGGTTTGAGTTTGAGGATAGTGAGTGTGCAAAAGACAACTTAAATCTGCATTGCGATAGCTGGTGCCCGTTGTAGGCTTGTAAAAGCCTGTGTTACAGGCTTATTGGTGCACAGTGTAAATTCTTCATGAACGTCCTTCGCCCCAGGTAAGGGCGAAGGGATATGCCCTTATATATATGCCGGACTCCTACTGGCTAAAACCACTGGAGTGGCCATATTTGGCACCGAGAAGGGCCCCAGGGCCCCGCCCATTGGTGCCACGCCTTTAGGCAAATCACGATTTTTTTTTAAAAAAACTGGCCTTTTACAATAACAGACCTACCACCAATATATATCTATCCTTTACTTAATCAGCACTGTACATGTTTATCTCTTATTTTTTAAATAAAACTCCACACACCATACACTCAGTCCCAGAACAACTACCTGCAGATCATTTTTTTTTTGTTCTCGATTTCCATCATTACTATAGCCCATCTTATAAAAGGTACCATTCCTTATCTCCTCGCATAACAGTTGACACACGATATTTTTTCCACGCTCAAGGCACGATTCACAATAAACTCGAGTAAAACCCCAATTTGTCAGCTACAAATAACTTAACAGTATTACAGTCAGCACTCAGAACCGCTAGGGCAAAAACATGAATCACATTTAAAACCACAGGTTACACAATTTTTGGGTCAAAACGCGTCATTTTGAAACACAATACCTACTCCGACCGCACGAGCGTTGTAGGGTTAAATGCGCAAAATATGTTCAACGAACGTAATATTGTGGTGTATGTTATGGACATTTGGACCATCTGCATCACACTTCTTATATTTACAAGCTGGGTAGGATGCGAACTCTCCAATTGCAGTGGATTTGTGCTATCGTACTTTGATACATATCAAAACTTTTAAATGAATGAAACTGAAAGGTAAATTCATCTAATAACCTCTTATATTAGTCCTGTACACACGTGAAGAGACTCGCGCAGTCTCGTTCCCTTAACAGACCGTTTTACCGCCCTCACCGCCGAGGATGCCCGCCTCACCGACGTCGCGGAGGCTTGCCGGCGCGACACCATCCCTTCAATTAACTTCCCCCCCATCCCTTGCTCGCGCCGGCCCATGCCAAGCCTGTAGTGTTACTTACTTTAAAGTACGACAGCTAACATGATACATATCAAAACTTTTAATTGAATGAAACTGAAAGGTAAATTCATATATAATATAACCTCTTATATTAGTCCTGTACACACGTGAAGAGACTCGCGCAGTCTCGTTCCCTTAACAGACCGTTTTACCGCCCTCACCGCCGAGGATGCCCGCCTCACCGACGTCGCGGAGGCTTGCCGGCGCGACACCATCCCTTCAATTAACTTCCCCCCCATCCCTTGCTCGCGCCGGCCCGTGCCAAGCCTGTAGTGTTACTTACTTTAAAGTACGACAGCTAACATGATACATATCAAAACTTTTAATTGAATGAAACTGAAAGGTAAATTCATATATAATATAACCTCTTATATTAGTCCTGTACACACGTGAAGAGACTCGCGCAGTCTCGTTCCCTTAACAGACCGTTTTACCGCCCTCACCGCCGAGGATGCCCGCCTCACCGACGTCGCGGAGGCTTGCCGGCGCGACACCATCCCTTCAATTAACTTCCCCCCCATCCCTTGCTCGCGCCGGCCCGTGCCAAGCCTGTAGTGTTACTTACTTTAAAGTACGACAGCTAACATGATACATATCAAAACTTTTAATTGAATGAAACTGAAAGGTAAATTCATATATAATATAACCTCTTATATTAGTCCTGTACACACGTGAAGAGACTCGCGCAGTCTTGTTCCTTTAACAAACCGTTCTACCGCCCTCGTCGCCGAGGATACCCGCCTCACCGACGTCGCGGTAGCTTGTCGGCGCGACACCATTAACTTTTCCCCCCGTCCCTTGCTCGCACCGGCCCGTGCCGAGCCTGTGGTTCTTAATATTCCGTAATACATTTAAAAATCATACTGATCCAGCTGTCGCCTAAATAGCTTGTACCGCAGATCATACAAATATTTATTTCGTGCGGGAATCGAAGCCGATACCCGGAGCGCAGCAGACAACTGTATCAGCCTCTGCACTAACCGTACCGTCATTTTGGGTGGAACTTTCCAGAACCACGCTGGACAGATATTTTGGTGAGCGCAAAGGCTGGCTGTTCTACAGAAAGGGTCGTTGCTGCCCATTCCTTTTGGTTAAAGTCCGTTAATGGATGGTGATATGTTGGAGTGATGCTTTGTTCTTAATCCGAACACTACACGCAGAATAATACGCACCAAAAATCTGCAATGATTGCACAAAATTGCTCGAAGGTATTATAATGACATTTCTCACAATAGACACTACTAGAATGTCCATTCATAAAAATGTAGCAGTCATGTTTGAAATGTGTTATTTTGATATACAACTTGGTAATTAAATTCCCTACAAATATTAACTTATTTTTATATTGATGATACTAGCTGGGACCCGCGGTTTCACCCGCGTTTAATTTAAAAGAAATTTAAAGTACTTCGACATAGACACTTGACATAGAATAAATATATTGGATTTCAAGGGTTTTTGTTTTACGCGGAAACCTAATTATTTTTCTAAAATAAAAGTAGCCTAAGTCATTCCTTATAAAATCAGCTATCTGCCAGTGAAGGTCCCGTCAAAATCGGTACAGCTGTTTCGGAGATTACCCGGAACAAACAGACAGACAGACAGACAGACAGACGGACGGACAGACAGACAGACGGATAAAAAAATTAAAATAGTTATTTTGTTATATGTAACGTACATACTTTCGTATGCATTTAGTCAAAAGCTGTTATTTTTACATTACAAACAGACACTTCAATTTTATTTATTGGTATAGATTATTTATTTGTATAGACTAGTAAATATTATGAAAGCAATCATTATGAAATCAACTTAAGATTCATTCGAGTAGGTTTTCTATTGTGAGTTCTTTTTTTTTGTTTTAAATAAACCGTTGCACCGAACTAGGATTTTTCCTGTGTCGTGAGTGCGTTTACAGACATCAATTTCACACACGTTACACCCAGACCCGTAACAAGTACATTTTATTATTATTGTTGTCTTTTTTTTTAACTTTGCCCCACACTATGATTTCTCCTGTGTCGTGGGTGCGTTTACAGACACAAATTCCACACACAATACACCCAGACCCGGAATAACTACCTGAAGCTCATACAAATATTTGTTTCATGCGGAAATCGAACCCGCGACCCGTAGTGCAGCAGCCGACTGTATTAGCCACTGCACCAACCGTGCCGTTCTTTTCATTATGTATCGAATTTCCCATAATACTTAAATAAACCAAGATACAAAACATATGACTAAACTAGCTACAGAAATACGATCAAATTTCGAATACCAATTTATATGATTAACGACAGACCGTAACCGCGGTAGATATCCGAATTAATCTCACAAAATATTATAATTTTTCCATCTATAAATCTCATCTAATCTTAATAAAATAGCGGCGACTCAACGAAACATTGTCGTGGTATATAAGAAAGTAGTTGCATATTCATGGGTCGTGGGAATTTGAGACGCGCCCACGCAAGATCAAAAATTCTTGGTACATTTGTCATTCTAAGATTTGCATTGCGATATATATCATTTATGAGATTTTTTTCACGTTTATGCTATAATTTGTGCCTTTAACATGTTTCTTTGATACCGAAAATAAAAGCTTTTATTGGACACATCAACAAACCAACAACAATATAAGAGGCATTGAACATAAAACATAAATTGAACATAAAAAGAAAATATTAAGAGGCATAAAACATGAATATATGACGGGTGTAGGTGACAAAGTAAGATACACTCTGTATGTATGATCCGAGGTTTTCTGGTATTGTTGTATATAACGTCCCTCACTTGGATTTCTCCTGTGTCATGGGTGCCTTTACAGACACAAATTCCACATACAATACACCCAGACCATGAACAACTATCTGCAGATAGTACAAATATTTGTTCCGTGCGGGAATTGAAACTGCGACTTGAAGCAGCAGCAGCCGACTGCAGCCCTGCACCAACTGTGCCGTCAACTCCTTTAACTTAAGGAAATATGACAGTGTATTGGCAATATATGATTGCTATGACAATCATAGGCATTCGAACGCAATCAGGAATGCTTAACGTGGTATTCGTAGCACAGAGGGTTTTAGGCTTACCCAGCACTGCAAAATCTGTCTATCCAAATCTATTCCATGAACTTCTTAACAAATTGGATCGACTTCTCAACAACTGTATTCGTTTCAGCTTCGAATTCCTACCGATCTAAGCATAAATTGCTACCTGTCCGTCTAAAGAGAGCCATCAGATCACTCTGTTTGCTTTTTTACACGTGTTTTAACAAATAAATGTTATCTTATCTTATCTTATCTTATCTTCACTAATATAAACGATCCTTGTTCTTCTAATTATCTTATAATTTTCTTTCAACTGCTGGTTGGCCCCCTCAGTCATAACCTTCGTGCTTCTGAAAATTTAATTCTTAACATTCCATTCCACCATAGAGGGTTTGTGTCCAATTCCTTTGCTGTTTCAACAATAAAACTCTAGTATGCGCTTCGCAGCCGTGTGGTGCCGGCTCAGAATGCCACCACCCCATCTCCTCCCATGGGTGTCGTAAAAGTCGACTAAGGGATTAGCCGGAGGATGGGCAGCAGCGTCCTTCGAGTATATAAACAACTCAACTGCGATCGCCAACCCGTCTGCCAAGCGTGGCGATTATGGCAAAACCCCCCAATGAGCCCACAACACATCCATATCGGTCGTTGTGGACATCTTTGGGGGAGGCCTGTGTCCAGCAGTGGACTTCATTCGGCCGTAATGATGATGCGCTTCGCTTTGATATCAAGAAAGCTTCGAGTAAATTCACATTCAAATGTAAAGTGCGTCATCACTTGCAATCCTGATCATTCATCTTTCGTCATTAGATTTAATATTTATATCAAATATTTTTATTTTTTTGTATTCAATTTAATTATTTATAGTTATGTAATTTGATATAGTACCTATTTTTATATTAATGAATTTATGTACTCCTATTTTTAATTCTATCCATGTCAACATTATTTATAACTTCGTGTTTTACGTTTACGAAGTGATTTTTAAACCCAAAGGTTGACTGGTAGAGAATACCTCATGGCATTAAGTCCGCCTTGTGTATCTAATGTACATTAAAGATTAAATCAATAAATAAATCTCATGTGATTTTTACTCTCGGAGTCTCGTATAGTAAATCTCATCTGACACGCGAATAAAGTTTCACGTGATTTTTGTCAGTTCTATACGGTAGATAAGTTTCCTCGCACAATGTTGCCATAATAGCCTATCATGGTATTCCGCATCAAACTTCTCGCAACGGAAAGTCCTTGCATGAGCGTTATTAATTGCTCTATATCTATTTCTTTATCGGGCACTTCCGTTGCCGAGAGGGAGACAAAGTGCGACACATCCTTATATGAAGCGGCGCGTGACTGACCGCTAGAGTCGAAGGGTCCTCTCACACAAAACTTATTTCGCAATGTGGTAAGTGACATACAACTCCATACTCTACATTGCCATGGAAGTTGCGAAGGCAACTGGTGTGGGATGCTACTTGTGTTGACGCCCTTTCTCCTTCCCATCTTTCGTGTTCAGCTGGTGCTGCCGCTGCAGAAACTCTCAAACGGTGCAAATATAATAACCTATACAATATAAAACCTACCTATAAAACCTCGTTGGAAGTTGTGTTTGAGCCGTTTGGGGTCAAAACGCTCGGGTCATGGGGTACTCGGATCCCATGACCCTCTGCATGCACATATGCTTTTTAAAGATATTGCCAGACGATTGGTCGACTTTTCGCGTGACCAGAGGGCTGGCCTATTTTTTAGACAAAGAATTAGCATTGCCATTCTACGTGGCAATGCTACCAGTCTTTTGTGAACTTTACCAGTTGACAGCGATGAGGAGAAGTAATTTGACGCCTAACCTTTCGCCTCTTTGTCGCCTTTCTTGTAGTTTTTATTTATGTATTCTTTAGTATTAAGTTTGCTGTGTGGTGCCGGCTCAGAATACCACTACCCCCTCTCCTCCCGTGGGTGTCGTAAAAGTCGACTAATAGCAGCAGCGTCATTCGAGTACATTATCAACTCAACTGCGATCGTCAACCAGTCTGCCAAGCGTGGCGATTATGGCAAATCCCCCCAATGAGCCCACAATACACCCATATCGGTCGTTGCGGTGATCTTTGCGCGAGGCCTGTGTCCAGCAGTGGACTTCATTCGGCCGAAATGATGATATTCCATACTACATGCTATATTCGCGCTGATTAATTTTGCACCGCACCGCGTCAACTTTGTATCAAATCACAGATTTGTTTACCGCGTATAGCACCAGTGCGCATACAAACGTGTGATTCCACGTGTTGCAGAATGCGATAAAAAACACGTAGTTTTATTTTCGCAGTGCAGGGTAAGCGTTATCATGGAAACAATAGTCTCTCGTCCGAATTATGACCGCAGCAAGCGCAGCTTAACCTCGCAGATCGATAAACGATCATTTAAATACAAGCCCTACACCAAAACGTCTACTAAGCATATTAAGTACAAAAAAGTATGATTAAATGTCAATTTTCGAGTAATTTTAACGTAATAAAGATGCAGTATACATCTTTTGCCATAATTAGTACCTTGGAAGAGCTTATGCTAATATCGTAAAAACATACTTAGAATTTAATCTCCTCTCATTAATGTAAAAGCATTGCAACCAGTTACAATATATTCAAAGAACCGACAATTTGTTTTAATAACATGCGGCCATACACCTCATCGATTAAACCAGATATGGTTCAAATAGACTATCGTAAACAAGACACTAACTACCATTAAATGTTACATATAATAAAACACAGAAGGCCTGCTCTTCATTCAAATGGCGTGTGAGTCATCTGGCCCTGCGGTGACTCCAGCCAGCTCCAGCCTAGACCTAGGCCTTATCTTATGATGAAAAGACTGGCTGTGTGATTCTCGCAGCGTTCTTTTATGTGCTAAAATCAATTTACTACAATCACCATTCTGGCCGCAAACTGGTGATTGGTGATTGTCAATGTCTCATATGATCATTCATCAATTATTGTTGTAATCGTTGGGAGGCTCATATTTTTCAGTGGAAATTTTAGCTGAACAGTCTGACCACTCCAATTGCGATTGGATGTAGTTTAACTTCATTCGCAAAGTTAATAGTAATATGATTAAAAAGTATTGCGTATAAATCGTACACACCTACTTCATCATCATCATCATATCAGTAAAAGGACGTTCACGCTGAAAAAAGGCCGCCCCCACAGATTTCCTTAATAGCCTGGTACATGCCGTCCGCATCCAACGACTCCCAGCGACCTTCACCGGATCGCCTGTCTATCTCGTTGAAGATTGCCCACACTGCGTTTTCCGGTGCGCAGTTGCCAGTTGAGAACACTTTAGCTCCAACAGCCATCAATTCTACGAGGAATGTGACTTCAGCTATTGCCACTTCAGCTTACTAATCCTTTCAACTATGTCGGCAACTTTTCATTTCTGATTCGATCCCGTGGAGAAATATCAAACATAGCTTTGATTAAAGACTTTCGTCTTGAGGCACTATATACTAGGTATTGTTGGCAAAAAGACGTTGCGAAGTTTCGCGAAAGCTGCCCCAGCCGTGTCGGATTCGACGATTGACCTCTTTGTCGAGGTTGGACCTTCCTAACTATATTGGTTATTGCAGGTAGACATACTTATCAACAACTTCCACAACAGAGTTGCCAATGGATATTGGGATAGGTACGCATAGGCGTTAGACATTCATCAACGCTTTGATGAGGTCATCAATCTTTGTGCTAAGTGTGTAAATCTATCGCGAATTGTTTGTAGTTGACCTTCTGTAGCTTCTATGTAGTAAAATTAATTTATTCACACTTTTATATCGACATCTTTAATTAGGCATACGCAAGTGTTTATCTGTAACATCGAATAACTTTAACAGTCACCATATTTTGTATACCGTGTGGTGTCCGAATTAAGAATATAGCAAACAAAATATAATATCTTTATTGTTATAAATTAATTATTATTTAATTCAATTTAAAATTTCCACTGCATCTCCTCCCGTGGTGTTGGTAAAAGGCAACTAAGGGACCGGACTGATGCGCAGCAGCGACCCTACTTTGGAACAGTAACCACACTGCGTTCTCCACCCCGGCCGCGTACGTTGTGAGTACTGGCTAATTCCCCCCAAAATGACGACACAGTTGTTGAAATCAATGGGGGAGGCCTTTGTTCAGCAGTGGAAGCCCTTTGGCGGATATGATGATGATATTTTGTCACGAACTAGACACAAGGTATTCAAAGGCACTTGAATTTAAATTTCAAGAAGTATACTTCTCAGCTGTATTAGTTAGTTATGTAGAAAGGACTCAAGTAAGTAACTATAGAGACATTAAAGTTCAAAGTTAAAACGGATAATCTTTAGTATTATTATTCTTCTTCGGTATTCTTATGTACTTATCGCGTTGAAAAGTGCTTAGCCTTCATTTAATATTTGTTACTGAATAGTAGAATTACGAAAGAATTGATATTTAAGGAGTCTACCCATTACACCGTACCATACCACGCCCGTAAGCGTATCGGAACATACAAAAAAATTTGTTTGTGTAAATTGATATAAATTAATGCCCCCAGACAATTCCGTCACCGACCATCACCGTCTGTTTAGACAGGCAACAAATTCACGACGGCAATATTTTGTACTCTCCGCGTGTGGCACCCAACATTGCCAGAACGCTGAGCGCATGCGGCCAACCGCGATTTAGTCGATTATATCATCATTATCATTTCAGCTGAAAAATGACCACAAGATAGCCACAATGACGGGTATTGGTTTATGTTGTATACTTATTGGATGGTTTCAAACTTGGAACACGGGTTGGAGATCGTAGTTGAGTTATTAATGTACAAAAAAGGGCCATCCGTGCGATCTATAACATGGGCCCTCGCGAGTCTCTTAGAACCATGTTTAAAGAAATTAACATACTTACACTGCCGTCACTTTATATCTTTGAAAACATTTTATATGTCCGCAAAAATCTGCACAAGTATCATAAAAGAAGCGATTTTCATGACATCAATACACGGCAAAAACATAAAATAGTAGTACCTAAATTTAGATTAGCTAAAACGAATAGGTCATTCCTAGGGAATAGTATACGTTTTTATAACAAGCTGCCCAAATCTATTACAGATCTTACCGAGGGAAAGTTTAAAGCCTATATTAAACGCGTTCTTATTGGAAAAGCTTATTATAAAGCTATAGATTATGTTGATGACAGGGATGTTTGGCACTGACTCTTTCTGCACATGTGGCTTCCCTGGTACCCTTTTGACAAAATATGTGTTTATCTATTAATTATTCTGAATTGCGACGAATGAAGATATAATTCTTGTTAGAATTGATAACTTTTTTTATATAGGACATATTACATATGTCCTTTTTGTTGTTAATGTACACAATATGACATTGTTTACAGCTTGATGGCCATATTGCCCTTTATTTTAATATAATTTAGCATCTTCTACATTTTGTAAATGTGATAACTTCGTTGACTCGTACCTGTGCGTTAATAATTATCAATTTCTGATTGTGTATTACAGAAGCAATAGTGTGTTTATTATCGTGCATATGTAGTCCACTTTGTTTCCACATAGCGAGCAATGTGTTAAATTGTAATATCACTTTTTTTAAAAGAGTGTCTATGGAGTTTCTTGCCGGCTTCTTCTCCATAAGATCAACTTTTCCGAACCGTGCACGTTAACTTTCGACTTTTCTTAAGTGCCTATTAGGGCCTATATGAAATAAAAACTTTGACTTTGACTTTGACTACTCGAAAGACGCTGCTGCCCATCCTCCGGCAGAGCCCATAGTCGCTTTTTACGGTGAGATGGGGTGATGGTATTCTTAACCGGCACCACATGCAATAAATAATTTCATCATCAGTAATTAAATAAGAATTCCTCCATTTCGGCATTTTATTATATGTAAATAATCATAAATAACGAAGCGAGTAATAAACGAAAATGTAGGCTAATTGGCAAATGAACTACAACCAGTAGAATGAGCACCCTAAATCTATTGAACGGGTATGATATGGGATATGATAAGTTGTTGATACGGTCTAGTGGACGTTAGAATTACCCATCACTTATTTTCCAAGCCTGTAATGATGCGGCATGGTTATTGTATGGTATGGTTCAATGGGCAAACACCTTTTTTTTTACCTTCGAGTATATTTATAACTCAACTGCGATCGCCAACCTGTCTGCCAAGCATGGCGATTATGGCAATATCCCCCAATGACCACACGACACAAACCCATGCCAGTTGTCGTGGCAATCTTTGGGGGAGGCTTCTGTCTAACAGTGCACGTTTCTCGGTCGAAATGATGAAAATTGAAAAATGATCAAATATTCAAAACGTTTTAAGACAAAGATGATTGTTTATTTAATAAAAAACATATAAATTTTGTATAAAAATTCAAAATACAAAACTCAAAACTTTTGAGGCGAGTTGGGAGAGAGTCGCACAGTCACTAGTGCATGGCGACACGTCACCAAACCGTATTGATGTTTCATACTATCATGTAGAGTGGCGACGCATGCCGTGGCGACGTCGCCACGCCAACAGTCGGTCTGACCCACCACTTTAGACGTTTCTCATCAAAAGACTCGTACTTCTACGTACCTGTACCACTGAGTTTCAATCGGAGATTTTTTCAAAGGTTATCATGCTACACAAAATGCCCTGCGTTGTCAATAAATCTTAATAAGATGTATACAAGTCTGACAGGGTATAATTACTGAATAAATTATCGAATTGAAATCAAGAAAAGATAACAAATATCATGAGCTCATTTCTCATTAAATAATTCTGTGTCCACTAAAAATTTTAAACTGGTGGTAATCGCACATAAATCACTAAGATTACTCAATTTGGTGATTTTACAACCCATTTGCATACTGTCCGGTTAATCTGTGCATTTTGACGAGTGTGTGGCCAGTCGTAAATTACGCTCATGCGCCATTAAAGTCAGTCTTATTGTAGTTTGATATGATATTTTTGGAATTATCCGGGTTTTAATGTTGGGTGCATAGTTTGATGGTAGAAGCATTATCATTTCTTCATTCTTCCTTTTGAATGTATGACTGGGCCTGACGGACTCAGAATCCATTATAATGTAATGAAAGAGTCAGCTATTATGCTGTTGATGTTGAACTTGTTGCGCCTAAAAGTAGTCTTGTCTTAAGTGCCTATCAGAGCTTGTATGAAATAAAAACTTTGAATTTGAGCATTATTAAATAAGTCAGTGAAGGATATCGTATTCATCATTTAAGCCAACTAAATCGACTACTGGACCTATCCTCCCCCAAAGAAGACCTCAACGACCAATTCGGGCTTGTATTGGGTGCTCACTTGGAGTTTTGCCATAATTGCAACGCTTCATAATTTCGGCCGAATAAAGTCCACTGCTGGACACAGGCCTCCCTCAAAGATCACCACAACGACCGATATCGGTTTGTTATGTTCTCATTGGGGGGTTTTGCCATAATCGCCACGCTTGGCAGTCGGATTAGCGATCGCAGTTAGTTGAGTTCCTATGCATTCGAAGGACGCTGCTGCCCATCCTCTATCTAATCACTTAGTCGGCTTTTACGACACCCACGGGATGAGATGGGTTGGTGCTATTCGTAGCCGGTACCACATGGCAACGCTTGGCAGGCGGGTTTACAATCGCGGTTGGGTTGTAATTAATGTACTCGAAGGACGCTGTTGCTCGTCCTCCGGCTAATCCCATAGTCACCTTTTGCGATACCCACAGGATGAGATCGGGTGGTGCTATTCTTACCCGGCACCACATGGTGATATTGGATAATTATGTATAGGGCCAAGTGGCCCATTGCTCGAGGTCCCTATAGTTAGTTTATTTCCTAATTTGACGACACGGTTGGTGCAGTGGTTGATACAGTCGACTGCTGCGCTCCGGGTCGTGGGTTAGATTCCCGCACGGAACAAATATTTGTATGATCTGCAGGTAGTTGTTCCGGGTCTGGGTATATTGTGTGTGGAATTTGTGTCTGTACGCACCCACGACACAGGAGAAATCCTAGTGTGGGGCAACGTTTTTAAAAAAAGAAACCTTAACCATTTTCCAAACCTAGTTTCCTTACCAAGTATTATAGGTTTTCTTATCAATGGAATCTGGTACCTAATACTACTAAATAATTCTATCTATCATGCTTTTTTATACAACCCAACTGACGAGCAAGTCGTTTGCCTGAAGGTAAGCAAGATTTATAAAACTAAATGTTTAACACTACTGCCTGGCGGGAGATTATCGTTTGGACTGCAGTACCTTATTTAATTAACTTATTGGAAATACATCATGTACTTGCCGTGTGGTGCCGGCTCAGAATGCCACCACCCCATTTCCTCCCATGGGTGTCGTAAAAGTCGACTAAGGGATTAGCTGGAGGATGGGCAGCAGCGTCCTTCGAGTACATTAACAACTCAACTGCGATCGCCAACCCGCCTGCCAAGCGTGGCGATTATGGCAAAACCCCCCAATGTGCTCACAACACATCCATATCGGTGGTTGTGGTGATCTTTGGGGGAGGCCTGTGTCCAGCAGTGGACTTCATTCGGCCGAAATGATGATGACTTGCCCGAGGAAGTACAGAGAGGTATTCCGGACTCCGGCTAAAATGACCAGAGTAGTCAGTGAAACCTACTCTTGCAGTAAGAGCTCTCCTAAGATCTTTTTTTTGTTATTAATTGGCGTTGGCGCAGTAACTAAGCGACTGGCTTTCTGCGCAACGTGTCGCGGGTTCGATCCCCGCACGTAACAAATATTTGTATGATCTATACGAAGTTGTTTCGGGTCTGGGTGTTTGTGCATGTGAAATGTATATCTGTAAGCTGTACCCACGATACAGGAGATATCCTAGTGTGGGGTAATGTTTTATAAAGATTTAATGATCATGAGCTTCCGGATTCCTTTTTTTTTATAATAATAATAATGACATTTATTTCAGATAATATAGACTAACATTTACTAATTAATATAATAAATATCGATGGCATTAGAGTGAATAAGCATAGCCCACGTTCATGATAAATCCCAGTGGAAATTTATCATGAACTTCCTCCGCCCAGGGGAAGGACGATGGGGCATGCTAGTCTCCCACCTGCTAAAACCACTGGGGCGGTCATCTTCATCAAATCTCAGAAAAAGTGACTTTAAACCATTCACCCCCTCATATGGAAGGGAGGAGACTGTCAAAAAGCTAACCCTAACTAGGCACTTCTCGGAGGGATTGTAAAGGATCTCCCAAAAAGCAGTAAGATACATTTTTTGTTGGTGTCCAGTAGAAATTATACATGAACTTCCTTCGCTCTAGGGAAGGGCGAAGGGGTATGGACTGGCTAAAACCACTGGAGTGGTCATCTTCGGCACCGAAGGGGGGCTCCAGGTCCTCGTAAGATCACATTAGAGCCTGCAGTAAGATACCTACCAGCTCAAGCTATGAACTCCGTTTAATTCTCTCTCTATTACACGGGTTTATATCCCCTGTAAGGGGGAACCCGGTCTTTTGATAGGCTTACGCGGGGACATGGGTCCAACACGCAGAGGCCCTTTAGAGAATTTTAATCTAAAATGTAATGGGACACTAACCGGGAACTCTCCATGGCTACACTATAAAATGCAGTCTCGGATTGTCCCCGGAGGTGTAAAACTATTGTAACAGATGGAAACTACAGTTATAAGGTCTATTGTAATGGGTGCTTAATGGATTACATATACTTCTAAAAACGGAAACAACAGCGTCTGCCTTTCAACCTTTAAAGTGAAATTCTGTGGCAGACGGTGACTCGCCACTCACAAGATGGGCCCCCTAAATGGCCACCACTACAGGCGACAAGGGAACTCCGTTTAATTATTATTATGAATGATATAGATATACGAGTTTTAACCATTACTGAGCCGTAAGATATATAGGTCTAAAAGTTTATTTTCCCTTACGGGGCGAGCAGTTTCCCAAGAGGTACAAATCGATCGAATATTAATCGATGACTTTGCTTTACGATATTATGTAAATCGCTCTAGTAGCTCATGACTAATGTGACAGATGGCGCCACTAGTAAGCATTACGATCTTATAGAATTTATAATCTGTGTGTGGGTTCGAACCATGTTTTCTATCGCCATATCAAGCTGGTGAGATTACTATAGTAGAAGTTATTTGTAACAGTTTTATATGGTATAGATGTAATTTATTTAAATACAAGTAAACCCTGACTTTGTTTGCTTATTTATTATTTTTAAATCTAGGTACGTATGTGAAGCTAGAGGTATTGGGCGGCCAAGTGCCAAATGGTAAGAAAAAGGTAACGTTGATTAAGAGAAGGCATTCTTTGAAGGTGTTTTACCCAAAAGGGATCCTTAACTACAAAAATATATTTTTTAAACTTATTTGTAAGCAAGTCGATTTGCATCGAATGTGATTTTATGAATTTCACGTGGAATAAATAAACATTTATTATTCGTCATCATCATATGGGCCATTTATACGTCCACTGCTGAACAAAGGCCTGCCCTATAGATTTTCACAACTGTGTCATCATTCTGGGGGATATTTGCCAATACTCACCACGCTTGGCAGGCGGGTTGGTGAGCGCAGTATGGCTACTGCTTCACAGAAGGGACGCTGCTGCCCATCCCTCTGGTTTAGATTCCCTGAGTCGCTTTTTACGACATCCAGGGGAGGAAATAGTGTGGTGCTATATTCTTAATCCGGACAGACGATCGGATCCATAACTAAAAGTTTTTAACTAATTTGTCAGCAAGTCAATTTGCATTAAATGTGATATTATGAATTTCGCGTGGAATAAATGAACATTTATTATTATTATTTGTTTGTTATTTGATGAGGTGAAAGTTTGTGTCATCCAGATATATATTTAATATTATATTAGCTGCTAATATAATATACCTAGTGTCTGATACCCTTTACAGTAATATATGTACTAATATCTATTCAAGTAATAATTGACATTAGTAATGGCTTTTCAAAGTATTGATCATCCATAAACAACCGGTTACATGGTCGTCAATTTGGGGGGAATTTACCAGTACTCACGACGCTTGGCGGACGGGTTGGCGAGCGCAGAATAGCTACTGTGCCATAGAAGGGACGCTGCTGTCCAGCCCTCAGGTTTAGAGTCCCTTTTACGACATTCATGAGAGATGGTGTGATGCCATATTCTTAATTCACCATACGGATATTAAAAGTATTAATACTGCGGACATAACAAACATTTTTTCAATAAACATAAACAATAACCTATAGCCTCCAAATTTCACTCACCCGAAAGAGAAATTAAACAAAAAACGATACAGACAATTTTATTTCAACAACAAACTCCAATTATTTTGTTAAAAATGGACAATGCCCTATTACATGATTATTTCTCGGCACGTACTCTACGCAACGAGCCTCAATTAGAGAACACTATCTGTAACGAAGCTCGCCCATAAGGAAGACGGACTTATCTGAAATTTCTAATCTAGTGACTCACATACATGCGTTCGCAAAATTACCTCAATTTATCCGCTACATTCCCGGCCAAGTCAAAAAGGGCACGGTGCAAAACCGTGACTAACAATGCTACTGCTTGTTACATCGCTATTTGGTTTAGGTGGAATACGTGTCCGCCCAATTTCATTGTACGAATAATATCAAGAATACCGGTTTCGCTAGCCATAAATGCTTATCGTTGGGTGTCGAAAATGTCTCGTTACAGTTTCTATGACATTACTTGATTGTAATCATTTGTTTCCGCCTTGCCTCCTATCAGAGGCCCACATTAAAAATGCTTCGTGAAACTCTCGGTTAAAATTATTTTTACAGGTGAAATAATATAGTAATGTTTTCGCGGTAATTGCTTATTATAATAAAACACTTTTAAACGGATTATATTACATGGCGTATATTATACAGGTTGTCCAGTAAATAGCACGACATACTGCAGGGGGTGAGAGCTTGGGTCAATACCTACCAAAAAAATACAATATATGTTCAGCAAAATCTTACGGATATACAGTAGTACAACATTTTCCGAAATATCGAAAAATCTCTACTTTGACACAGATTTTTAAGCATCTCGTAATGAAAAATTCCTTTTCTAGTTTTTTTTTACCTCAAATTATTTGTGAATAGTTACTTTACTCATTGATTAGTCTTTATTGTATTAAAAACTAAAATGTTTTCAAGAAATACAATTTTTATTAAAATTTTCACAGTACAATTTTCTAGTACTAAAATCCTGTACTACTGTACTATACTGTACTGTAAATCCGTAAGATTTTGCTGAACATATATTGTGTTTTTTGGTAGGTATTGACCCAAGCTCTCACCCCCTGCAGTATGTCGTGCTATTTACTGGACAACCTGTAGATGTTTGTTTTTCCTGACGTTTCGAACACTGTGCATAATTCATGGTCGCAGAATGAATGAAGTGTTCGAAACGTCAAGAAAACAAAAATATACGCTATGTAATCTGTTTAAAAGTGTATTATTAAAATGAACAAAAATTTATGTTGTTCGCCGGCTTTAAACAAAACTCATAACTTGAGTTTAGCCTAATTAGAAAGTAATTTTGTATATTAAAAGTCAAATTGTTAAAAGCGCGAAGCTTGCAAACAATATGTGTACCGATAAACGTATATTGCATTCCAAAATATTGTTATAATCCAAAGTAATGAGGCATATCGTTATTTACTGCTGAAAGTGCACCGACCACACGACGGTGCAGAGTGAAACTGTAGCACAATCACATATTTTACGCTTTTGTACGAGTTTAATTGAGTAAGAAGAGACCTGAGTCCGCTCCCAGCGGGGTAACATCCAAATTTATTCACAAAAAATTCGCGAAAGACCCCCATTACTTATGTCCTGAGACGCAACAGTACGCGTAGCGATGCTCTCTTCTGTAATATTAAGTGTGAGATACGACCTTATTCATGGTGACCCAGATTTTAATACGCCTCGCACTGCTCTTTACGATGACTTTTTGAAAAATGTAATTTTTAATTCCGTGCAGGGACGAACCAAATTGAATGGGCCCACGGATGATTCGTTTTAACTGTATCGCTTATAAATTTTTGTTTCTTATGCGATGCCGACGGTAGTCTGTCGATATTTTAAACTAAATTAATACGCCCGTGTACGCCAAAATTGGCGTGATCGTTTTCTCAAAAAAATCGAATGCCCTTTTTTAATTTCCACTTTTTTGCATATATATCATATTCTCTTATATCACTATCAATATGATCTTAACGAACTTGTTTAATTAAAGTTACGGTTTTCTTTGTTGCAGTCGTTCTTCGGCCGGACGTACAACAACTTGTCATCGATATCAGAATGCAAGAACAACGGGGAGTGTGTGATTAATAAGAAGAATAGAACAGCTTGCAAAGCCTGCAGGCTACGAAAATGCCTCCTAGTCGGCATGTCGAAGTCGGGTTCAAGATATGGGAGAAGATCGAACTGGTTCAAGATCCATTGCTTACTTCAAGAACAGCAACAGCAGCATATACATCATATGCAAACCAATAAATCACCACCTACATTCAATTCGTCTATGAATCCGACATTTCTACCAACCAATCTACTCCCAGCGGCAGCATTAGCAGAATATTACAAAAACTCGGAAAAAACTCCTTTTACTGATGACGTAATAAGACAAAGCGTCTCACCGTCCGACTCAGGAGCATCATCGGCTGACCCTGAAGATGACAATAGTTCTAGAAGCACGAGTGGTCTTAGTATTTTTAGACCAGCGTCTTCTCCCTGCAGTGACAAGGATGTACGGTTACAAGCAATTAGGAATCAATGCAAAGACAGAAAACGAAAGCCTGCCATGCCACTATCACCTTATGGAACAGTATCTGCGCCACCAAGTTTCTCGCCTAGAAGTGCTCCGTACTTACCAACCCCTTTACAATCTATGAGGGCAGCACCACCGGGGCTTGCCACTTGGCAGAATCGGAATGGCGGGGACTTGCTTCTTCATTCGCCTGCAGTCGCAGGAGTAGCTATAGATCAGGATCAACCGATAGATCTATCCATAAAATCAACTGCCATGATATTTAGAAGTCCTAAGAACGATGAAGTTAGTGATTCCGAACCAGAACTGTCGATTGATCTAAGCGAAGAAAACAGTAAAGAAATGATGAAAAATCCTTTAGATCTCTCACTCGTTCCAAAAAGGACGGAAGAGGTGCCAATGACTGGTTGAACTTTTATTATATTGTTGTACAATTTAGTACAGCTATGGTTTTCTATTTATGTGTATATAATATTTTAGTATTCTCGTTAATACTCTGTCACGCCATACAGTATTTAGCTGATTACATTCCTTTCTTCTTGATTACCTGATCTTATTTACCATAATTAGCGTTTATTTAGTTTTTAATGCAAGTCATGGACTTATAATTATAAGTAGTAAAGCAAAGTACGGAAGAAGAAATGTGAGAAATGACATTGTTAATGTATCTATCAGTAGATAGGTTTAAATCAATGCTATTTCTAAATAGTGTTCTAGGCATGATTTAGATTTCGCAGCTATTAATGTAACAGTGGAAATACATTTTGCGTATGAAAGCTTTATTTAGAGTTTAAAGGATTTTCTTTTTCTGACGTGCACCTCAAAATTAAAATGTTATCATTTCTTTTAAGTCAAACAGATACGTTATTCCAGCGATGCTCTGTTACTTAGTAGTTGTAAAAATTAGATCTCTGTCTAAACACGTCCAACTATAGAAAGTGCCAGTGTATGTTTTACCATTTTAGTTAATGTTTTATGGGATTAAAGGCCAGTTAAAATGAAGCTCAAAATTTTAATGTACAAATTTAAGAGTCTTGTAAGAATTTAGTTGCGTTTTATGTACTTATAATTAAGTATTTATTTCTTTAGTACGTAGGCCAGTTTGTATTGAGTCATTTTGTTTATTTTTTTAAGTACTTTGTATGTAGTTAGTTTTAATATTTAGCGTAATTTTGATTTTGATGTGCTTGTGTTATTCTTATTTTGTTATTTTTTATTTTGTTGAAGATTTTTAAGAAAGTGAAACATTCCAATGCATATTTGATTTTAGTGTTGTTTATTTTTTTCTGGTACCAGTATTTGCTCAATGATTTTAATGCCCTTTTTAAGGACGAAATACTTTAAATTTCTTTGATTGTAAAGTGAAATAAGTATAACTTATATTAAAGTTCGAAAACTTAATACGTAATCAATTTTAATTGGAAGTTCACAGCAATTTTAGGTAAGACATCAAAACCTTAAAAATATTTTATAAAATGGTGCCATTAAAATATATATTCACAATAATGAGCATCAATATCGTAGTCTTCTTGAAGTCACAACTTTGTAAATAAGTAAGATAATGAAAAAAATTATATTTTTATTATTTCGGCCAAAATAGTTAATAGTAATACGTTGTTCATGTAAAGTACAAGCAGCAGGATAACTTCAAACATGTATATATGACGACAGTGATATTAAAATACATTTGCTACAGATAAACTTTAATCATCTTAAAATAGATCTTATGAAATGGACAGTGTTCCAAATACAGGCATTAACCATAATTTTGTGTAAAATATAGAACAATTCTTAATACTTAAGTAAACCTGCAGTACTGACTAAGTTATCAATTTTGAGACATAATTGTTGTTATCAGTGTGATACGATATTTTTTAATCTACGTGTTTACATTTTTTTACGTTTATAAGTAAATTTTTAATATATTTGACAGAAAAAATAAATAAAAAGCGAGTGCCTTTATTAGTCTGTAGTTTTATTTAGCATGTTATGTACAATTATACACAATCTGTAATTCATCATCATCATCATATCAGCCAAAGGACGTCCACTGCTGAACAAAGGCGTCCCCCATAAACGACCGTTTACATGCCATGTGTTATTTTGGGGGAATCTTCCGTTACTCACCACGTTTGGCGTGCGGGTTGGAGCGCGCAGTATAGCTGCTCTTCCACAGTTACAGCATTCACGGGAGGAGATGGACTGGTGCTGTACTCTTAATCCACACACCACACCCTTGTCTATAGTTATGTTCAACATATTTTATCAAAACAACACGCAGATAAAGAAAATTTTATGTTCTGTAAAAAACATTAATTGTTTACATCAGAAAACACACAAAACATTTGACGCGTAATAAAATTCTAAAAGAAAAGCTCACTTGTACTACGGAAATAAAAAGTCAAAGATATTCAAATTTCAAAGAACACAACATGACAAACAAACAGTGTTTACAAGCAAACAGACATGATCAGTATTCATAAATTTACAACTCAGAACATTTCTTGAAATTTTATTTCCCATGTTTTTTCCATAGTTATTCATGTATGGACACACTGGGCTGAATTCGTTAAAACTTTATTCAAATTCGAACTCAATTGCTTTAACTGTAAGTCCTATTTAGTAGAGCTCAGCGTGAATATTCGGATGTATAGTGATATGGCTACTGTGAACTACTGTTTCCTTTGTGATTAGTCAAATGAGTTCACAGCCTCTAAGAATTGCTCCAATGATTACACTTGGAGTTTGAGGGAACACAGTAATTCTTATGTGCTTAAGAATAATGTAAGTATGTTTAGTCTTTCTTTCTTTTCGTATGGTGAGTGGCCAACCTTGTTTCCGTGTTGTTAAAGCCTTTGGAAGACGAACTAGACTTAACGACTGCCGCCTTATGACAACAACGGGTGCTGAAGATTTTAAGCGCCCTCTGAATCTCGGAGACGCTCAGGTCAATTACCACTTTGCGGTCACCCACCCATAGACTGACCGCGCCGAGCGTTGCTTAACCTCGCCGATCAGTGAGTGCCATATGAGAATATGTTTAGTGAGAACAGAGTTCAAAATTAAGTAAGTAAAGCTGTCGATGACTAAGTAGTGTGAATGTAGAAAATGATGCATGGTTGTAGAAGTAAAAGAAGAATGAAGGAGAAAGGCAAGAAGAGGAAAGAGGAAGGCATGGAGACGCTGAGTTCATATACCACTATGCGGTCACCCATCCATGGACTGACCGCATCGTGCGTTGCTTAACCTCGCCGATCGTTAACGATCAGTAAGTGCGGCTAGCTATGAGCGCCATACGAGATTATGTTTAGTGAAAACAGAGTTCAAAATTAAGTAAGGCTGTCGATGACCACTGTGAATGTAGAAAATGACGCATGATTGTAGAAGTATAAGAAGAAGGATAGATGAAGGTGACGAACAGCAAGTAATTCTTCTGGTGGTAAGTGTCATGCCTGCCCATAACAATTGTAATTCTAACCAGGACTAGACCTGCGTAGCACCACACTGCACTCGTCACTTCAAGACTCAAGTTATTCAGTCTCTTATGGCCAGTAATTTCATTAGCTAACAGCATAGTAATGTCTAAACTTTTAATGCTAAAATACTTCTGTTTCGCGGTGAATATCTGATACGTGGGTTGTACTTTTTTATTTTTTATTGGTGTCCAGTGGAAATTCTACATGGAACTTCCTTCGCCCCGGGGAAGGGCGAAGGGGTATGCTGGACTCTGGTGCCACGCCTATAGGCACATCTCGGAGAGGATAAGATAAGTATAATAAAACAATTTTAAACGGATTAAATCGCGTGTATTATTGATTTTTGTTGTTCCTGACGTTTCGAACACTTTGCAGGGTTCGTGGTCGCAGGATGACTAAGGTGACAAGCGTCGTTACAGATTTAAAAAGTTATTTTATCTACCGTACAAAACTAATCAAAAATTGTTTCGATGCACGCAGTAATCACTCACAGTGTCTTGATGTTTTTTAGTTTGGTGTGTTGTTTGGGATTTTATTAATTTAATAACCGGATTCCAAACAGGTGGTACCTGCCAACCATCTTCTCTATTAAAATTAGGATGTTTTTTAATTTCACTAGCCTCTCGAAACATTCTTGGTACATAACGGTTTTCTTTCGCGAGGACTTGAGGATGATCAAATCGAAGAAAATGGTTGGGTTTGCCTAAGGCATGTTCACACACTGCGGACTTTGTGATGCGTCTATGCTTGACGTCAGCTATGTGTTCTTTAATTCTGGTGGCTATACTACGCTTTGTTTGCCCTATGTATGACAACCCACAATCACAGTCAATCAACAAAGATTTAGATGTTACAGAGAGCACACGGCATCTGCGACGCCGACCACCTGCCAGGGGAGCTTAACCATGTGAAGCAAGTTCTTCGAAATAACAATTTAAGAGCGCCACATCCCCGTCGCAGAAGCCGCCCGAAACCCACCACGGTTGATCGGAGACCTGCAGTCTTACCATTCATCAAGGGAGTCACGGACAGAATTGGTCATATCTTGAAGCGTGCTTCTATTAAAACCTATTTCAAGCCACATAAAAAGATAAGCCAACTTCTCAAACCCGTGAAGTGTCACATTCCTCTACAAGATGCAGGGGTCTACAAGATTGACTGTGATTGTGGGTTGTCATACATAGGGCAAACAAAGCGTAGTATAGCCACCAGAATTAAAGAACACATAGCTGACGTCAAGCATAGACGCATCACAAAGTCCGCAGTGTGTGAACATGCCTTAGGCAAACCCAACCATTTTCTTCGATTTGATCATCCTCAAGTCCTCGCGAAAGAAAACCGTTATGTACCAAGAATGTTTCGAGAGGCTATTGAAATTAAAAAACATCCTAATTTTAATAGAGAAGATGGTTGGCAGGTACCACCTGTTTGGAATCCGGTTATTAAATTAATAAAATCCCAAACAACACACCAAACTAAAAAACATCAAGACACTGTGAGTGATTACTGCGTGCATAGAAACAATTTTTGATTAGTTTTGTACGGTAGATAAAATAACTTTTTAAATCTGTAACGACGCTTGTCACCTTAGTCATCCTGCGACCACGAACCCTGCAAAGTGTTCGAAACGTCAGGAAAAACAAAAATCAATAATACACGCGATTTAATCCGTTTAAAATTGTTTTATTATAATGTGTAATAATCGCGAAAACCTAAGACAATACTAGGATAAGATAAGATAAAAATATTTTTATTCATTTAAACCATTAATAGCACTTATGAATCGTCATGACTTTAGTTGCCACGTTCCAAGATGTAGATTTCCTATGGAGAAGAACGGGCAAGAAACTCCATGGTTACTCTTTTAAAATCATGTGATGTGTGAGGGTGACTGTAAAGCGGTCACCCCCCGGGACTTGGGTTGTACCTACCGCGCCGGCCTCTTGTAATAAGAGACATACCGAAGTGCAGTAAGTAGTTCTTTACGACCTTCCAGTTAAAAACTTAAAACAGTACCTACCTACAGACCTACAACGTTAATTTGTTAATATAACTGTACAAGCACTCAACATGGTACAACACAATAAACCCTTAACAGATTTAATTGATATTATTAACTCCTTAAGTTCTCATTGTCACACCGACCTTAAACATCTCTCGAAAACAAAAACCAACCTTATCACATACAGTATAAGGCGAAAATTATTTTTTGGTG
Source organism: Diloba caeruleocephala (assembly GCA_947459985.1). NCBI lineage: Eukaryota > Metazoa > Arthropoda > Insecta > Lepidoptera > Noctuidae > Diloba > Diloba caeruleocephala. The sequence goes on along the minus strand of OX381614.1, from coordinate 26,040,814 downwards.
TGTACATAAATAATTTTGACATGATTTTTGTCACTCAATTTAATTGAAGTTATGTCGGCCAGAGTAACAAATCAAATTTTTTTGCAATGCTCGGCCATTTCCCGATATAGTCGAGTGTTTACGTGGCACTAAAGAAATGTACCTCGTTAGTGCAGATAATGGCAGTTTTGTGTTACTGAACTGTACTGGTGAGGACAGTGGTGATTAATTTTGATGGAGTAATATCAGAAAACTGCATCAGATAATATTGTTAAGGTTTTGAAACTCGACAAGTCGTGCAGATGAGTGGACTGTTATCGGCTACTTTTTAGGGTTCCGAACGTCCGATGGAAAAAACGGCGGAATCCTTATAGGATCACTCGTGTGTCTGTCTATCTGTCCGTCTATCACGGCCAATTTGATCCGCATATACTGGCCCGATTAACTCGGACCAGCTAAAACCACTGGAGCGATCATCTTCAGCACCGAAGGGGGGCTCTAGGACCTCGTCATATCACAATAGAGCCGTCCATGATGCCACTATTTAGGCACATCTCGGAGGGTATGACTGTAAAGCGTTGACCCCTCTCGCATAGGGAAGGCGACTGTAAAAAGGTCACCCCGCCAAGCACTTCTCGGGGTGCATTAGAGAATGCACCCCGAGAAGTGCCTGGGGTCTTTTAGTCTCTACCCTACCAACGATAATAATTATACATATCTCATATCATATAGACGTTGATGGCTGAATAAATAATAGTATAGAATGATATTAAGATTGTCACATCAGCCCGTATACGTCCACTGCTGAACATGGGCTTCTCAATGATATGCCAATCTGCTGCCCATCCTCTTGATATTAACCTTTAATCGCTTTTTACGACACCAATGGATATAGAGCACCCTACTTTATTCCTCCCCGGGGAGCGCACGGAATATAGATCTTTAAAAGACATCATCATCATCATCATCATCTCGGCCATTTATACTATAGTGTTGTCATTTTGGGGTGAGTTAAAACAGTAAAGTGTTAGTAGTCATTATGACATCATAATGATTGCTCACACGATGCAACACATATAGAACATTATATATGTGAAAATGCGATGAGTTATATATATATCAATTTTTTTATTTGTCAAGCTTTTTATGTGTCTAACAATCTCATAGGAGTGGAAAAATTACATTTTAACCATGCACATATACAGGTTGTAAGTGGCAACGTTCTGAAAACTTAGGGAAGAGCTTACGTCCTAGGCCTATAATAAAAATAGGAAAGCCCTTTATCTCGGAAATAATAGGTTAAAGATTTTATCATGTCTTAGCACGCAATGTATCGTAAACAACGCGACAAAACCTTACATGATGATTGTACTATGATATGCTATTATTATGCTACTACGAGCGATTTGCCTCATTCGGGAACTGTAGCGAAACAACAGCCGTTTATTTTGATTGACATTGCATCTGATTGTATTCTGAAATCAGTTAAATAAACTGGAAGACAATCTGAAAACCCATGAAAAGACCGACGCAAGATTCTTACGCTGAGGGTTCCAGAATCATGTACTGCGTTCATGGTATCAGTTATCATTATGATATCATTTACATCTGTTAAATCGTTGGTTTTTGTTACTGTTAGTTCGCGTCTGTTCATCATTTCGACCGAATGAAGTCCACTGCTGGACATAGGCCGGGGAGGCAAAGATCACCACAACGCCCGATATGGGTGAATTGTGGGCTCATTGGGGGTGTTTCGCCATAATCGCCACGCTTCGCGTCTGTTAGTGACCATGTGACTTCTGAACAATTTAACCGATTGAGGTCATATGCACGCAATGTATTTGTTATGTCAAGATAACGGTTCAGTACGCTAGGATCTGATTAGTGGCAATATTAACAATCAGATCCTAGCGTACTGAATTATATTATTTTGTACGGTACATAAAATAACCTTTTAAATCTGTAACGACGCTTGTCACCTTAGTCATCCTGCGACCACGAACCCTGCAAAGTGTTCGAAACGTCTGGAAAAACAAAAATCAATAATACACGCGATTTAATCTGTATAAAATTGTTTTATTATAATGTGTAATAATCGCGAAAACCTAAGCCATTACTATAACTTCAAAATTAATAATGGAACAAAATGACTGATATTTAAATACTATGTTGATTTAGTACCAAAAAGAATATCACAATATGGACCCGCACCCTGATTAACTAAAAACAGCAACAGCAGTCGTGACCAGCAATCGCGCAGCCATGGTTCCACTGGTGGCAAATCGTCTCATATTGAAAGGCGAGGATGCAATTTTTAGTTCATTGATTGTTCTATCTTCGCCTGTTTAATCGCTATCGGTAAATACGTACTACGAAAATCGACGTTTGACAGCAGCGTCAGCGCGATTTTCGACTGTCACAAACCATCTGCGACATACGTAATTAGCCCACCGATAAGTGGCGTTGTGGTGACCCGAAAGGGTAGAACAACGTTTGCCAAGCCATGCAATAAAACTAATAATTCACAAACTTTATCCGAACAAGATCACACAAAAATTTCCAAATCGGCATCAGAACACAACCCTTAAAACATTCCGCGCAAAAAATTCACACACAAATCAACGACTTACACGAACAACTGTATTCACCTGTACCACAATTCGGTTGCCAATTTTAACGAGGAAACACATTGCACTAATTGAGATTGCACCGCGGACAGTCTCAAAAAACACGTCATTATAGCCAAACTGGGCGGTGATTTATTTGCACGTCACTGAAATAGACGTCGCGAAATGAGAGCAGTCAACACTTTTTTCATTGATTACACTGGCCGAATCTTGAATCTTCGTGCACTGGTGCAAGCAATTATTGGTGTTTTTTTCTTTTTTATGGTAAGATAAAATATCTGGAGTAGATATAACGACTTCATTTTCGGCATGGTTAGCACAGTGGTAAAGCTATTGGCGTTCTGCGCTACATGAGTGTTTGATCCCCCGCACAGAAGAAATATTTGTATGATACAGATAGTTGTTGATGCATTTGAGATTTATGTGTGTAAACTCTACCTAAGACAAGAGAAATCCTAGTGTGGGGCTGCCTTGTTTTTAGTCTTTCACCTGGTGGTAAACGTCATACCTGGCCATGATAATTGTAATGCTACCGGGACTTGTCCTGCATGGCATCACACTGGGCTTGTCACCTCAAAACGTGAAGTTATTTAGTCTCTTTTGTAATTTCACTACCTGTATTGCCCTTCTAATTAGAGCACACCTCTGCTTACCAGTTAATATATGGCACTGTGATGGTATCTACTTAGTCGGCCTCTTGCAATAGGAGACCTACCATCGGTCATTTTAGAAGATTATAGATAAGCCTCTCAAAGTAAAGAGCAAAATTTACAAATCCATTGTAACACCTGTCGTTCTGTATGGGTTGGTATGTTGGGCCGTGAAATTGACGAATGAAAGAAACTTACATATTGTGGAGGTGGACATCGGGAGTAACATTTATGTAAATAAGTATATTGGAGGGAGTTTAAAAGTGGCACCAGTGATGAAAAAGCTGAAAGGAAATCTGATGAGGAGGGATGAAACGTGACTAAGAGAGTATTGAATAGGAATGTTGATTGTCGAAAGGTGAGAGGAAAACCAAATAAAAGACGAATGGACTGTGTGATATGTGGGATATGAAGGATAGGGGAGGAAATGAAGAGGTGGCGGCTGACAGGGAAGGAAGAAAGAGAAAAACACATTATGCCAAATAACTTGGGACCAGGGATCCTGTTGGGGTGCTGCTTGGGATAATGTTAAAAATCCTCATCCGATCCTTAACGCTCGTTGTTGAGTACCATAAGAATCTGGATTCAATTACAAGATTGGTACATGGTTGGTGCAGTGACTGATAGAGTTTGATGACTGCACGAAACAAATATTTGTATGTTCTTCAGGTAGTTTTTCCGGGTATGGTGTAGTCGGATCTGGGTGTAGTGTGTGGTATTTGTGTCTGTAAACGCATCCACTTTTTAATTGATCCCACCACTGGGGTGGTCATTTAAGGCATGTAAGGGGATTCGTATTTAAAAAATAGAATCATTTACTTATATTGCGGTGATAATATGAACCTGTAACTGTCCCACTACTGGGCAAAGGTCTCTTCTCACACAGAGACCGAACGAGCTTTGATTACCACGCTTGCTCACTGTGTGTTGACAATTTCAGACTATAATATCCAGGTTGTCACACGATGTTTTCCTGTACCTAAAGTTACTGTGTATAGTGCTTTACAAAATTAATTAAAATAGACAATCAAATAAGTTATCACAGTCATTGATATCAACAATACAACAAATAAGTATCATGATATGATTGCGTATCACCAATTATAAGACATGCAACAAAAATAAAATAAATGATAATTCTCAATGACAAATTCGCACTCACCGCAGCGGCGATTTCACAATAATATTATTTACATTTTTGTCCACAGTAATTAGTGTTTGTCATACTGTGCAGTTAATGTCTTATAAAATCTTTAACACACAACTTTGGCCCTTTCATATTGACATGAAGTTAAATGAACCTTCGTTGATTATTATTTTCGAGAGTCCCTTTATTCAAATATTTAATGAGTGTATTTGACGTTGAACCAATAATAATAATAATGGATTCCAGCGTTTTATTGTTATTAATATATGCGTTATTTTCCATTAATTGTTTATTTTAAATATTTAACATAATACAAAATGAAAATCTTTTAAACAACAAAAAAACAAAAACAATTTAGTTAACATTATTATGATGTAATAAAAATGAAATAGTTTATCGACGACATGGTTTCGATTGGTGAAAATACAGAATTGTCACTAAATGAGGATAATTCGCTACATCTTTGTCTTGAAGACATTCAGCAATGAGCTGAAATAAGCTCCCAGTTATTTAGTTATTCAATCTAATGAAAATTAACAGTACAGGCCAAATAGGCCAACACACTCACATTTTAGTTAAAGACCACCCAAAATTGTGGCAGAAGAAAAGTGGATGCCATATTATTACAAATATTTTTTTAGTTAATGGTTACAGAGCCTATTAAAACTTTATCTAGCTTGCCAGCTCTATATTATGCGATGCAATTTCTTATTTCAATAGTGAAAGGGAACTTGCAGTGAGATAGGAAGCCGTTGCAGGTAAATTCTGATAAGACTTATTTTAACTTGTGGTATTAACACTCCTTAAAAATATTGAAGAAAATTATAATACTTATTATAAATAAGGTTAGCTGACAGTGGGTGCCACATTAGTCATATTTTCTTGTAAAGAATTAATATAAAAGTAATTTTGGGACATTAAAGATAATAATCGTGTTCGTTTTTGTTTTTTGTATAGCCGCTACCTATTTTTACTGTCTTTTAATAGCTTATAATCACGTAAAATTTGCATTAGATTACATACAATTACGGGTTTGTTTTGTTTGTTAAATGCGGCAACTATAAAGAGTAAATTAAACACACATTGAGTCATTCCGATTTGAGGACAATTTTTTTATTGCATATTATAATCGAAACGACATAAAGTTCAATCGATGCATAAAATACGAAATTGGACAATCGAAATCTTCGTTTTGCATAATTTTTGCATAACTTAACTAAATGTCATAATATTGTCTACGGGGGGCGTTAGTTAATCTATAAGCAATCGCTTTATATTTCTAGACAAATTACAGTCCGCCGACAAACTTATTAATAATATCAAAATAGAAGAATTAAAGTAGGTTGATCGCATATTAAGTAGGATTGTACCCAAAAGCGTTCGTAATGTCACCCATTATTTTAAAGGTCAACAAAATAGTAAAACAATTAAAAACATCACGTCTATATGTTATAAATTAACGAATTTATACCCGTGGTTTCGATTGAAATCTGACCAAGCCAATTTATGTTATTCTAATTTTAAGAAGCTACTTTTAATTTTTTTACCGTTAAGTGTGAATTGATTATATAAATTTTGTCTTATTTCATATGCGTCGTTATTTAATTTGTGAAGAGTATAAGTAACGGTGTACCAAATAATTACCTTCCCCGTGGTGAGGCTGTGTGATAGGCGATAATTTTTATCGATTTAGGTATGAAATTCATTTTTTATGACCCTTTTTTCTTTCTTGTAGGCCTTGCGTTGTCTATCCACTGGGTGTCTTATAAAATTATTGTTTTATAATTACTTTGGCGTATCATTAGTTTTTAGTAAGATATTCACTCCAAAATATGCTTTCCGCATATTCCATTCGTTTTATTGAACCGTGTGGTGCCGGCTACGAATACCACCACTCCATCTCATCCCGTGGGTGACGTAAAAGATGACTATGGGATAACCCGAAGAATGGGCAGCAGCGTCCTTCGAGTTCATTTATAACTCAACTGCAATCGCCAACCTGTTTGCCAAGCGTGGCGATTAAGGCAAAATCCCTCCAAAGAGCGTACAACACAAATCCATACCTGTGGTTGTGGCAATCTATAGGGGAGGCTTCTATCTAGCAGTGGACGTTTTTCGGCTTAAACGACGTAAAAACTCAACACAATCATTACTTTCCACCCACACAATCTTATTCCGCGTTAGTAAAACAAGAATGTTTGAACGAAACTATCGGGTAACTGATCTAAGGTAAGCGAGGAGAGGAACTTGGGGAATCCTAAGGTGTACTACAAATATTATGGTATCTGACGCTGACCGCAGATAGGAGAACAATGCCGTATCGTCCCATAGCATTTTAAATAGGAAATACCTTGTTCTATAGAATAGAAAATAATTATTGTTCACCAAAGTACGTGACACCAATGTTATTTACAAATAGATGTACCACCATACATGAATATTATGACACTACAGAACGGCGTAAATTTTACTATACCTACTGGTAAGTACAGCTTTCAAACATGCGCGAAGGTAGGAAGAGAAAATGAAAGCCACCATGCGGCATACCGGTTGTTAGAAAGAGATGAATATACACCATTAGTTACGTCAGGTAGCAGCTATGCGCATGCTCGTTCGATGTCGTCATGGCGCCGGCCGCCATTAGACCGCGTAATAAAACATAGTACTGTAATTTTATTTACAGTATAGATTCTTCTTTTTTCTTTTTTAATAAACGTTGCCCCATACTAGGATTTCTCCTATGTCGTGGGTGCGTTTAAAAACACAAATTCCACACACACGTATGGAATGACGTTTTTTTCTCACAGTTGTACTATAATTCGTGCATAAACCTTATATAAACACAGGAATCCATTTTTTCCGCAATACGTTGCAAGAATTACGTATAAGAATGATGTCTAGCTGCGACCAGCCGCGACACTGGTCGGTGCGCGACTAAGTGAACTCCGGGCCATTACCTTGCTTTCATGTGACCACCATAGAGCGCGGGCAACGCGTCTACACTTATAAAACATGTAAGCGTGACACGGGTTGGATTCCCGCACGGAACGAATACTTGTATAATCTACAAAGAACAGACTTTCCTAAACTGACATTATGAAGTTTTTCGTTTTGTGTTCAGATTAAGAATATAGCACCACTCTATCTCCTCCCGTGGATGTCGTAAAAAGCGACTAAGGGACGCTTAACCAGAGGGATGGGCAGCAGCATCTCTTCTTCCTGTCATGCTCACTAAAACGTCTTGCTAACGATGGCGTTGTGTATGTGCGTTGGATTCCCTACAATATGGTTGAGCTAAGCGATGCTGATGCATGCGTCATGCTCGTGAACTGGCGCCGTCTGTTTGGTCAGCCGTTAACTGCCACTGCAGCTAAATTATTATTATTATATTATTGTGGTATATTCCATCTTTACATTGACCTACATTTTTCTCGTTATATGTTTTACAATCATTTGTATCAATCAACATTGTAATCTCAAGTATTTTAAAAGAGTATTCATGGAGTTTCTTGCCGGCTTTTGTCCACGAGATCAACTGTTTGGAACCGTGCAACTTAGATTCTGACGTTTCATAAGTGCCAATATTTGGTTTATTCGAAATAAAAAACTTTGACTTTGACATTAAGTAAAAAGCTGTTATTTTGACATTACAAACAGACACTTCAATTTTATTTATTTGTTTATATATTTATGCAATAATATGGTACGGTAAGCAAGAAACATATACGAAACCATATTATTCTTAAACAATCTACAAACAATTTAACACCCACACATAAACGAAATTTCCATAGCTAACCAGTCTATAAAGAGCAATCGCCCAACGCCGATCAGATAGCGGTGAGATGCGCGCGCGCAACTAAACACGCCTATCGCGATCCTAGCGCCACCTAGCGCATAGTTATCGCTGAGATTTATTCGGCGCATACTGAAGTGTTTTGTTGCATCTAATTTTGATTTTGTAGCCGCAGATTTACAATTTACATTTCATGTTTTTGATAAATTCATAAGATGGTAGTGATACGCAGAGTTGGTAAAAGCTAGCATAATGATGGACAGATAAAAACCGCAAAGTAATTTACTAATTACTATCACGACTGTCATTCAATGTATACCGTATAGGCCCTCGGTATGCAATAACAAAAATAGTACAGCTTCGTACCATCAAAACCAACATTGGTTTAAACTCTCCAGACGCGAGAATGTGCGAATCTGCTGATATTAATCACCACTCTCAAATAAGTCTCAAATCCAAAATCTTGGATCTCTGAGCGCAAACATGAAGGAATAAGTTTGAGCAGTCAGGTTAGTTTTCTGTTAATTTTTTTGTTTATAGTATTAAATATTTAGCTATGTTGTAACTTACAATAGTCTTATTCAGCCAATGTTGTGTTAGCCCGAAAATGGCATATATACAGGCTGTCCAGTAAATAGCACGACACACTGCAGGGAGTGAGAGCTTGGGTCAACACCTACCAAAAAAACACAATATATGTTCAGCAAAATCTTACGGATTTCCAGTAGTTTTTGTTTTTTTTTTTGTTGGGCTTCTCGCATACATTTCTGGGAAATGTGGTTGCTTAACCGGTCATTTTCTGGCGAAGCCAAAAGAGGCCTCCAGCCAGGCTTAAGGATTTCCAGTAGTACAAAATTTTCCAAAATATCGAAAAATCTCTACCTTGACACAGATTTTTAAGCATCTCGTAATGAAAAATTCCTTTTCTAGTTTTTTTTTTACCACAAATTATTTGTGAATGGTTACTTTACTCATTGATAAGTCTTTATTCTATTAAAAACTTAAATGTTTTCAAGAAATACAAATTTGATTTAATTTTTCACAGCACAATTTTCTTATCGCTCAACTTTAACCTACAGTGGTGAAAAAAATCCGTAAGATTTTGCTGAACATATATTGTGTTTTTTGGTAGGTATTGACCCAAGCTCTCACCCCCTGCAGTATGTCGTGCTATTTACTGGATACCCTGTATAAGAATAATACTCTTAACTGTATCTGATGGTATTAATGTATGTATGCTGTGGGTAAATCTTACTTAAATAAAATAAATCAAGATATCCAGTTCTAGCCCTAAAAAGACTATTTGGGACTGGTCAGCCGTTAACTTCCATGACAAAAAAATGAATTTCTTTACACGTTAACTTAGACTATTCTCGTTATATGGTTTACCATCATTTGTATTAATCGACATTGTAATCTCAATCATTTTAAAAGAGTTGCTTCTCATAGGATCTCATAGTTTATGCTACATCGGCTGTAATCATGGTTCAGAGGGTGGGCGCTGATGCCTATATCACAGGATATTGAATTATCTTAGTTTAGGCATTAGTTGCAACACAAAATAGGAATGTATGTAATTTATCTATAAGCCTCATCTGTATAAACTATTGTATGTTGTGCGTAAAACTTAATGGTGCAAATAAACATTTTTGATTTTGATTTGATTTTTGATAGGATCAACTATTTGGAACCGTGCAACTTAAATTCTGAGGTATCATAAGTGACTTTGACTTTTGTGCTTGAAAAAATCCAGTGCAGAATTTGCCTGGAACATAAATGCGAATATGGATACTACCCATTTCCATATCCTTCCATGTTTGACTCCATAATAGAGGCATGTCGCGTGGAAATGGTAGCGAGACTATCTCTGATTGAACTATGAACGGTCGGACAGAAAAAAATTAGAAAAGCCATTGCCCAGTAGAGTAGAGAATGGTAGTCAGATATTATAAGATTTCTGATTGTCTTGAGGATAAAAAAGCTTGGGACTGAGCTGCTCGCTAGGTACAGTCAGCATTGTTTTTTTTTTAATTTATACAAAAACTGACATCTGTTATTTTATACACTTTTTATTGACATTGAATTCAAACAGATTTTTGACATGTGTTTTATATTAGAATTTTTACGTTTTATTTATATTTAATTTACATAAATTTTTGACATACAAGTACATTTTAGTACTGTTGTAATTTTTTATTTTTTGTGTACATGTATGTATAAATATTATATATGACAGACTAACGTGTTGCTGGGGAGTTTGTTGCGCCGTTTCTTCTCCCCAGCTTAAACACTAGGAAGCGGTGAAGGGTGGGCTTAATGGGTGCTGTCTAATGTTGACGTTCAAAAGAACTAATAATTTAGTCTATTTGAATAAAATGCCGTGTGGTGCCGGCTCAGAATGCCACCACCCCATTTCCTCCCATGGGTGTCGTAAAAGTCGACTAAGGGATTAGCTGGAGGATGGGCAGCAGCGTCCTTCGAGTACATTAACAACTCAACTGCGATCGCCAACCCGCCTGCCAAGCGTGGCGATTATGGCAAAACCCCCCAATGTGCTCACAACACATCCATATCGGTGGTTGTGGTGATCTTTGGGGGAGGCCTGTGTCCAGCAGTGGACTTCATTCGGCCGAAATGATGATGATGATGATGATGAATAAATGATTATTTCATTTCATTTCATTTCATTTCAGTGACTAGTGGTACATAGTACTGCCAACTGACATCATGCTGACCCGATGACGCTTTTGGCATTTCTGTTCAATTATCAATACAATACAATATCTTTATTTGACTGATTAAGGTTGTTAAAGGTCTTAAAATTAGGGGTTACAATTTCATCATATTCTGCCGTTTGTGGCATGCAAATTAACACACAGTTAAATTAAAATTAGGATACACATTGCAATAAAACATTATTTACATACCTACTATAAAATAATTGAGATATCCGAAATAATTATTGTTATTAATTATATAAATTTTATATTTAGATTAGGTATACTATTAGCTTAAGTATATTTTATAATGTCTCAATTGATTATTTAAAAGCATCGTTTAAGAAGTCATTAATGCTATAGTAACATTTACAATGCAATACATCTTTTAATTTCTTTCTAAATAAGTTTAAGTTTAATTCTTTATAAGTGGTTGGTATTTTGTTGTAGATTTTAGGTGCTGTACAAAAAAATATTTTCCACATAAGGGCTGTCCTAGCGCTATGAATACAAAGTTTAGAGTTATCACGTCTGTTGCGATTATCAAAATCAGAAAGCCGTGGAAGTAATTCTTTCTATTTGGTTTTGTTTTTCAAAAATGGACATTTCCAATATATACAGTGACGGGAGTGTTAGAATTTTATGTTTAACAAAGTATGGTATACAGCTGTCAGTTGTTTGAAGCCCAAACATTGACCTAATCCATCGTTTTTGCATCTTAAATACTACTTCTTTGTCTGTGGAGTTGCCCCAGAAAATGACGCCATATCGCAATAAAGATGTCATGAGGCCATGGTATGCGATTAAAAGTGCATCTGTACTTACTGTTGGGGCTAGTTTATATAATGCATACGAAGAAGAATGTCGATTATGGCAAAACCCCCCAATGAGCCCACAACACAACCATATCGGTCATTCTGGTGATCTTTGCAGGGAGGCCTGTGTCCAGCAGTGGACTCCATTCGGCCGAAATGATGATACGAAGCAGTGCTAATTCTTTTGCTTAATATGATATGTTTCGATGATCTTTTCTTTCTTTCTAGCGGTAAGAATCTCTTCTTTAGATTATCGTTGATAATGTTTGTCATGATGACAACGATTCGTCTGTTCTTGATCCAAGAGCAACGCTAACAAATATAACTGGATAACTATACGACGTGCGAAACAAAAATAACTTATCTCGAACAAAATAACAACAATATTACTATTGCGACATGCCACAAAATGTCATGCCAAACAAAAAACAAACGGTCACAGAACAAATTCCCTTCTAAACGCAAATATCAGATGGTCTAGATGCTCCTGACCTTTGTCAGCATTGTTACAGGGTACATCCGTAATGATATCTGTAGCATCAGAAACTGAAGGATTCTTTTGTTTATATCCAGATTAATGTATGAGGCGTTGAGGCAAAGGTTATTTTAAGTGGATTAAGGCCAGTATAGATCTACTCAATAATATGTTTGTAGTTATGACTGACAACAAAATATTTGGATTTACTAATATGTCGTTGTCGTTGTAAATACAGATTTCCTAACAGACAGCTGTTAGGACGTAATTACTGAATTAATGATTCTTCTTTTTTTCTGAAAAAAAAGTAAGAATAAGACTAGTTTTATTTCGAATCCGTACCATACAGTGGAGTGGAGGATTCGAAATAAAACTATATACATTAGACTTGACAGGAATATGTAATAATTGTAGATGCATGAGGCCAAATATGACACCTATATCAGATAGTACTACATCAAGCAAAATGCTCCAGCACCGATAAGCTTATAGGCCGAATAATTATGTCACGAATAACATAGTCTGTCAATTACATTTTAGAAATTCATTTCAGGTCTTGTGAAATAAAAAATATATAAAATATAATGTCTAAGGTTTTCCCGAGTATTACACATTATTATAAAACACGCCAGTGGAAATTCTACATGAACTTCCTTCACCCCGGGGAAGGGGAAGGGGTATGCCGGACTCTTACCGGCTAAAACCACTGGAGCGGTCATCTTCGGCACCGAAGATGGGCTTCAGTTCCTCGTAAGATCATACTAGAGCCGCCCATTGGTGCCACGGTGCAGGCACATCTCGGAGGGGATGTCTGTAAAGCGGTCACCCCCTCTAGGGAGCGAAGGCGGTTGTGAAAAGGCTGCCCCCATCATCCTGCTGTGCGCTATGCTGCGCACATGGTGACACGTGATCACGCGAGCGCCACCGTCTTCCCGGGGGTCGCTCGGTGTGAGCATATATATTTGCTTACCGCTTCTACAATTGGAAGCATATGAATAAAAGGGACACGACGATATGTTTCGTAAATCTAATTAACTAAATCATTCGATTCGCTTCAAATAGGCATTTTGTATGATTATTGAAAATAATAAAGGCCTTGTATTAAAGAAAATTCATTGACGGTACGGTTGGTGCGGTGGCCGATACAGTCGGCTGCTGCGCACCGAGTCGCGGGTTCGATTCCCGCTCGGAACAAATATTTGTATGATCTGCAGATAGTTGTTTCGGGTCTGGGTGTATTGTGTGTGGAATTTGTGTCTGTAAACGCACCCACGACACAGGAGAAATCCTAGTGAGAGGCAACGTTTTAAATAAAAAACCCTTCAATTACTGAGAGGAGCCCATTTCAGCTCAAACCTGAATTAACTCCATGGCTCTCAATATTAAACACTCAAATTCGGTAAGTACTTCATTTTAATTCCCTCCTAAATCACCACAAAAGCCTGACTTTTTAACATCTTAATTAAACTGAACCGGACGTAAAATAGATCACGTCAACAGATCGATATCGAAATGTTAAGGACACCACTACGATGGTCGATAAGAGACGCTTAATGAAATCCTTATATAGAACAAAATGTGTTCGTTTGTTGAATATGCATGCTTTTATCGGGATTTTGTATTAGAATCAGTTTTGTGTTTATTTCAAAAAGGAATGCGAGGTGAATTTGTTTGGATTTAGATTTTGATAAATCTTGAAAAAATAAAAAGATTAACTTCCAATTCCAACTTTAGTATATGGCTCCATCGGTTTGTCGACGCTTCTGACAATGTCTAGGATGACTAAAAAAACACTGAAGACAGACCTAAATATTTAATAGCCCTTGTTAGTAAACCGAAACTGATCCTGTTGAATAACCTAAACATAGTGCCGCAAAAACTTTTTTTTGGGATGTCAAGTTTAATTATAATAATTATAAACAGAACATATAGATAGATGTAAAAGTTACTGCCGAACTATAAAAAAGAAATACATAAGATAAAAAACAATAGTTATAACGTTTATTATATATTGGAGAAGATTTGACAAGCATACGAGGGAAAGGAATATTAATAGGCCTGGGGAAATTGGAAGGCGGAATATCATACAGGGGGAAAACAAGATAGGGACAGGAGAAAAATAAGTCTTGTGCAAGAGAGATGCAATATCTCAGTTATGTTGTTACTTCTCTAATTGGGCAAGGGCCATAGCATAGAGGGTAAGGACCCGGTTAGTCATGTAAAATATAGTATGTTTACCAGGAACTGGTCGTTCTACTAGGCTCTAGAAGGTAATAAGCGAATCGTTTAAAAGTCAACGTCAAACCTACTTATACTTTATTAATTAAAAAAAAAATGGATTAGTTGTATATCATTTAGAGTACTTCGGCACAGACACTTGACAAAACCCATGAGCACTATATTGTTCACACACTCTAGTGTTTATAAATTGGATTTCATGGGTTTTAATTTTTTTGTGCGGAACTCTAATTCTTTTTCTAGAAGTTATTTCTCATAACACCATCTGCACGTGAAAGTCCCGTAGAAATCGGTCCGTTTCGGAGATTAGCGGGAACAAACAGACAGACAGACAAAAATATACGAATCGTTTTTTTTTTTTGTTGTAGGTACCGTATATACTTTCATATGAATTTAGTAAAAAGCTCTGGCTGGAGGCCTCTTTTGGCTTCGCCAGAAATGACCGGTTTAGCAACCACTTAGCACTTAGCAATTACTTATTTATTTGTATGTATAGATGTATAGATAATCCCAAGTCGTATTAAAAAATTAAGTCCTAATATATTCAAGTCCATTGTAAAACAAAATCTGTTTCTAAAGGGAAAGGGTTTCTATAACATTACAGATTATATGGACTAGGCTTACATTGTTTATGTATGTACGATAAACCTGACCTGTCTTTTTATCTTGACATTTAATTTATTACATCATCATATCTCATAATGGCTTACATTAATTCATTTAATGACATTTGATCATTCTAAATTTGTTTCAATGACATTAATTACTTGTTTTTTTATAATACCTTTAAATATTTAGATTTGATACAGTTGGTATGTCATGCTCACTCAAGTGTATCGGGTTACTGAGGTTTCCAACAATTTGCCTTCGATAGTGGATTATAATGGCATAACGGTATAAGGTAGTTTATGTTCAGAGAAGAGAGAGTTAGATTACTGGAATAGGTGGTAGGTCTCTTATTGCGCAACCAAGCGCGTCGTCGAGGCCGTCCTGCCGCTCTTTGGAGCCGGGCTCAAAAGGAGCGGGCGCGTCACCTACCGCCTGACGCAGGTGCTCACCGGGCACGGTTGTTTCGGCGCGTACCTGCACAGGATAGGACGCGCGGCCACGGCACAATGCCACCATTGTGATAGCGACCAGGACACCGCACAGCACACGCTCGAGGCGTGCCCTGCGTGGGCCGCCGAGCGGCGGATCCTGGTCGATCGGATCGGGCAAGATCTCTCTCTGCCAGCAGTAGTGTCGGCTATGTTGGCAGAGCACGAAAATTGGAATGCAGTGGTCTCCTTCTGTGAGAGCGTCATGCTCCAGAAGGAGACCGCAGAGCGGGATCGGGAGAGGGCCGATCGCGCTCGAAGAAGAAGGAGACGGCGCCGGGGTAACAACCGCCCTGGCGCCTAATTCCGATACGCCTGAAAACCCCTGCCGTTGCTATAAGGTGGGGGACCTCTGGGTTCGCGGGTGCGTAGATTGGGGAATCTGCGTGCCCACACCAAGCGACCCAAGAGAAGACGGTAGCACGCATGTGGTCACGCGCTGCCGTGGGACGCACTGGGGGATCCTTTACAATCCCCCTGGGGGGTGACCGCTTTACAGTCACCCTCTCCGAGATGTGCCAATAGGCGTGACACCAGTGGGTGGCTCTAGTGTGATCATACGAGGACCTGGAGCCTCCCTTAGGTGCCGAAGATGACCGCTCCAGTGGTTTTAGCCGGTAGGGAGTCCGGCATACCCCTTCGTCCTTCCCCGGGGCGAAGGAAGTTCATGATGAATTTCCACTGGGCACCAATAAAAAGGTCTCTTATTGCAGCTCTAGTGTGATCTTACGAGGAAATAGAACCCCTTCGGTGCCGAAGATGACCGCTCCAGTGTTGTAACCGGTAGGATTCCGGCGTGCCCCTTTCGCCCCTCTACGAGGTGGAGGAAGTTCATAATAAATGTCCACTGGGGAGCAATGAAACAAGGCCTCTTATTGCAAGAGTCCGGCTCAGGGGCGCTTCGGGGGATCCTTTACAATCCCTCCGGGGGGGTGACCGCTTTACACTCACCCTCTCAGAGATATGCCTATAGGCGTGGCGCCAGTGGGCGGCTTTAGTGTGATCATACGAGGACCTGGAGCCCTCCATAGGTGCCGAAAGTGACCACCCTAGTGGTTTTAGCCGGTAGAAATCCGGCATGCCCCTCCATCCTTCCCCGGGGCGTTCATGTAGAATATTCATTGGGCCCAATAAAAAAATGCACGCAGGGATCGCGAGCGCGAGTGACCCAAGGGAAGACGGTGGTGCGCACGTCACCACGTGCCACTGTGTGCGCATCACAGCGCACAACGAGGCTTGGGGGATACTTCTCAATCCTCCCCGAGAAGTGCCTGAGGGGTGACCTTTTTACAGTCGCCTTCCCTCCGCTATAGCTATAGGATGACCACTTTACAGTTAACTGCCATGGCGAATAATAATTATATTACATTTGTATGTTTTTTTTTATACATTGGCCTATATAATGCTCGTTATATGTTTTACCATAATTTGTATCAATCGACATTGTAATCTCAATTATTTTAAAAGAGTATCTATGGAGTTTCTTCCCGGCTCTTCTCCACGAGATCAACTATTTTGAACCGTGCAACTTAGATTCTGACGTTTCATAAGTGCCAATATTTGGTTTATTTGAAATAAAAATATTTGACTTTGACAGTCATCAGTCAAAGGCGTGGCGTCAATGTGGTGGTGTTTGGTGACACATGGGACCAGTCCTGGCTAGC
The DNA here is from genome assembly GCA_947459985.1 of Diloba caeruleocephala. Lineage (NCBI taxonomy): Eukaryota > Metazoa > Arthropoda > Insecta > Lepidoptera > Noctuidae > Diloba > Diloba caeruleocephala. The sequence goes on along the minus strand of OX381614.1, from coordinate 26,023,609 downwards.
ATTACAATTGACATAGGCAGGCATGATGCTTACCACCAGGTGAATGACTTGCCAGCTTATCATCATCATGATACCATCACCATTAGGTTATATAGAAAACTAGCTGGGACCCGCGGTTTCACCCGCGTTTAATTTAAAAGAAATTTAGAGTACTTCGACATAGACACTTGACATAGAATATATATATTGGATTTCAAGGGTTTTTTTATTTTTTGCGCGGAACCCTAATTATTTTTCTCAACTATAAGTAGCCTCAATTATTCCTTATAACATCAGCTATCTGCCAGTGAAAGTTCCGTCGAAATCGGTCCAGCCGTTTCGGAGATTACCCGGAACAAAAAGACAAAAAAAGTTTTTCTGTTATATGTACCGTATATAATTTCAATGTCAAAGTAACAGCTTTTTACTAAATGCATTTTAGTACAAAGCTGTTAAATTGACAATACAAACAGACACTTCAATTTTATTTATTTGTATAGATACTGTAGAGATAGTAACTCTGATCGGGTAGGCGTATTTATAGGTACGGGAAAGAACTTGTGTATGAGCTTGGTATAGAAACACTTATTATTTCTATATAAATTTATTTATATAGAAGATAATACACTTCGCTTTTTCTACAATCGACCACCGTACTGATGGCCGGCCTAATTCATTCTCCTCATTTATTTTCTCTGTCAAAATGTTCTCATGTAATTATTTTAAACTAGCTGGGACCCGCGGTTTTACCCGCGTTTAATTTAAAAGAAATTTAGAGTATTTCGACATAGACACTTGACATAGAATATATATATTGGATTTCAAGGGTTTTATTTTTTTGCGCGGAACCCTAATTATTTTTCTAAAATAAGAGTAGCCTAAGTTATTCCTTGTAACATCAGCTATCTGCCAGTGAAAGTCCCATCAAAATCCGTTCAGCCGTTTCGGAGATTACCCGGAACAAACAGACAGACAGACAGACAAAGGAATTAAAAATACCTTTTTTGTTGTAGGTAACGTATATACATTCATATGCATTTAGTAAAAAGCAGTTATTTTGACATTACAAACAGACACTTCAATTTTATTTATTTGTATAGATAATATCTTTTTTATTCTTTGCGGCTAGGATTTTCTCCCAAAGAGTTTGAACTCTATTACAATACTTATAACAATAAACAACTCCATTAACATAGGTAACAACGATTTGGACGAAAAAACACCCTCGGGGTATGATTTCAGCCGCAAGACCTCCACTGCTGAATAAAAAGCTCACCAGTTTACACAATTGTATCGTCATTCTGGTCCCCCCAAAAACCACTTACCAGTAAGTACTCACCATGCTTGGCAGGCGGGTTGGTGAGTGCAGTGCATTAAGCATATAGCACCACTCCATCTCCTCCCGTGGATGTTGTAAAAGGCGGCAGCGTCCTTCTGTGAAAAAGCAGCCATTCTGCGCTCACCAACCCGCCTGCCAAGTGTGGTTAATTTTGGAAATTTCCCAACAAATTTGCTACACACGGCATATAAGTTGTAACAGGTCGTTGTAAAAATCTGTGGAGGAGGACTTGTTCAACAGTGGATGTACTTACAAAAGTTACTTTTTCTTAAAATACGTTGCCCCGCACTAGGATTTCTCCTGTGTCGTAGGTGCGTTTACAGACAAATTCAACACATAATACACCCCAACCCGGAACAACCTGTAGATCATACAAATATTCGATCCGTGCGGGAATGGAACCCGCAATCTGGTGCGTAGCAACTGACTGTATCAGCCACTGCACCAACGTGAAATGATGACAATAGTTGATTCCGTATCACATGCACACCCAGCCGGACCACACAAACATTTATTCCGCGCGGTTTGAATCCGCGACCCACAACAAAGACCAAGGACAAGAAATTGTTATTAATGAGTAAGTACCAGATGGATAGATATGTTCGGGAGTAGCCTTTTTACAGTCACCTCCCCTCCGCTATAGCGAGTGATCGCTTTACAGTCATCACCTTCGAGATGTGCCTAAAGGTCAATGGGATGCTCTAGTGTAGTTTTAGTCTCAAACTCAAACTCTTTATTGCGTTCATATGTTCATAAGTAGACAGATCATTTGATGCGTATCAATCTGAAACCCTGTTAGGGCGCAGCAATTTTACTATACAATAACAATAGTATATTTGTTTGCTTAAAATGTTAGAAGGAAGAGATTAATACATACTTATTAAAGGTTATGGCGATTCATATGATTATTATTTTTTAAACTTTGCCCCAGACTAGGATTTCCCCTGTGTCGTGGGTGCGTTTACAGACATAAATTCCACACACAATACAGCTAGACCCGGTACAACTACCTGCAGATCATACAAATATTTGTTCCGTGCGGGAATCGAACCCGCTACCCGGAGCGCAGCAGATGACTGTATGTGGCAGTGGCTGATACAGTCATTAATTATTAATTTTTGATACATCGTGTAGATTTTAATATTACATTATTATTAAAGCGAAATCTGATCATTCTTATTATATTATACTAATATTATATACTTAGTTGGTTTGAGTTTGTTTAATCACATGATACAAATTTCATCCAGGGGCCCCTTCGGTGCCGAAGATGACCACTCCGGTGGTCTCATCCAGTAGGAGACCGGCTGCGTATGCCTTTCCGCGGGGTGGAAGAAGTACTATGACGTATTTCCATCGCGTGAAATAAAAAAGATTCCACATGTAGGAATGTATCACATTGATTGATACCGATGAAAGAACATAGAAATTGGAATCATTAATCACCCATTTAAGTACACACGCTGATGACAAAATATTTGCCTATTTAATCAATTCTAAATCCCTAAATTAATAGCGACACGAATATTCAACGAATTTGTTTCCTACTCAAGCGAATTTCACCAGCTTTTTATTACTAACAAAGGTGTTGAAATATTTCCATGTTATGCTGAACATAACAAATTTGTTTTTGAGTGTGACAAAAACCTTTTATTAGAAATCGGTCAAGTAGGCTTGGTTAGCGCTTGAAACGTTCCGTACCTCACTCAATATGTTGATATTTTTTGTTTTTATCATGGGAAATCATTATATATTATATTTTAAACAACATAGTCAGGAGACGAGCGCGTCATTCGCCTGGTGGTAAGCCCGGTAATATAACTAGCTACAGTGCCCTACAAACCAGAGGGCCAATTCTCGTAATTAATTTACACTATGACTGAAACTTGACCGAACTGAGATTAAATTATGAATTGAGTGAAAATATGGTATTCTGCTATTCTTAAAGTTCAGTCAGATTTCAGTATAATCTCGATCTAGTCTAACTTCGATCTCAATTTTGACGTTTATTTAATGAAAATTTAGTACATGTGACAGTTCGGAATTTTAGCAGAATACCGTTTTGACTTCGATCAATTTTCGATCTCATCACAGTGTAAGTTCACGTTTGACGTTGTTTGTTAGTTTAGGAGAATACCATTTGTGAAATTTTTGACATTGAGACTAGATCGGAACTAGATTTTGAACATTTTTAAATTACGAGAATTGGCCTTCAGAACACAGTTATTATATTTAGACTTAAACACTTATGTTCGGCGGCAAATTACGGTGGTACCCGCGTTTATTTTTATTTTTTATTGGTCTCCAGTGGAAATTCTACATGGACTTCCTTCGCCCCGGGGAAGAGCGAAGGGGTCATCTTCGGCACATAGGCCTCTCGATGGCCACTAGAAACAGCGGTTAAATTGCCATAATAGTCACCACGCTCGGTAATCCGATTGGGCATCGCAGTATGTTGTTATAAGCACATACGAGGATACTGCTGCCCAACCTCTTAATATATCAACCCTTAGTCGCATTTTACGACATCCATAGGAGAATTAATTACGAGCTTGAATCAGAAATGAAGAAATCCGTAGAAGAACTTAAGTTGCCGATATAGCTGACAAGGTAAGCAATGGGCGGGGCACATTGCTCATAGAACTGATGGCTGTTGGGGTAAAACAGTTCTCGAGTGGAGACCACACACTGGAAAAAGCAGTGTAATGCGACCTCCAATGATTAGAGGACCTGGTGAAGGTCGCTGGGAGTCGTTGGATGAGGGCATGTAACCACTCGTTATTGAAACTAAGGGGGAGGCCTTTGTTCAGCCGTAGATGTCCCTTGGCTGATATGATGATGGGTGGATTGGTCGTCTACTATTTATCGGGAACCATCCGGAAGATGAACAGTATATGACAACAATCAATCCGACTGCCAAATATGATGATTCTAACAATCCACGCTCGACCTTTGAACCCATCATCGTGAGACCATATTTAGAAGTGGACCTTAGGACAAATAAAATTATATGAGACAGAGAAACACAAATGCAGAACCCTAAAGCTCCCAAAATATAGATGTTACATTGTGTTCTGTCATTCAGTTAAGTGTACGTAATCAATAACGTTGATTATGTATATATGTTATTTATGTATGAATGTATTCTTGATTATGCATGTATGTGTTTTGGTAATGATCTGAAGTTTTGATGGTGGCCAGGTATGGAAGGAAGATGCAGAGAGTCAAAACGAAGCAGACAACGAAAACATTAAGTTTGAATTTTAGTATTTAAAAGAATTATTTTACTTCATCATTTCGGCCGAATCAGGTCCACTGCTGGACTTAGGCCTCCCCCAAAGATCACCAGAATGACCGATATGGGTGTGTTGTGTTCTAGTTGGGGGGTTTTGCCATATTCGCCACGCTTAGCAGGCGGGTTGACGAACTTATTATACAAAATAAATGCATTGATTACTGTAAGATCTTCACTATATAGCCTTAGCTACAAACCAGTTTAATCGCGGAAGAATACCGCCAAAGATTAATTACCAATATAAAGATTAGTTAGGTTGTATGCTAAGGTCAAATTGGGCCAGATGGCCGTGTCATAAGTCATATTATAGCGTTGAAATAATCGGTACCTTTGAAAATTTAAATAAAATATTGGTAATGTATTTAGAACTCAATAAGTTAGATATGGTTTAGTGAATATTTGGAATTTAAGTAAGGTAAACATTGAATTTGAATTTTTTTAATGGTGTGGAACGTTTAAGCGGATAGTTAAGCTGTTATAGAATTATAATATATTTGATGATGAAGTACTAAAGTCGCCGATATAACGAAAAATATTAGTAAGCTGAAGTGGCAATGGTCGAACTGATTGAGGCAAAAGAGTTCTCGAGTCGAGACCACGCACCGGAAAACTCAGCGTCGGCCGGTCACCAACGAGATGGGGACAGACGATATAGTGAAGGTCGCTGGAAGTCATCGAATGCAGTCGGCATGTAACCTACTGTTATGGAAATCTAGAGAGAGGCCTTTGTTTAACAGTGGACGTCCTTAGGCTGATATGATGATGATCATGAAGATATTTATGAGGATTCTCTGTTGGAAGACCAAAATATGATTCCTAATCTACGCACCCGCGAACCCAGTGGCCCCCTGCCTTATAGTAATGGCAGGGGATTTCAGGCGTTTAGGAATAAGGCACCAGGACGGTTTTTACCCTGGCGCCGTCTACTCCTTCTTCGAGCAGGATCGGCCCTCTCCCAATCCCGCTCTGCGGTCTCTGGATGCTCTGACATAAAGAGACTACTGCATTCCAGTTTTCAAGCTCTGCCAAGATAGCCGACACTACTGCTGGCAGAGAAAGATCTTGCTCGATCCGATCGACCGGGGACCTCGGCCACCCACGCAGGGCACGCCTCGAGAGTGCGCTGTGCGGTACCCTGGTTGCTGTCACAATGGCGGCATTGTGCCGGTACGCCTATGCCTATCCTGTGCAGGTACGCACCGAAACAATAGTGCCCGGTGAACACCTGCGTCAGGCGGTAGGTCACGCGGTCGCCCCTTCCGAGCCAGGCTCCAAAGGGCAGCAGAACGGCCTCAACGACGTGCTTGGTCGCAAACTGCATCCGCAGGCGGTGACGCTACTTTCCAAGTGCACGCCACCGAACTAGCTGCCTCAGCCTGTCGAACGCCACCGGAGGTGCGCCCTTACCACTCTGACGGAGGGAGCGTGTCCGATCATATACCCACTCATCCATCTCTGCTAGGATTTCAAAAGACGGAAAAAGTGCCGGGAGAGTTTCATTTCATTTTACCCCAGGGAAAGGCGAAGGGGTATGCCGGACTCCTAAAACCACTGGAGCGGTCATTTTTGACACCCAAGGGGGGCTCCAGGTCCTCGTAAGATCACACTAGAGCCGTCCATTGGTACCATGCCTTTTGGCACATCTCGGAGGGGATGACTGTAAAGCGGTCACCCCCTCTAGCGAAGAGCAGGCGGCTGTAAGAAGGCCGCACCCCAGGCACTTCTCGGGGATGATTATAAAGGCTCACCCCAAGCCTCTATATGCGCTGTCCTACTCACACGGCGGCATGTGACCATGTGCGCGCCACCAAATTCCCGGGGGTCGCTCGGTGTGAGCACGCATACTCCCCAATCTGCGCACCAGCGAGCCCCGAGGCTTCCCACCATGTAACGACGGCAGGGGGGGCTCAGGCGTGTTGGACCTGGGCGCGGGGCGGTTCTTACCCCGGCGCCTTCTCGACCTTCGTCCATGCGGGATCAGCCCTCTCCGGATCCAGCTCCAGCTCTGCAGTTTCCTTCTGCAGCATGACGCTCTCGCAGAAGGAGACCACTGCGCTCCAACATATCTGACAAGGAACACTATGACCTAGTGAAAATAAAGCTATTCATGTTCAATAATGAATAACAAACTCAAAAGTAAGCATTTAAATCATCATAGATGCAAGAAGCTGATAGGCAAAAGACCACTTCTAACTACATCAAATTTAATCTCTGATGAACCAATCAAATCTATCTAACGCTGAAGAAAGGACTTAATTACCATATTGTCATCACTTACGTCTTGATTACAGATATTGACTGATGATGCACTCCTCCCAACAATAACAATACTATTGACAAAGTAATGTAAGCGATTTTAGATCATATGTTTGTAGGAATACTTCTGATTGTTGCATTAGATATAACTTGTTATACAGCGTCGCACTAAGAATGGAATTTATTTTATGTGTACGCAAGTACGAACTCTCGTTTGGATCCCTAATGTTATTAATGTTCTGAGTTTGTTACCGGACTGGATTAAAGCATATCATTATATATGCGTATGTTTATCACATATTAAAACTAACATATACCTTTACCTTTTTTATGCGATTAAGATTTTTTGTAATAACAGAACTTATCAGTTATACCTATATAATAAGACGTTCTTTTCAAGCGTTGGGAAATTCCCATGGATAAAAGGAGGCCTTTCCGAGCCCTTCCAGCCCCTTCGATAACAGACAGACCTTCGGTCTCGGTTTATGTACAGTCTGTTATCGGAGAAAGGTGAAGTTCTCGGGTATATAAATATTATTACATTACGCGTTTCATACATCCGGCTCGAAGGACCAAGAAATATCTAACGAACCGAATTCGGATAGTTTTGTTCGTTGTCATAAGTTCAATCCGCGAAAAGAAATACACGATAAAACGAATGGATTGCCGATCGCCGTTTTCAGCTGGTCAATGAATGGTCACGTATGAGTATCCAAACCATATCAGAATATAATACGTTTCCCACTAACCTTTATTCCTCGATGTGGGTATGAAGCCGCCAGCAATAGTTGAACATGTTGAGTATACAGATATTCCACGTAGGTATGCACTACACCATAGATTCAAATTCAAAAGTAAAGGTTCTGTTCGCGGTGTCACAGTTCACAAACTCTTAAACAAAATTTTCTTAATTAATAGATTTTAATTGTTCGAAGTTAACGTGCACAATGGCTTCCTCCAACCAGTGCAAGCGAGAGATGCAATTTTTACGGGTCAGGTGTGCGTTTGCGCAGCCGAAGGAGGAAGCGGGATAACGCATTTGTAATTTCATAATAAATACGTTCTGATTGGCTTAGAAAACGATGGCGTGACCAAACAACCAACCAGCAAAGAACCTAACATTCAGCGCGCGATATTTAAATATTTAATCTAAATAATTGTACGAAACAGTATCTTTTCGGCTAAATGGGTATTGGCCTGCCAAGTCCACAGTTCCGTTCAGTTAGATTACTCATGCTGACTGAAGATTATAAAGCGCTCTCCTGCAATCACCTGCTGCAGGTTGAGAGTAAGGTTTTGGAGAGAATGCCTCTACATTTTCACGCGTTCTAGGATTACATTACAAACTTGTGATGGATGGATGGGATGGATTTTCCACGGCCTCTCGCTCAAGGTCAAGCACAGAACTACGGCTGGAAGTGAGAGGTCATTAGCACCGCCTTGACCATGTTAAAGCACTGCTCTGCGTTGGATACTACTTCGACGTGTGCTGCGCCTTATCCATGGAGCACCTATGATTACCTGAACTCAGAACATGACAGTACGGTGGCTAAGTAATTAACTTTCTGTGCTACGTTTCGTGGGGTCGATCCTCGCACGGTACAAATATTTGTATGATCTAAAGATGACTTTTCGCGGCTCCAGGCAGGTGTGATTGCGAAGTACCTATAGGGTCTGCTTGATTTACCAGCAAAGGAGTCGTGCAGAGCTTTGGGCAGCATAATTGATCCAGTAGGGTTAAAGTGCGTTCTGTTATTGTCGATCCCTTGAGAGCTACAACAGAATATAACAGTTTGGAATCCTGTTATTAAAATAATAAAGTCCCTAACTAAATACCACACTAAAGACACTGAGTAATTACTGCGTGCATCGAAATAATGTTTGATTATAATAATTGAACGGTTGATAAAATAAAATGATTTGAAAAAAAACTGTAACTACGCCTGTCACCTTAGTCATCCTGCGACCACGAACCCTGCAAAGTGTTCGAAACGTCAGGAAAAATAAAAATCTAAAATATACGCGATAGAATCCTTTTAAAAGTGTTTTATTATAAAGTGTAATAATCGTGAAAACCTAAGACATTACTATGGAATATAATGATCAACGGAGAGCTGCTTTGGGTCTGAGTGTTTATGCACGTGAGCTTTACGGGGGCACGGTAGAAATCCTAGAGTGTGATTTCGTTTAAAACAGGAACTCAAGACATCATTCCGTCACAGTACACAGTTCACATAATATTACCTTCTGTAGACCATACAGGTAACAAGAAACCTCAGAAAACATAAAACGAATCATTGATCGCGTAAAATAAAGCCTTTCCTTACTTCTATAAGGAAAACTTTTAGTTCCGGGAATCTGTGAATGCCTTGGTGATCTGCCTTCATTGCCGGTTAGAAGAAATTACCGCACAACGGGAAACGTAATCGAATTCATTTGATATTATAACATGTTTATTAATCTATTAGCAGTTACCCACCCGCTTCGCTAGGCGTAAATTATATTTATATTCATATCTTCTATATCCGAGTTAACGAAATGTAACATACAGGATTTTTTTAGTAAATACTTCTATTCTAATCCCTAAAATTTTCCTTAGAGACGTTTCGGAGCCTATTCGAGACAAACATTAAGACAGACAGACAAACATTCTAAAAACGTTCGTTATGATTATATGATGAGGCATCGTATAAATAGCAGTCTTCACAAAAGATTTGGCATTTATTTTTGGATCACAGCCAGACAGTACAACTATACGATATTGATATAGGTTACACACACACATTACTGTCCCACTTTCTGGGCATGGGCCTTTTCTCACGATAAGAAAGGTTAGGGCTTAGTCCACTACGCTGGCCTTTTTTTTTTTTTTTTTTTTAATGATCCGGTGGAAATTCCTCATGTACTTCCTTCGCCCCGGGAAAGGGCGAACGGGCATGCCGGACTCCTACCGGCTAAAACCACCGGAGTGATCATCTTCGGCACCGAAGGGAGGCTCCAGGAACTCGAAAGATCTCCATCTAGAGCCACCCATTGGTGCCACGCCTTTAGGCACATATCGGAGGGGATGACTGTAAAGCGGTCATCCCCTCTAGTAGAGGTAAGGCGACTGTAAAGAGGCCACCCCCCCAGGCATCTCTCGAGGGAATTGTAAAAGATTCTCCCGAAGCCTCCCTATGCGCCACTACGCTGGCCTAGTGCGGGTTGGCGGACTAAACACACCAATAACAACATTGTTTTTTTATACTTCTTATTTGTCATGCTCGTGAACGAGTGCCGTCTGTTTGGACTGGTCAGCCAAATGCTGCCATGACAACTGAATCAAAACTTTTAAAAAAATACATTGAGGCTTGTTTTGAAGTCTTTTTAAGAAGTTTAGACTCTTTTCTCCTACATTGTTTTCACATAACGTTGATTTTTACAACAATGTCCTCATAAAATATTGTAACATTTAAAATGATTTAAAAAGAGTAACCATGGAGTTTCTGGCCCGTTCTTCTCCATAGGAAATCCACATCTTGGAAGGCGGCAATTAAAGTTTCGACGATTCATAAGCGCCTGTATATGGTTTACATAAATAAAAACTACTTTTATCTTTATCTTTGTGCAGTTTTCCTTCACTCTTAACGTAAGTGATAATCAAAGTGAGGTGCGGACCAGGATCGAACTCAGACCCTCCTGTACGAATGACAAGCGTTCAACCTTGGCTATCACTGCAACTGGTATAGATTAGTTCGAAGTTCGAGTTCGAAATATGGATTTGCTATGAACTGAACTGAGAGCACTCAGTCATAAGGTCGTCAACTTTATTGACGTAAGAAGATTTATTGTTACAGATTACAATAATTCTTTGGTACCGATTAATATTGGTAACCAAAAGATTGTACTTACTATTAGAACCTAATTCTACTTTTGAGAGCAGGGCGAATGTCCTTGCGCAAATGGTCAAGTAAACAACGTGCCTTACTAATAGAAATATGGAAAGAAGAGAACATCATAGCAGACCGAACAGAAGTTGGTGCGATGAGCGTGAGGCTTAAAATACGGAGTGAAGATTAACGGCCAACTACAAGAACTGGTGGAAGACACAGAGGGAGAGCGCTTGCCAAGAATTTGGATAGCCTAAGCTAAATGTAATAATATCCGTGCTTGGCGGGGGTAACATGACACGGCAGTGATTTCAAAATGTGAAGTCTTTTATAAAATCATGTATCTGTGTTTTGGGTATGTATGTTATTTAATTTATTTAATATGAAATACAGTTTTAGAAATACTAGAAGTGTGTACATTTCTCCTATTTTAAGTGTCTTGTCAGTTATTGTTTTTAGACATATCAATTTACTCATTATACGTGTCAAGTTTATTTATTTATTTATTAACCAACTTATATTAACAGTATATACTACACATACAAGTTATCGGTAAAATGGCAAGTAATCATAGTAATAAACATGACATTTGAAACAAGATATAATTTAGGATACATAGAATTCAGAAGCATATATGTATAATAAGGAACAAGATTAATAACTAGATATACCTTAAAATAAAGGGATTGTGCTGGAAGTGGCAATAGCCTGCAGGTATTGAGTAGCAGCACTCGGGAATCGTAGTTTCGTATTTGTAAAGGCATCCCTTGATTCATCATATACTAATATACTACTTATCAATGTGCGATAGATACAATGATACAATGGACTGGTCTTTAGGGCTACGGTACAGGTTTGAGGTATCGAAAATAGAGGACGCTGGATTGGTAATGGAATGTTATAGGAGATATTTATTTATTTATTTATTTATCATATTAATTTTGGTATATTGTCATTGTACAAATTTATTGTGGGAGACTGGTGCCTAAACTAGGTTCAAGCCTGTATTTCAGGTCACCAGGCCTTCCACCCCAGAAGTCCAATTACATAGTCCTTTCATAAATTGTGCCAAGTGAAAATTTTCCATTTTCTTGTTCTTCGTGTGTCTGATTCTATAAAGTTGTTTTCTCTTGTTTGTTTGTTTATGTTTCAATAACGAGGAGATGAAGAGGGATCACGAATAAGACGAATGAAATAACCATGTCCTTTCGAAGCACGGAGACGCTAAGTTCAAATATCACTGTGGTCACCCATCCCTAGACTGACAGCACCAAGCTTTGCTTAATCTCTACACCGTTGACCGAGCAGTGCTCGCAACTGGCAATGAGCGCCTCTTTCTCATGCTCTTCTGGGACCTGCTAATATTTACGTATAACCCTATGTAATTATCTCCTTCGAGGTTCTATTTCTCTCGGTACAGCTTAGAAACATTTTTAATAATAAAAGCAATTATCCCTTGGCTACACGGTCCGGGCCACGTTTAAGGTGCTACTAGTGTTATTGTGTAAAACTCTTTTATTTATTAATTACAATTACGTAACAGCATTGTAATAGCGATAAAAACAATAAACAACAAGTAAAAACACAGGTTGTGTGGAGTCAAGTCGTGCTCACTCCGTGCCCTTTGTTGATCGCCGCTTCTGTGCTACGAACACAGGGGTAAACAACGTTTTGTGTATAACTCTTTACATACACAGGACATTTACCTTGCATGTGGGTATCTATATCTATATATCAAGTAATATATTGCCGTGTGGTGCCGGCTCAGAATGCCACCACCCCATCTCTTCCCATGGGTGTCGTAAAAGTTATCTAAGGGATTAGTCGGAGGATGGGCAGCAGCGTCCTTCGAGTACATTAACAACTCCACTGCGATCGCCAACCCGCCTGCCAAGCGTGGCGATTATGGCAAAACCCCCCAATGAGCCCACAACTCGTCCATATCGGTTGTTGTGGTGATCTTTAGGGGAGGCCTGTGTCCAGCAGTGGACTTCATTCGGCCGAAATGATGAAGTAATATTATGGCAAACACTAAGATATCGCGTTGATCTTTTTGTTATACTGTGGAACTGCCTAATTATGTTATACCTACTCTAGAACCTCGACAGCTACATTATCATTCATTTATCACATTATCGGTTTATTTAGTTCATATCTTGTCTTAGATATGAAATAAACACTATACCCACTCGGTTTAAATGACGATTTACGATAACGTATCGCAATATAACGGCAGTTACTCTAGGACCAAATTGTTCTCGGGGGTAGTGAGCGTGCCGATTGGGGAGTCTGCCTACTCATACCGAGTGACCCCTAGGAAGACGGCGGTGTGTACGTGGTCACGTGCCGCCGTGTACGCAGCACAACGCACAGTGAAGCTTGGGGGGATCCTTACAATCCTCCCCGAGAAGTGCCTGGAGGGGCGATATTTTTACTGTCGCCTTCCCATCACTAGAGGGAGTGACCGCTTTACAGTCATCCTCTCCGCGATGTGCCTAATAGTGTAATCTTACGTGGACCTGGAGCCCCCTTTGGTGCCGAAGATGCATGTCCTTCGCCCTTCACCGGGCGGAGGAAGTTTGGAGGGAGAATTTCCACAGGGACCAATAAAAAGAGGCCAAATAGTTGGTATAATAATACTTCGTAAATATACGTTTTCATACAATGTATTCCTGCACTTCGCTAGCGTTGACAACATCAAGCACGAACAGTGCTGAAAATTCACACAATTTATTTCCAAGCCTTAAAAATGTTTTTTATCTGCGCTGCGCATGCGCATGCTAGCTGCCGACTTAATTTTCGCTGGCACCGAGCGCAAGCGATATTGATGCAAGCACGCAACTCTATAACGCTACACCATACTTTTATATTTAACTTGTGCAGCATTGAGAAGCTGATCTAAGAGACAAGGAAGATATTCTGTCTTCACCTCAAAACATGGATTTCTAATTATATTTACTTTTAAATGACAATGAATAAACATAATTATTTTGCACTTATCTAGAATATAATAGAATCGTTTATTCAGTACTTAATTAGGTCCTTTTTTATTTTTACCCAGTGGAAATTCTACATGAACTTCCTTCGCCCTGGGGAAGGGCGAAGGGGTATGCCGGACTCCTACCAGCTAAAACCACTGGAGCGGTCATCTTCGACACCACTGGGGGGCTCCAGGTCCTCGTAAGATCACACTAGAGCCACCCATTGGTGCCATACCATTAGGCACATCATGTAGGGGATGACTGTAAAGCGGTCACCCCCTCTACCGGCTACAACCACTGGGGCGGTCATCTTCGGCACCTAAGTGGTGCTCCAGGTCCTCTTAAGTATGTCCTAATAGACACTTTTACACGTGATGGTAAAACGATGGTGGGTTCACTACATGATGACATCTTAGAAAATTATCGGAAGAAACTAAGTTTGCTTAATGTATTTTTTTTTTTGGTATACAATTTTACAATACCTACTGTTGAATCAATTTTCCACGTGCAAGGTGATCATCCATCAAGAATAGCAACAGAAAGGACGCTGATCGTCACGCTTAATTGGAGGCGGAATGGTGATCGCAGGAAGATGCAAGTAACGGCGGTTAAAAACGGCGACTTTTTGCAGCGATACAAACACGCGTTTGTGAAACGCGCAACTGCACCGTGACATTAGCCTAGCTAGTCTACCTAGCTTAGCAACTGTATCGCGACTAGATCGCTGTAGAAGCGCTGCCAAAAGTCGCAGTGTACAACTGTTCTGACAGTAAAATCTACTGCCCACCTATACAATATATTCTTTTTGTATCTTCTTAGAGAGAGTGGATTCTCTATCTAATCTTCGTTGGGATCCACGATTCATTATTCAGGTACCAACATCACATTTTTGTGCATACATCCGTACTCCCATTTCTAAGCCTCGCCTTATGACGTCACGTACGGTATCGCACGCGCACATCGGCTACCGCTTGTTAGTGCTATCTGATGGAGGAGGCTCATCAATTTCGTTCATGATTTGCAACCAAAAAATGACGATGAACGTACAGTCGACGATGGGTGCCATTATGAGATTTATACTGTTGGTTTTTGGTGTGATTTGGGTATTAAATATATGGCCCAATGAGCACATAACACAACCACAGACTGGTCATTGTGGCGAGGCATATGTCCAGTAGTGGACGATTTTCGGCTGAAATAATGATGATGATGATGAAGGTAGAGGAATAATGAGGCCTGTAAGTGTAAGAAAGTCAGCGCAGTCCAACCGAGTTTCGTTCGGAATCGACGTGCCTGACTGTATGGACAAATTTAAATTCGCACATAAGGAGTTCATAGCCGCCGCCGTATTAAAAAATGCGTTCATAAAATCTCGCGCTGAAGGAGAAAATTTAGTCAGGAACAACGTTTTTAAAAATAAAACCTAAATAGGAAACTCTTTCACACTCAATCTTACTACACACTACTGAACAAAGGCCTCCCTCATAGATTAACACAATTGTGTCACCATTTTGGGAGAAATTTGCCGATACTCACCACGCTTGGCAGGCGAGTTGGTGAGCGCAGAAATGCTACTGCTCAGCAAAAGGGACGCTGTTGCCCATCCCTCTGGTTAAGAGTCCACGGGAGGAGATGGAGCGGTGCTATATTCTTAATCCGGACACCACACGGACATTAATCCGGACACCACACAGACACACAATAATAAATTGTAAAAGAAAATACTTGAAATATAAGCCCAGTGTCGACTGTCATCGGCAGTACAGCAGATGACAGATTGCAATAAATTCAGGATCCTCGACGATATTTGGGCGCAGGGCAGGTCAACGATAAAATACTTTTATGATTCGGCAGATTTTTTTACTTACTGATTAAGGCTGCCTTGCCTTCAAAGTGATTGTAATCGCTTGTGCAGTTTTGAAATCAATTGGATGAAAGAATTTAAGGGTATTGTAATGGGTTCGCTGCAGTTTTTTCACTGAGGCATTTAGGTCTCTCATTCTCATTCTCATCTCGCTTGAATCCACGCTACTGAAATTATAGTTTTTGTATAAGGAAATGTTAGACTGAAGGGTACTAAGCCATAGGGCATTGGCAGCCATTATTGCCTTTCTGTAAAACAGATAGCCTTAGAGAAACAGCTGTTCAAAAACCGGTACATATACACATATACACGCGTTAGAAATAATTCTTCTTTGGGGTAACTATTTTTATTATTACTCCGCATGCCAATAGTTTAATTGAAAATGAAAATGAAAATGAAAATGAAAAATGTTTATTTGCACCTTTAAGTTTACACACATAACATACAGATTTATAGAAAAAAGTAAATACAGGCCAAAGGTAGTAAAGTAACACAATAAAGTTGCAACTGATACCTAAACTAAGATAAATTAATATCTTGTAATATAGCCATCAGCGCCCACCCTCATTATCATTATGCCGATATATTTATCCTAATCTAACACAAATTTCACAACATACAGTGTGAGGAACGTTCAAAGTGCAAAGAAATTAGGAAAGGAAAGAATATGGTAAATTTTGATACATTTGTTTGTTGTGAGTGTGTTATGAATGAAACGGGTGTGTTAGTGGTATTTGATGGGTGTGTGAGTGTATGTGTGGGGTTTATAAGTGTATGTGGGGTGTGTGTAATGGTGTAAGCGTGGCGACTGAGGATAAACATAAGGAAATTAATGTAATAAACAAATAAAATGAAATAAATGTGTGAAAGTATACATTACGTTTATGTGTATAATGTATTATTATTTTATATGTTAATAAATTAATTAAGCAGGTACAATTAAAAGATTTTCAGTTTCATCATATGTTAGGGATAGGAGCCAAGTGATCAGTTTCTGTTTACAGTCCCTTTTGGTCAAGGGGAAAATTTGTTTTTTTTTATTAGCTATGTTAATTAGTCTTGGTCCAAGAAACAGGCTAAATCTTTGAGCAAAAGAAGTTCTACAAGGCACAGATCTATATAATTCTAGATGTCTTCTTTTTGTGTTGTCTTTTTCAGTCAGGGTATTTGACTGGACACCAGAGTATTGTCTCATAATTAATAATAATACAAACAGTTTGCGCACAGTTAGCACTTTACAATCCTTGTACAGTTCAGTTGTAGGATAATATCTGTGCTTAAAGAAACTAACCTTTATTATAGCTCTTTGAGCTCTTTCAATTATTATATTGTGCGTTTTTGCAGCACCGCCCCAGCAGGTAATAATAATTAAGTGGAAAAAACGATTAAATGGTGGAGGAAAGATATTAAATATTATTATTATTAGATATTAATTTAATTATTAGCAACTAGCTGGGACCCGCGCCGTTTAATTTAAAAGAAAGTGGATTATTTAAATATAATTTAGAGTACTTCGGCATAGACACTTATATATATCCAATATTTATATATATATATATTGGATTTCATGCGTTTTACTTTTTTGCACGAAATCCTAAAACAAATAGCTTTTTTGTGGTAGGTACGCTATATACTTTCATATGCATTTAGTAAAAAGTTGTTATTTTGAAATTACAAACAGACACTTCAATTTAATTTATTTGTATAGATAAAATCCTTTGGTGTGTACAAGCTGTCATATTTTGAAAAATCTATCTGTATGATTTATCGCTCAATTAACAGATACAAAAAACTATTTTTCTTTTGTCATGAATGAGCTACACTAGTTTTGTCTATTTCTCGTAGTTAGGGATTTCTCAAAAATCTATCCTGTACGGACTCGCACACATAAACGGTATTTTACCGCAAACTGTACATAAATAAGTCCAAAAATTACATCACGCAACTTAAAAACTGGCATTTCCCTCACAAAACACGTTCCTTAGGCACGTACGAATTAATCTTATATGGTATAAAAGCGGCCGAGCGATCCAGATTCGTACAAATTGACATAAACGGTACAAAAAGCAAATCATACGGCAATTAGCAGATTAATTGTTTAATTAATTGTGTCCGGCCGTATTGTCCAGTTTGCGCAGTTTTTATTCGAACGCGGACAAATTTCGTTTTTATTACGTGTTGGGTAGTTTCGTTTGCACTGGTTTTTGGTTACGTAGTGGACAAATTATCCACTTCGTTACTTTATTCTTCTATGTATTGCCCAGGTGTTCTTAAGGGAACTGCATTCTAGCTCGGCTAAACAAGACATTCATTCACGCTGGACAAGATGGCAGGTGACCCTTGCAACCTGAATGAAGAACGTTAAGACGTAACGTTCTTCATTCAGGTGTGGTGCCGGCTCAGAATGCCACCACCCCATCTCCTCCCATGGGTGTCGTAAAAGTCGACTAAGGGATTAGCTGGAGGATGGGCAGCAGCGTCCTTCGATACATTAATATCGATACATTAACAACTCAACTGCGATCGCCAACCCGCCAGCCAAGCGTGGCGATTATGGCAAAACCCCCCGATGAGCCCACAACACATCCATATCGGTGGTTGTGGTGATCTTTGGGGGATGCCTGTGTCCAGCAGTGGACTTCATTCGGCCGAAATGATGAAGACGTAACGTCTAAAACATTGTTTTTTCTTTTAAATGTAATATAGCCTGATTTCACTCTTTTCAACCCAAAATCTAATCACAAAAATAATCAATAATAACAATAAACCCCTCTGGGCAATCGTTATCTCACCATGGGATGAGGTAATCCTGGAGATCAGATTAAAGCAGCTGCTTGAAGTCTTCCTACCTTGTGATAAAAAAAATCCTAAGGAGATCTATTAAGAAGCTTACAGAACGCATGGTGGTTTGTGGCGAGCTGAATGTGAGTGGCGACACTGTGTCGAATGCTCCAAAGAGTCGGCCAGGGGAGTCGGCCAGGGCCTCGTCTCCGGCTTACCTTTATTGGTCGGTTGGAGTGGAACCCCATGAGTGCGCACAGGATTTTCAACTCTGGCTTGCCTTAGTTGGCCGATCAGATGGGGGCCACCAGAGCTATATGCTTGCGGGTGGAAGTGTCTAATGGCGTAATAACGGGTAAACTCGCTCCGAGCTTTTTATAATAAGATACCTAAAGAAATTACTGATCTGACAGTTGGGAAGTTTAAATCGCACGTCAAATCAATTCTTATAAAAAAAGAAAATTATAGGATTAAAGACTATGTTGATGTTAGTCCTTTTCTGCACATGTGGCTTCCCTGGAAACCAAATATATCTGAAATAATTTGCATTGTATAGCTATTAGCTGCCATATTTATCTTTTATCTATGTATAGATAACTAAATTAAATACTTTGTAACGAACAGATTTGTAAAACACATTAAAGAAAATGACAATAAAGACCTAACCCTGAGTTTCTTTCCGCATTTCTTCTCAGAGGTTGTCATGTAGCGAAATGCCCTCCGTTGTTTCAATATGACGTGTAAAAATGTCTGTTTGGACCTATTTACTGAATAAATGATTCTATTCTATTATATTCTAGTCTTTGAGACGCGCTATGGTGAAACCGGCGCCGCACCTCTTGACACCCCGACCCACTCACACCGGTCTTGCTCCATGTCACCTGTAGTGGTGGCCATTTAGGGGCCCCATCTTGTGAGTGGCGAGTCACCGTCTGCTACATAATTTCACGTTAAAGGTTGAAAGGCAGACACCGTTGTTCCCGTTTATTACTTTTAGATAAACTTATTATTATTAGATCTTAGTCGTTTTATTCCATGTAACACCCATTGCAATAGATCTTATTGTTATAGTGATACATCTCATAGAATAGCTATACACTACCGGGGACAATACATTACTACAGTGTCATAGTGTACCTATGAAGAGTTCCCGGCTGGTGTCCTATTATATCATTTTACATTAAAATTCGCTATAGGGCCTCTGCATGTTGGACCCATGTCCCCGCGTCAGCCTATCAAAAGACCGGGTTCTCCCTTACTGGGGATATAAACCCGTGAAAATTGACATATATTTATTTCGAAGTTTACAGACTTAGGTTTGACAGACGATTTTGATGAACTATGGCAGCATTAGAGTAGAAGGATGTGTTGTGTTCTATTTTACTTGCAGGTGGACCTTTCAATTACGATATGGTCACGCTTCCCTACTTAACCCGACTGAAAACATACATCTAAATTATCTAAATATCTCTTATACGCTTTTTCAGCTTTTCAGTCATTTTTATCGTCCGCGTGGTCTCCGGATTAAGAATATAGCACCACTCCATCTCCTCCCGTGGATGTCGTAAAGGCAACTAAGGGACTCTACACCAGAGGGATGGGTAGCAGCGTCCCTTCTGTGAATCAGTGGCCATACCGCGCTCACCAACCCGTCCAAGTATGCTGAGTACTGGCAAGTGCCCCCCACAACGAAGACACAATTGTAGAAATCTATGCGGTCTATTAGGCCTTTGTTCAACAGTGGACATGTTTTAGCTGATATGTTGAAACATAAAGAGAATGGGCAGCAGCGTCTTCCCGTGTACTAATAACAACCTACAGCGATCACCAAGCAATCATTCATTGTGGTAATCATTTAGATGCCCAAGATCAGTATTCGATTACAGGCTGATGCATGTCTGTGTGTGAATCGTACTCAGACACCACAGTCCTCGCCGACGAGGGAAAACACAGTCATAAAACGTTATGAAATAGTGCAACAATAAGTCAACTTATGTTACGTTCAACACATAAATACCAGGTTTACCGACAGCCTCCCAACACTTTCTAGGATTATTCAACTTTCCATTATAAATCTGGACTGAACTGCAATACCGTGAGAGCTGCGCGTGAGCAGCTGTTAAGGCTAGGATACAGGTCTTCAAATCAGTAAGTATAGATTATTTTAATACTAGGTGGCCACTATCAGGTAGTTAATGGCTGCAAGGTCACAGTGACAATAGACCTTTTTTTGTACTTGTGCTCGCGCATTCGCCGCTCCCCCAGAATTTCCCAGGCCGTTACTTGTTATGAGGGGCTCCATGCCTGTGCGGCCAGGCCATACTCGTACAGAGGCGTGCGCAGATCACAGCTCACCGCGGTCTAGGACGTGTTGCTACTACGGCCATGAGATCATGGCGCTGCGTTGACTAAACCGGGCACACCTCCAAGTGATTGATAATAATGAATATACACTTTAACTTTCACAGTCTTACGAATTACTCTGCCTTGGACTTAACACAACTGAAGATACTAAAATGGAATAAGATTTTATTCGCAGTTCTACCCTAGTTTTTAATAAATCGATCGGTGATCTAATGAAGTCCTCTTACAGTAGAGTAGAGTAACATAATCATCATACCAGTCACAGTATGTCCACTGCTGAACAAAAGCCTCCCTCTTAGATTTCCACAACGAGCGGTCACATGTCGCCCTTAATCAACGACTCCCAGCGACCTTTACCAGGTCGTCTGTCCACCTCGTTGGAGGTCATCACACGCTGTGTTTTCCGGTGCGCGGTTTCCACGTGAGAACCTTTTTGCCCCATCGGCCATGAGTTCTACAATCTATGTGCCCCGTCTATTGCCACTTCAGTTTACTAATCCTTTCAGCTATGTCGATACTTTAGTTCTTCTACGGATCTCCTCATTTCTGATTCGATCTCGTAGAGAGATACCAAGCATAGCTCTCTCCATAGCTCGCTGAGTGACCTTCAGCATTCTTATGAGGCCCACATTCATTCACTCTACACTCTACGTTCACGTCTATGTTGCATATATCATTACTGGCACCACACCCGGTAGAGTAACATATAATTGTATTATTGAGATATTTTTTTCGGTATATGTTTTACAATAATTTGTATCAATCAACATTGTAATCTCGATTATTTTAAAAGATTATCCATAGAGTTTCATGCCGGCTCTTCTCCACGAGATCAACTATTTGGAACCGTGCAACTTAGATTCTGACGAATCATAAGTGCCAATGTTTGGTTTATTTGAAATAAAAAACATTGACTTTGACTTTGAGATCACCGGATATGTTAATGTTATTAAAATGTTATTTTATATTAAAAGTAATCATTGTAGTTTTTCATACCCTGTTACAATATTCTTTATTGTAAACCAGGAATAAGCATGGTAAATATCTTATAAGAAGATAAAACACTTAAATTGGCATATACAAATGATGGCCTTGGTTACTTTCCTCATCATACCGGCCAAAGAACATCAGCTGATAAACAGCAGGCCTCCCCCATAGATTTCCGCAACGACCGGTAGCATGCCGTGTGTCGTCAATTTAGGGGGTATTTGCCAGTACACACCACGCTTGGCAAGCGGGTTGGTGAGCGCAGAATGGCTACTATTTTATAGAAGAGACGCAGCTGCCCATCCCTCTAGTTTAGTTCGCTAGAGTCCCTAAGTCGCCTTTAACGACATCCACGGGAGATGTTTGGTGATATATTCTTGATCCGGACACCATTTACATATAGCATGTAAAATATCCATAATTATACAAAAAAAAATGAATTTGTTCCTTAATCACGTTCCAAATTTTGTATATATATAGGGTCTTACTTAAATAATGGAAAATATTTTAGCACGTAAATATACAGGTAAAAATGATGCATTTTAGCAAAAAAATAACATAACACCAACCTTTATTTTATAAAATAATACAGAATCAGTAAATCTTTCGCTAGTCGAGTATTTAATTATTCAGTTATTTATTATCAGTAAAACCGATACTTGATATTTGAAATGAATTCTGTACCATTCATTGAGCCTACCTACTACTTTCCATTATTAAAGTAAGACCCTATATATATATACACAAAATTTAGAACGGAAAAACCCTGATAATACTGTCCGTCAAAAATATCCAATTCAAACAAGACAAATTGCTGTCGCAAAAAAATACCTTAAAACCAAAAACGTCGAGCCGACGGTTTCTGTTGAAACGCTTATTAATTTTTATGAGGGTATCGTGCTCCAATTTTTTGGCCAGACGAAACGGGCGGCCCACTGTGCGGTTCGATCCTCGTAAAGTTTTATGACGCACTCAGTCAGCGCTAAACGTGCGCGGTGGAGATAAGTTATGATAGGTATTCGCACTGTGTTTGCAATGGTTTATAGATATGGATAAAATTTCGGGAGTGTACGAAGTTTTCCGTTTCACTATTCTATTTTCAAATATTTTATTAAAATAATTCCCGTTTAAATAACATTCGATGCCAAAGAGATTCGTGTTCAAGATTTCAAAAGTGGTAAATCTATGAAAACCTACTAATCTATATAGAATGATAGGTGAGAAAAAATAAGACTAGGTAAAGATAAAATATTATAATAAATTTAGAAAATTTATTTTTAATTTTCTTTTTTAAAACGTTGCCCCATTGTTGCCACAATGTTTTTCCTGTGTCGTGGGTGCGTTTACAGACATGAATTCCACATACAATACCCCAGACCCGGAACAACTACCTGCAGATCATACAAATATTTGTTCCGTGCGGGAAGCGAACCCACGACCCGGAGCGCAGCAGCCGACTGCATCAGCCACTGCACCAACCGTGCCGTCAAAATAATACGTAGTTTTTTAAATTCTGATAAAATTACACTGCACGTATAATAATCATGTCATTGGTTAAGTATTTCATTTAGCGATACAGTAATTTTTAATTATTATATTCCAATTAAAAATCACTAGCTGTTACAATCCGTGTAGTGATTTAGTCGAGATGTTCACTCGTACATCAGTAGTTACATTCCAAAGACCCACCTCAGTCTATCTTTACAGGGTTCTAATAATGTACTTAAAAATCTATGCAAAGCTCTCAATATGAGACAAAGAGAATTACAATTCATTTTGCTACACACGTAAAAAATCCGAGTCACAAATAGAAAAGAAAGAAAGAAAGCATTTATGCAGCGACAAAGTGAGACATCACAAAAAATAACATACTGAACAGAGAAATATGAAGCAAATATTTGATTAAAGTATATGCCCCACAGATGCGCTAAATGAGTATCTAGTGTAGCATGTGCCAGGCAGGCGCCTGGCGCTGGTTTTCAACTAGATCCCCTAGTGGCTCACAGAAGCGACACAGCATTAATATATATTTTAAGTTATACTAATTTGTGAAGAAATATGTATATATTATAAATAAACAACACAGCTATATATAATGTGTAAATATCTATAATATGAAAATAATTGTAAAAAACCATCACACCTATAATATATATGGCAAACTTAACAAATAAAATAGAATAGTGAACAAACCAAACGCAAATATATCCACCATTATTACAGTCATTAGTTCATTGCTTATAAATAAAAACGCACAAATCCTGCATTGATTCGGCGCCCGCGCTCCATAGCTGTTGATATGGAGTCGCTAATACGCGTGCGAGTGTTTTAAAAGTTACTTCTCTACTAATAACAATATTAATTATTATTAGTATTACTTAAGTACATTGTAGTGAAAAAAAGGGATATATTTTGTGTGGTTTGGATGTATAATTTGTTCAACGAAACCCTAAATCTGAAAAAAAAAAAATAACTTACCATTTTCACCATACCGTAAAACTATGCAGTATCACACGATCCCAAAAGGACCAGAACCGCACCACGTACAAATTCGTACAGTATAAAACAAAAAGTGAATTATCAATTATAACAAAGTACCGTTGCGGAGCGACAAGCGGGACGCGTTAAAAAACCTCGTCGATTTCAATTTCTCATCTTCAGTTCCAAATTGTAAAAAAAACCCTACCATTTTTCCCAAAATTAAGGTGAAACACGAAAACCAGAAGGGACGGCCATTTTCGGCCGCCGATCGGGCGGTCGGTATAAATGATTCGAAATTGTTTCCGTAAGCACTGTAGAGGGCAAAAACCACGTGTCGGAGCAATAAATCATTCGCCGGCGACTCGAGTTTACTCGAATAAATGAACGATTCGATTGCCGATGCGACGATTACACGTTGTGTTTATAGAGAGAGTTGTAAGGAAGAATGTCGTCGGCGACTTTTTGTGTTAAATCGCTTTTGAAAGCTTTTTTTGTCTTTAAAGGGCATGCCGCGAAGTGTCCTGGAAACCTTAACGGACTTTTGAGCTATTTCGAAGATGTTAGTGTTGAAATGTGGAGTATGGGTCATATACTCATAAAAGATTTACGTCACAAGTAGTACCTATTATTCTACTGTATTTGATCCCAGTCAAAGAAAAGTCCATCATATTTCGGTGCACTTGTATGCAGGACTAGCTGTGCCCCACGGTTTCACCCGCCGTTAAGTTTACAAGAAATAGGATTATTTATAGATAATTTATATTACTTCGGCATAGACAGTTGACATGGAGTATATGCACGGTTGGTGCAGTGGCTGATACAGTCGACTGCTGCGCTCCGGGTCGCGGGTTCGATTCCCGCACGGAACAAATATTTGTATGATCTGCAGGTAGTTGTTCCGGGTCTGGGTGTATTGTGTGTGAAATGTATGTCTGTAAACGCACCCACGACACAGGAAAAATCCCAGGGTGGGGCAACGATTAAAAAAAAACCAATTATTCTACTCTATTGGATCCCGGTCAAAGAAAAGCCTATCGTGTTTCGGCGCATGAGACTTGTATGTAGGACTAACTGTGCCTCGCGGTTTCTACCGCCGTTAAGTTTACAAGAAATCGGATTATTTATAGATAATTTAGATTACTTCGGCATAGACAGTTGATATGGAGTATATATATTGGATTTCATGGGTTTTCTCTTTTTTACGCGGAACCCTAATTCTTTGTCTTTTTCTAAAATTACTCCTTATGACATCAGCTATCTGCTGGTCAAAGTTTCATAAACAGACAACAATTGATTTTTAGTTATAAGTACCGTAGATACTTTCATATGCATGTAGTAAAAAGTTGTTATTTTGACATTCCAAACAGACACTTAAATTTTATTTATTAGTATAAATTAGTCTACAGTTATATAGTGTTTTTATTTTCTGGCTGAAGGCCTCTTTTGGCTTCGCCAGAAATGACCGGTTAAGCAGCCACATTTCCCAGAAAAGTATGCGAGAAGCCCAATAAAAAAAATAAAAAAAATGTAATGCCACCCAAGACTAGTCCTGCGTGGCTACACACTCTTCACCTCGAGACATTAGTTATTTAGTCTGGTATGCCCAGAATTTCATTAGCTACTTCTAACTAGAACACAGTAATGTTTCAAGTTTAAACAATACACGGCTTAGCAGCGAATATCTGGAATAGAAAATATCTGCGAAGACAGAAACATTGTTAACTATTCCAGTTCTGCATAAAAGGCAGACAACATGTGTAGTTTCTAAGAACGCTCGTTTATCAGTCTTCCCTTATGTGTATCCTGATGTTATGTGATCGTATTATAATGCTCGTGAACGAGTGCCGTCTGTTGGGACCGGTCAACCTAATGTTGCCATGACAATTTAATCACAAACTAATAAATGTTACAAGAGTTTAGTGCAGACTTTTTACGAAGTTTAGACTCTATTCTTCTACATTGACTTCACATAACATTAACTTCGAGAACAATGTTCTCATAAATATTGTAACATATTAAGATTTAAAAAGAGTAACTATGGAGTTGATTGCTCGTTCTTCTCAATAGTAGATCTATATGTTGAAAATCGGCAACTAAACTAACTATTAAAAAATGCTTGTAATGGTTTAAATGAATAACTATCTTTTTATCTTCCTCTTTGTAAGTAAGGTCACCTTATTGCTTTTTAAACAAACTCTTCAAGAGTTTCTTCAAGTTTCTGCTGATACAACTTGTTTCTATATTAATTTTATTGATCTAGTATTAATACCCTCAATATTAGTAGGCATATTATATATTTATACCCATATTATATATATATATTTTTTTTTTTTTAAAACGTTGCCCCACACTAGGATTTCTCCTGTGTCGTGGGTGCGTTTACAGACATGAATTCCACATGCAATACACCCAGACCCGGAACAACTACCTGCAGGTCATACAAATATTTGTTTCGTGTGGGAATCGAACCCACGACCCGGAGCGCAGCAGCCGACTGTATCAGCCACTGCACCAACCGTGCCGTCATTTTCTATTGGTCCCCATTATAAATTTACATTTGTCGTGAATTTATTACTACAGTTTAAATCAGGTGGAACTCGGTCAACCTTTGTTACCTTTGGTAATATATCCCATAAATTTTAACACAATTACCACAATATGAGATATTTTATGGTTACGATAATGTATGGTAATGAGGGATACATATACATGTGTGTGTAAATAATTCTCTTATCTCCGCTAATGACAGGCAATTATAGTTTCAGGCAATTCATAGAAGCTTTGTTTTGTCTAGGCTAAGTATGAAAAATTAAATTATGTGTATTTTTGTAGACGTTATGTTAATATTTCATTCATCATCATCATCATTTCGGCCTAATGAAGTCCACTGTTGGACACAGGCCTCCCCCAAAGATCATCACAACCACCGATATGGATGTGTTTTGAGCTCATTGGGGGGTTTTGCCATAATCGCCACGCTTGGCAGGCGGGTTGGCGATCGCAGTTGAGTTGTTAATGTACTCGAAGGACGCTACTGCCCATCCTCCGACTAATCCCTAAGTCGACTTTTACGACACCCATGGGAGGAGATGGGGTGGTGGCATTCTGAGCCGGCACCACACGGCAAAGCCGGCACCACACGGCAATGTTAATATTTACACAAATTGTTTTAATATATCAGTACTTGTACGCTTAATACATATCACTGAATGTCTGTAGAATATTATTGTTGATGTTTAAAACTATATCTCGCGTGTCGTTTTGCATTATACTGCTACAATATTTTTTTAGTTGTCCCACACTAAGATTTCTCCTGTGTCGTGGGTGCGTTTACAGACATGAATTCCACATACAATACACCCAGTCCCGGAACAACTACCTGCAGATCATACAAATGTTTGTTCCGTGCGGGAATCGAACCCACGACCCGGAGTGCAGCAGCCGACTGTATCAGCCACTGCACCAACCGTGCCGTCATATCTTGAACAGCTTGAATTTCGAGCTCAACATAATAAGTATATTCAGTATCTCTTTTTCTCGCACTTTATTTGTTTTGACTAATATTCCCAATGGTTTCACAATACTTAAAGATCAATAGCCACTGTATCAAAGAGAGATCGTCCCAAAAAGTAAAATAAAAAATTATGTGGTGTCGTGGGACACCAGGTAGGAACGAAGTTCCTTCGGCTAATGTAGAATCGACACTTATACACTACTCGCTTGTGTATGCGACTGTCGCGCCTGCGCACGTCTCATTTAACGGTTTTATTCCACGCACTTTTTTCCACGGATTTTTTCTTACGGTTTTACTATCACATTTTTTTCAGTTCGGTCGCGCAGCAAAATCCCTATCCCCTCCAAGCCTGCCGTAAGGAACTTCGTCCCAAAAAGAATCGCCCAACATATCACATATCGAACCGTACGAACCGTTCCTCATACTATAAATGGTGACAACCTAAAAAGTACAGCTCGTAAATAACAAATGTATTCGTAAACGGTCCACGATGCACCGGTTGTACGAAAAAAAAGCGCGTCAGTAATTAAAGTGGAAGTCCCACGGAACACTGCTTCATACTTCGAATGTTTCGGTCCACGACAACCGAAATTCACCGCATTGTACTCTTAATAAAATTGAGCCATAAATATTCTACACGTAATTTTCGATTGTGAAATTTTGGCCAGAGTATTTGCATATCGAAACACTGGGACGTCAGGTTAAAGGTTTGTAGTTTGGACAGTGTGTCATTGAGTGCATAAAGTGTATTGTATATTCTGTTTGCCGAAATGCAATGTTTTGCTAACCCACTTTATAATTTTTAAGTGTAAGACAAATACAATTTTAAATAATATCTCGAAACAAGCCGAAAAGAATGTCTTTATTTTATTACAGCAGCCAGACTCCACTTTAAGAAAAACTGATTTTTTTTTCAAGTAGTGCAATAGTTACATATCCGTCTTGTCTTCGCAACGTTTAGGGAAACCAGGTCCACTAAAAGCTGAACGACTTATTAGGCGCAATGGCTAAGCGAGCTTTCTGTGCTGAGTATCGTGGGTTCGATTTTTTGAGGGTTGGCCCTAATGCGGATTGTCCCAAGTGCGCGTTTGCTCTAGTGTGAGTTTGCCCTAGTGCGGGTTTACCTAGTGCGGGTTTGCCCTAGTGTGGGTTAGCCCTAGTGCGGGTAAAATGAAACTAAGGGACTCTTAATCAGAGGCATGAGCAGCAGAGTCCCTTTTGTGTAACATCAGCCATTTTGCGTTCACCGAACTGCCTACTAAGCGTCGCGAGTAGTGGCACTTTCCCCCCCAAAAGACGGCACACGGGCCCAGGCTTTCGTTCAGCAGTGGACGTCTTTTGGCTGATACGATAATAATGAATAGCATCGAATTGCATTATTACATCTAGTTTTCAAATTTCTCGTGTAAAGTAATTGTTTAAGCTTATGAGAATAAGAAATTAAACGCACAAAACTCACGGTAAATACCAAAATGAGCAAAAGTGATTATATAATGTAGCTATAGGTATTCTATCTCACGGGGGTCGCGGTTGCGCATATTGGGGAGTCTGCGTGCTCATACCAAGGGACCCTCGGGAAAACGGTAGCGCACACGTGGTCACGCGCCAATGTGTGGGGTAAGTCTTGGGATAGAAAGAAGAAAGAAAGAAAGAAAAGATTTTATTTCTACGCGCAATTGACACACACGACACTTAACACAAGACTTAAAACTAGACTTTCTTGAGCCAAAATAATAATAACATTATAAAAAACAGAAATATAAAAAATTGTAGCACGGATTTTAAATAAAACTTCTCAGTCCGTAAGAAATTAGATCTCTGATAATCCAGTTTATAAAGTTCAATGAATCTGTATTATCTGTGGTTGTGGTTTCTCGATGTAATAAAAGAAGAAAAAAAGTAGTATGTCTAAGTAATCTGTGCAACCAAACAACAACAAATAGGTTACAGTTATACACAACAAATGAAATAAATTATTGATGTACAAAATTGTGCGTCGTATGTGCGCAGAAATGTAGGTAATTGCTCAGCATTATGCCGTGGCTCCGGACGAACCTAGAGCCAACAGCGCTGGTTTTCAGCAACAACAATACCCCAAGCCTTACCTTTACCTTTACAATTCTCCGGAGAAGTGCCTGGGGGCAGCCTTTTTACAGTCGCTTTCCCTATGCTAGAGGGAGTAACCGCCTTACAGTCAGCCCCTCCGAGATATGCGCACCATTGGCAGCTCTAGTGTGATCTTACGAGGATCTGGAACCCCACGTCAGCACTGACGATGACCACTCCATTGGTTTTAGCCGGTAGGAGACCGGCATGCTCCTTTGCCCGTCCCCGGGGTGAAGGAAGTTTATGATGAATTTCTACGGGGACCAAAAAGAAAGAATTTTTTATTTTTTATTATTTTTTAAAGCCGCCGACTGTGTCAGCCACTGCACCAACTGTGATGTCGAATATTCCATCTATCTAACAGGTTTAACGTCTAATTTATTTGAAGGCTTTTATAAAATAGCTGTGATTCCAAACAGCTGACAAACCCTGTTAGAATTAACATTAGAAATTACCCATAATTCTGTAAATTATTATTCAATGTCTAAGTAATATAATAGAAGTAAAAAATTGGCAAATTTATCTAACTTTAAGATCGCTTAGCGGCCCCTTTGCTGCGAACTGACCCAACAAGATAGTAACACACTTCCATGAAATTCCTCAATAGCAGTATTAAATTGATAAATAAGGTTAGTTAAGTTATCAAGTTAACTGCTTTGGTGTTCTTTATTGCCAACTTGATGTATTGGTTACCGCAAATATTTGGATTTCACAATTATTTTTTTTGTTGGGCTTCTCGCATACATTTCTGGGAAATGTGGTAGCTTAACCGGTCATTTGCTGGCGAAACCAAAAGAGGCCTCCAGCCAGGCTTAAATTTAATATTAAAAACTAAGCAACTTTCGCCAAGGGCGTCCCCTGCGGGACACGGACCTTGGCTTAGGGCGTTGCTGAGGATAACAAGCTATTGTTTTGGGGACAGCTGGATTGGTATAATTTATAATGTATTAGGGGACATTTAAAACTATAGGTTCGGCATGGGCCGGCGCGAGCAAGAGACGGGAGGGCGAAGTGCTAACTTGAACGGGAAGGTGACGCGGCGATAGGCCTCCGCGACGTCGGTGAGGCGGGCATCCTCGGCGGCGAGGGCGGTAAAACGGTCGGGTGTTAAGTGAATGAGACAACGCGAGTCTCTTTATGTGATCTAACGTGATTTTATCGTCTGGATCGACCAGAACGTGCCTCGGGCGGCGTACTCTACTGATACGGGAGGGTTGGTAATCGGCGGCTGATACCACAAGGGGATTTGGGTGGGACAGGGCAGAATCGCGATAGCGTTTAGACGCTTGTTTCATAAATTGCCTGATGATCGGCAAGTTAAGATCGAAATGGAGTTGATCATTTCGCATGTAGGATTTCGCATTGATAACGGTTTGTCTTTTATACCAAACAACCATTTATACAATGGTGGATGAGTAAAAACGAAATATAAAGTTTGACATTTTTCAAATTCCAGGGCTCGTCATCATCATCATATCACCCAAAGGAGGTCCACTGCTGAACAAAAGCGTCCCCCATATATTTCCAGGAAGTCCGGTCACATGCCACATGCAATCAACGGCTCCCAGCGACCTTCACCAGGTCATCCGTCCATCTCGTTGGAGGTCGTCCTATGTTGAGATTTCCGGTGCGCTGTCTCCACTCGAGAAAATTTGATGGCAGGGCTTTCAAATTACTATTATAAGAAAAACCAAAAAAAAACTAGTTGAGACTTTCAAACGAGACGAATACTTTTGAAATTACAAATACAGAGGCTCTTCAAGACTCTTTGCTTTATCTTCTCCTTATAATGACACCTGGCTTTCTCCTAAAGAAAACGTTCTTATATTTCTTCTTTAGTTCCACAATTTATTACTGCCTTAGCCTCCAACAAATCTCAACCCGCGTCTACACTAACGCCTCTCACATTTATCGCAAAATCTAATTAATATTTGCGCATTTTTTACCACCAATGCTAAGAAAGTTTTACCATCGTAACTAATTTACACGCTTAAACAACCATTATTAGTATGTAAATATCTCAATTTGAAGCCATCAATTAGGCAGGAGGCGTGCGCAGACGCAGCCGGGGGCGCTAACATAGCTTCGTGACTACTGTTCCCATTAATAACGCCGCGTGGGAACCGGAGTAAAGCAATACTAGTTGCTATTACTGTGAAAGTATATAGTTTAGCAATAAGCTTTGTAGCAAATAAAAGTGTTACAATATTTGCATGATCAGTTAAAAAGATATAAACCAAATAATAATAAATAAAGTTAAACACATGGTCAAAGATAACTCAATCACTCACCATCGTGCGTTGCTTTAAAAATCAAAAATTTCAAATAATAATGGCTATCCATTTGCCAACACGTCACAGTAAGGATCGGCATCCAGAAAAGCGTTCAGCGCTGAAAAAAGTACGTAGTATTTGCGCTGGCCCTGGTGCGGCAAGGTTGCATAGCGAACAACTGATACCTTATCTATTTTTTTTTTTAAACGTTGCCCCACACTAGGATTACGCCTGTGTCGTGGGTGCGTTTACAGACACAAATCCCACACACAATACACCCAGACCCGGAACAACTACCTGCAGATCGTACAAATATTTGTTCCGTGCGGGAATCGAACCCACGACCCGGTGTGCAGCAGCCGACTGTATCAGCCACTGCACCAACCGTGCCGTCTTGCATCGATACTTGCTATGAGGAAAAAATTGAGATAGCCCATTATGCAGATCTTGTCATAATCATCTTAATCATATCAGCCAATGGGAGTTCGCTGCTGTACAAGTCAAGTCAAGTCAAATTGTTTTTATTCATGTAAACCATTTGCTGGCACTTACGAATAGTCAGAATTTTAATAGTTGCACGGTTCCAAGTCGTTGGTCCTATGGAGAAGACCCGACAAGAAACTCCATGGATATACTCTTTTGAAATAATATATAAATGTATTACAGTCTTCATTATACTCGCATTCACAAATAACAAATATTTTATCATCAGAACAATGTCAAAAATATTAATGGCACGAAGACCTCCCCCATAAATTTCCACAATTGTCCGTCATTTGGGAAGGAAATTTGCCAACTCTCACCACATTTGGCAGGTTTCACAGATGGGACGCTGCTGCCCATCCCTCTGGCTTAGAATAACTTGGACACATTTTACGACGTCCACGGGAGGAGATGGAGTGTTACTATATACTTAATCCAGACAACATGCGGAAAACGCAGATCTTGTGCATTAAACAATTTGGCACATGCTTGTAAGTTCTGTGTTTTCCACCTGTCTTCAGCTTATCTTCCAATAAAATAGTCCCTTCCTAATTATATCTACTTAACCTGCAGATGATATCGTATATACCAAGAAATATATTTAACCCGTGAATGTTAAAGCAATACCCATGTCGTAATAAACTACATAATACGTATACATTTAATCTTACTGTGAATTTAAGTCTTGGGACTCACATGTGCATGGTAAGTGAACTTAGTCCAATACAAAATGACCCATCTGACTTAGTATAGCGTGTCTAGGGGCAATTCGAAAGGTAACAGGAATAGATATCACCTTACACTTAATGGGATATATGTGGGAATTCGTTGGATCTTGTTTGGGATACAAATAGAAATTATGTCTGTCGTGTACGGTCGAGTTTTCTATGGCAAGTTGAACATTCTGAGTAAAAAGAAACAGAAAAGATTGCACGTGCTAGCAAGGTTGCCTATTATACGATGGGTACAATTTAAACGCTCATCAAAATACATACCAAGTGCCAAATTAGTACCAACAATGTTCCAGTAGGTGCCGAGTGCCGCGAGGTGCCGGCTACAAATAGCACCCACCCATCTCATCCCGTGGGTGTCGTAAAAGACGACTAAGGTATTAGACGGAGGATGGGCAGCAGCGTCCTTCGAATACATTAACAACTCAACTGCGATCGCCAACCCGCCAGCCAAGCTTGGCGATTATGGCAAAACCCCCCAATGAGCACACAACACACCGATATCGGTCGTTGTGGTGATCTTTGAGGGAGGCCTGTGTCCAGCAGTGGACTTTATTTAGACGAAATGAAAAAAAAAATGAACAGTAGGTGAACTCATTACATCAGAATTATTGAAATAAATATTATAATATTCCTGACATTTGGTTTGTTTGTTTATTAATTACATTTTTCTGTGATGTTTACTAATATTATCTATTGTAAATTAATAATACTATAATTATAACAGCTTTATAATAATTATTTGTATGCTTCATTGCAAATCCAGATAGACGAATACTTTTATAATTATTACACCAATCCTTGTACATATGTTTACAAATAAACAAGTTCATATTTTCAATTCAAACATTAATTCAAGTAAAATAGTTTACCTCAACATAAATTAAATTGATACAAAATTTTGATCAAAATTTATGATATAACGCATAACTCCCAAAATAAATACGCGTATAATATTATCGACAAAATATTCATTTGTGTGGTGCCGGCTAAGAATACCACCACCCCATATCATCCCGTGGGTATCATAAAAGGCGACTATGGGATTAGCCGCAGGATAAGCGGCACCGTCCGAGTACGACGAGTATAACCTAACTGCGATCGGCAACCCGTCTGCCAAGCGTCACATTGACATACAGTTTATATATATCTTGGATTTCATGGGTTAAAATGGTATTGCGCGGAACCCTAATTATTTATCTCAAATAAAAATAGCCTAAGTTATTCCTTATAACATCAGCTATCTGCCAGTGAAAGTCTATTTTACCTGCAGAAATCGGTCCAGCCGTTTCGTAGATTAGCGGGAACAAACAGACCGACAAAAAATTGAAAATAGGTTTTTTGCTGTAGGTTCGGTAGTATATACTTTTTTATGCATTTAGTAAAAAGATGTCATTTTGACATTACAAACAGACACTTCAATTTTATTTATTTGTTGATATATCGTACACTAGCTGGGACCCGCGGTTTCACCCGCAGTTAATTTAAAATAAAGTGGATTATTTATATATAATTTAGAGTACTTCAGCATAGACACTTGACATAGAGTATGCATATATATATAGGATTTCATGGATTTTGTTTTTTTTGCACGGAACCCTAATTGTTTTTCTAAAATAAAAGTAGGCTAAGTTATTCCTTATAACATCAGCTATCTTCCAGTGAAAGTCCCGTAGAAATCGGTCCAGCCGTTTCGGCAATTAGCGGGAACAAACAGACAGACAAAAAAATTACAAATAGTTAAGCAAAGTTCGTATAGCAAATTTGAGGTATTGAGAAATGATTTATATTGTGTCTGGAAAAATAGGCCACTCCTGCTTTTACCGCCTCATTTATTTTCAGTGTCGAGCAAAGTTTTCCATTTCATTCTGTGTTAATTAATGTCTTACTTTTTTAAACAAAATAAATTTGTTTAATTTTGAATTGATATCAGTTATTTTGTCAGGAACAATTTCAAATCCATTATGAAACGATATTAATATAAATTCAGAAGTTACGGTACAAACTCAAAAAATGTCTCATATTTTTGGCCGCATGGAAAAATAAGCCGTCTGAGGACATATTTTATTGCTGTATCAACAACGACATGGTGACTGCATCTGCATGGTGGCATTTTAAGGGTTAGGTACTTTCACTCGGGATTCAAGTTGAAGTCACCTTCTAATTTGAAACAATAAAGTAACCTTAAAATGTCACACGGAATATTATTGTTACACTAAATAGAAGCTTAACTTGACACTGGCTAAATGGAATACAATCGCCATGAAATAAAAATAATGTAGAAGCAACTCTGTGAGTGGGGATTGATGAAGGTACCACAGACCATATCTTCTTTTCCTGTACTAAATATCCTACATCCCTGTATGAAATACATTCCTAACCTAACATTCCACGTTCAATTATTTCCACTTTTTTGACTTGGCTTGTTGATTCTGCCTTTGTAATTATGCTCCCTACATATATAATTCGTTTTGGCATTAGTTTGTAGTTAACAATACTTACTCTTGTGTTATTCTAATTAATCTCCCCATTTTCACCTCTTAAGCATGAATTGTAGTTAGTACTTTCTCAATGCTGTAATGTCAAGTCTCACCGTTTGTGTTATTGTTTTATTTTCGTGTTCTTTTAGGCCGGTCAATCACTCAGCAATCTCTTTCTTTCTGACTTCAAGTATTTGCAACCAAATAACCTCTTGCGTGTATTGCTTACGCTGTTGACATTGGCAGAATAGTATTGGGGCTAGAATCAATGGACGAAAGCCAGAAGAAAAAAAAATTGACGGATTCGGTAATCCTAAGAGTAATTTTATTGTCATAATGAGACATTGAATCTGTATAATGTTGTTATGTTTGCTTTTTTTTGACTAAGCTTCGATGAATACAAGTGATGATAATAAAAAATTACGCGTAAGTGAGGCCCATAGTGCTGTAAACGTCGCTCAGCAATGTGAATATAAAAATAAAACTTTGCACATTGAGTGTATAATTTTGGTTGAGTTTACGAGTTTTTGAGTGTTAATAAAGATAAGGTAATAATGTGACTGTAAAACTAAACGTTTATGATGGATATTGTTTTAAGTACGGTGCAATTTCGTGTTAAGTGGAAGGCGAAGAAAATGGGTTTTGAATGCTGTTGCAAATGTAAGTTGATTTATTTCTTGGATATAACTCTGACGAGCAAGTCATTTGCCTGATGGAAAGTGTCAGGCCTGCCCATAAAATAATATAATGCTACAGTGGACTAGTCCTGCGGGGCACCAAACTGCGCTCGTTCACCATCATCATGCCAGCCATAAGACGTCCACTGCTGAACAAAGGCCTTCCCTATAGATTTCCACAATTGTGTCGTCAGTTAAGGGGGAATTTGCCAAATAAGTAATTGTCCCTTTGGAATTTTCTAAAGAAGATTGATTAAAAAATTGAGGAGCCCACCTTGCGACAGTGGAATACGGCGGAGCAGACTCTCCTAATGTTGCCTCCAATTCGCAATGAATCTCTTGCGTCGTTAACTTTTTTAAACAGAGGTATTGTACCGTAAACATGCCGAATTTAGTTTGTGGACGATATACCTATAGGGCCAGTAGGCCGAACCTAAACACCAAAATGCACGCAACGCAACCCAATCAAATCCACCTACCTTTGCCGTGGTCCTTGAAGATGTGCAGGCACGTGGATGTCGGCTACCAAAGTTCAGGATCCGTGTGGAAAAGTTCACTAACACAAATAGCACACCGTAGTAACTCCAATTAATAGTTTTTGCATAAATCACAGCGATAAAACAAGCCGTTATCAATATTTGAAAATTATACCGCGAGAGGGATCGTTCCGTTTTTGGTTGCAACCGCCATGAAGGAGAAAACGGCTCGGGCGTTTGTGATTGGTCGACGCGTCCCACGTGACATCGTGCGTCCGGCGCCAAGACATAAGGCGGCAGATTCGAATTGGGCAAAAACGAATACGTACGTGAACAGGTATTTAATAACGGTTTGCACTTCGCTTTTCTTCATTTTCGAGAACACGTTCCGATACGAAGCAAACAAATGACTACATTCAGAAAAAAACAAAAGAGAATCGAAGATTTTTTCTTTATTAGTATTACAAATATGTATCTGAGCTATGCCTGCCAGTATTTTTTTTTTTCTTACCAAAGAGTATGTCGTTCTCACTACTTTTTGATCCCTCCTCGTACATACCTACGTAGCGTCTATTATTGAAGTCAGCTATGTGTTCTTTAATTCTGGTGGCTATACTATGCTTTGTTTGCCCTGTCTATGACAATCTACATCTTCGCCGTGTGGTGCCGGCTCAGAATACCACCACCCCATCTCCTCCCGTGGGTGTCGTAAAAGTCGACTAAGAGATTCGCCGGAGGTTGGGCAGCGTCCTTCGAGTACATTAACAACTCCACTGCGATCACCAACCCGGCTGCCAAGCGTGGCGATTATGGCAAAACCTCCCAATGTGCCCACAACACACCCATATCTGTCGTTGTGGTGATCTTTGGGGGAGGCCTGTGTCCAGCAGTGGACTTCATTCGGCCGAAATGGATGACAACCTACAATCACAGTCAATATTGTAGACCTTCTTGTAAAGGAATGAGACGCTTTACCGGTCTGAGAAGTTGGATGATCTTCTGATGTGGCTTGGTTGGTTTCAATAGAAGCACGCTTCAAGATAATTCCGTAACGAATGGTAAAACAACAAGTCATCGAACTACCGCGGTTAGTTATAACATCGCGCGTTATAACGCGGTTATAACATCAGCTATCTTCCAGTAAAAGTCCCGTAGAAATCGGTCCGGCCGTTTCGGAAAATAGCTTTTTTGTTGTAGGTACCGTATATACTTTCATACGCTTTTAGTCAAAAAGATGTTATTTTGACATTACAAACAGACACTTCAATTTTATTTATTTGTATAGATTAACAGAATGATTAGGATTATGGATGAGAAGTATGTTAAGAAAGGCCAAGAACTTGTTATCCTCCAATTTTATAGTAAACCGAATTTTACTGTGTATTGTGTAAATTTAGCTATTGTAAGAATGAAGTAATCTTGAATGGAAGAATGCAGTAGCTGGAGTAAGTAAGGGCCACCTCGGCTGCACCAAAACTTTTTATTTTGACCAGTCCCCCTTGGAAATTCATCATGAACTTCCTTCGCTCCGAGGAAGGCCAAAAAGGCATAACGGACTCCTACTGGCTAAAACCACTGGAGCAATCATCTTCGGTACCGAAGGGGGGCTCTAGAGAGATCTAAGATCACACTATGGCCGGCCATTGGTGCCACGCCTTTAGACACATCCCGAAGAGGGTGACTGTAGGTTGGTCACCCCATCTAGCGGAGGAAAGGTGACTTTAAAAGGGCCGCCACCCAGACATTTCTCGGGGAGGATTGTAAAGGATCCCCCAATCCTCTCTGTGCGCTGTGCTGCGCACACAGTGGCATGTAGCCTCATGCGCACCGCCGTCTTCCCGGGGGCCGCTCGGTATGTGCACGCAGACAATCTGCGCGCCCGCGACCCCACTGCGGTGGTTTTTACCCCGGCGCCGTCTCATTCTTCGCCGTGCGGGATCGGCCCTCTCCTGATCCGAACTTGCACCTTAACCTTCTCCAACACTGTTGGCCCAAATTCTACAGGATGACAAAATATACCTATTATAATTGCCAAATTCATTGACTCATTATTCGTACTGCCCGGGCATTATAAATAACGTCCTCAATAATTACTTAGTCCATGCCATATACATTCTTCGAGAATGTCACTTGTGAATTGTAAAAACATGTATATATTGAAGGCACATTTGGTGCAGTGGCTTAGCTTTCTGCACTACCGGTCTCGAGTTGGATTCTGCACGGAACAACATATTTGTGTAACCCACAAATAAGTTTAGTATGTGTTCCGGGTCTGAGTGTTTGTGTATGTGAGATTTTTGTCCGTAAACTTTTTTTTATTTTATTGATCCGGTGGAAATACTTCATGTACTTCCTTCGCCCCGGGAAAGGGCGAAGGGATATGCCGGACTCCTACCGGCTAAAACCACCTGAGTGGTCATCTTCAGCACCGAAGGGAGGCTCCAGGAACTCGAATAATCTCCATCTAGAGCCACCCATTGGTGCCACGCCTTTAGGCACATCTCGGAGGGGATGACTGTAAAGCGGCCATCCCCTCTAGCTGAAGGAAGGCGACTGTAAAGAGGCCACCCCCCCAGGCATCTCTCCCGGGGGTCGCTCGGTATGAGCACGCAGATTTCCCAAATAAGCGCGCTCGCGACCCCCAATTTGTCCGTAAACTGCTCCAACACAGGAAAATTCTTAGTGTTGTGCAAAGTAAAAAAATACTTAAATATGTGCATTAAACCATATCGATAGAATGGTTGGTGCAGTGGCTGGAGCCCTCCTTCGGTGCCGAAGATGACCGCTCCAGTGGTTTTAGCCGGTAGGAGTCCGGCATACCCCTTCGCCCATCCCCGGGGTGAAGGAAGTTCCATGTAGAATTTCCACTGGACATCAAAAAAATTAAAAAAAAAAAGTTCCGGTTCCCGCTCGGAACAAATATTTGTATGATCTGCAGGTAGATGTTCCGGGTCTGGGTGTATTGTGTGTGAGATTTGTGTCTGTAAACGCACCCACGTCACAGGAGAAATCCTAGTGCGGGGCGAGGTTTTCAATAAAATCATAAAGAAATATATATACCCTTAACCAAAGCTGACTGTTTACGACGACATATAATGGTTTCAGTAACTCCGCGATGGTAATCACTTAATTCGCACTTTTTACGATGCCACATTATGAGCGTTCAGTTTTTGTACTGACCTTTGACAAAAAGCGGCACTTTTCACAAAATAAATCGTTATCGATTCTGCTCTTTCCTGGGGTAATTCGTTGAGGATATTAAGCATAGTTTATGAGGTCGGCTTGTCCATGACGAAGTAAATATGTGACAGTTTTATGTCGTGACTAAATCACGAATTATAAAATGTTAAGTAAACATTTTAACTTTTCGTCTGTCTTTATTCTATTCTACACACTGCAACCCCAGAGGGATAGAATAGAAGCGAATTGTGGGCCAGACATCTCTAATTTAAATGTAATGCTGTGTTATAGATGAGAGAAGTATTCTTTTGATAGTAAGTATTTCACTCATTACTTTATGTATTTGATACCTTGTCGATATGTCGGTAAAATGTCAAGATAGACCAAAGAATAACTCAAGCCTACAAAAAAAAAAAACATCAAGACCATGTTCACAATTACCCAACATAGATAATTAATGAATTATTCACATAGAATTTATTCACGCCTGCACTTTGTCATTCAGAGCACATCAAGTAATTGCAGACATAAACATTAAATAATCTATAGTAAGCAAAAACCACTTAAAATCCGGTGAGACATCAATCTGCGTCTTATTTAAATAAATAACATATATAACAGTATGTTATTTGTTAAAATGTAAGTGTGAGACAAATGCGTGTGGTACGTAGATACGAAGTTTCTCCTTGACTCGATTATGTGTGCGTATTTGTGTGTGTTTGCGCAGTACTTGAAGCATAGTGTAAAGTATCTTATTATTATTGATTTATTTTGAATATAGGCTTTTTTGGACAACGGTAAGTCAATGTACATGTAAAATGTTTCACAAATAGTTTGCATCAGCCCAGGGGAAGGGCGAAGAGGACTGCTACCGGCTAAAACCACTGAGGCAGTCATCTTCAGCGCCTAAGGGAGGCTCCAGGTCCTCGTATGATCACACAAGATCTGCCCACCGGTGCTACACACTGGCACATCTCGGAGAGGGTGACTGTAAAGTGGTCACCCCATTAAGTTAGATAGTATTTTAAATTGACAATGGGTGTAACGTAGTGTCCTTTGATTAGTGTATTGGGTTCTGTTTTCAAACCGTGTTAATCGAAGTATGAATAAAAAAAGCTGATCTGTATATTTTAAAAAAGCCTACATTTTCGTCGACGACTACCAACCTTTTCGACGGCCTTTTTTCGTGTAATTCGTTAATATACCAACAATAACCCGCACTGTTTTCTACTGCCTTGTTATGTTACACAACTAAAACTGTAACATATCGCGGGGTAATAAGGACCAATAGGCAAACAGGACATTGCAAGGTCCACATTGCCCAACATCCGGCATTTCGAACCACATTCCCTTATTAAAAGTTAATAACGACAAATAACAACCACCTATATGTTTGACCATTTAAATCGCACCACGCCTAACTTAAGGCATACGAGATACATGTTTCAATTACACTTATGCTTATGGATAGAGTATGATATAAATGCGAACTATTTCGCCTTAACAAGCCAGTATATTAGCCGAGATGAAAAAAATACGAGTATAACCAGCAGACTGGTGTGGTGCACTTTGGTCTGAATAGATAGATTCCTTTATCCGGAATAATAATACAATCATTAATTCAGTAATGAGGTCCTTATAAACTGCGCAGCATAGCACAGTGAAAGAAAGAAAGAAAAGAAAGAAATGATTTATTTGGTATAAATTAGACACACAAAATTAGTTATACAGTTACAAAACAAAAAACAAAGAAGGTTGGTATGTGCCTCAAAGTTCGCCAAAAAGGATTTGGTTCAGCATATATCAGACGGCTGCCTGACTCTGATTTTCAACCAAACCCTTTGTGATTCACGGATGTGAACCAATGCATTTATTTATAATATACTAGCTGGGACCCACGGTTTCACCCACCGTTTAATTTTATATATATAGAAATGAAATTCATTGGAATGATAGTGGCGCCATATGTCAAAGATTGGTTGTACCAACTCAGACACCTTTGCGGGCTCATGCAACACTTTGCTGAAGATCATGACATGATCAAATGCATAGTTTACAATTCTATGAAGGACATATAAACAAACATTCACTTTTATATGTATAGATACATTGGATTTATTTACATATGGAAGAAACATAATAAATATAAGTGTGCATTAATATCAGTAATAGTATATAAATATAGTTTGTATATAGACAATCAAATGTAGTTTATTAATTATAAAAAACCTGGGGATGCTTCGAGGGATCCTTTACCAGTATCTCGATGGGGGTGACCGCTTTACAGTCACACTCTTCGAGATGTGTCTAAAGACGTGGCACCAGTGGGCGGGTCTATCTACTGTGGTCATACTAGGACCTAGATCCCCCTTAGGTGCCGAAGATGACCGCCCCAGTGGTTTTAGCCGGTAGGAGACCGGCACGCCCCTTCATCCTTCCCCGGGGCGGAGGAAATTCATGAAGAATTTCCTCTGGGTCCAATAAGAAAAGGTCGTAACAGACACTTTGACACAGCATATTGAAACAATGGATGGCATTTCACTACATGGCAATATCTGAAA
Organism: Diloba caeruleocephala; assembly: GCA_947459985.1. Classification (NCBI taxonomy): domain Eukaryota; kingdom Metazoa; phylum Arthropoda; class Insecta; order Lepidoptera; family Noctuidae; genus Diloba; species Diloba caeruleocephala. Next base: position 25,980,932 of record OX381614.1, on the reverse strand, counting down.
AGAAAAGCTGAAACTAACCCAGGGCTAGATCTATTCGCTGTTGTTTTAAAAATCTGAGCTTACACAAGAACATTTTCCAGCTCTACAATACAAATAATGCAGGTACAATGGTTTCGAAGAAACCACATATGCAGGAAAAAACGAAGGCCTTCATCTTACGGCGTGATAGAGTCAGTCAGTGACTTCAGTCAAAGAGATGAGCCTAAATATAAACTTTTGATTAAAATTGAAAACAGTTGTTCTATAAAGTCCCATCTCTCATAGACGGCACGGTTGGTGCAGTGGCTGATACAGTCGGCTGCTGCGCTCTGAGTCGTGGGTTCGATTCCCGCACGGAACAAATATTTGTATGATCTGCAGGTAGTTGTTCCGGGTCTGGGTGTATTGTATGTGGAATTTATGTCTGTAAACGCACCCACGACACAGGAGAAATACTAGTGTGGGGCAACGTTTAAATAAAAAAACTCTGATTAATCTAGACTTTTGAATAGATAATACTTTAAATATTGAATCTTACTGGTAACAGAATCGGTACATGATAAGCTTGAAAGCAAAAGTAAAATACAACGTAATCAAAAACTGCTACCCAAAAGGTGCCTTACGTAATTTAATCTGAAGGAAGCCACTTTCAGAACGCTGTCATCGCTCCTAGTCATAATTCGTTCGAGCTTGAGTCAGATCACCATGTAGAGCCGATACTTTCGCGTGACCGACCTTATTTTTAATTAAAACCCTGCAAATGTCGAGCAATATATCATATTAATAACAAGCGGGCCGATATTAAAGGTAGCTCGGTTTTGCCGCCGACGTTACTTTGAATGACGGCACGGTTGGTACAGTAGCTGACATAGTCGGCTGCTGCGTTCCGGTTCGTGGGTTCGATTCCCACACGGAACAAATATTTGTATGGAACAAATATTGTTCCGGGTCTGGGTGTATTGTGTGTGGAATTTGTGTTTGTTAATGCACCCACAATACAGGAGAAAAACTAGTGTGGGGCAACGTTTAAAAAAAAACTTTCTCCTACAAATCAGGATTTGGACTTTATTTAGAACAGCTCCTTACACATTAAATAAATGTTGAGACTTGTAATATCAATTGTTATGTACTGAAATCCTAAAATGTTTTTAAAGAGATACCGTACGATACATATGGTTAACCTTATTCCACTTTCAAAGCTTCTTGTCGCGTAGGTGTAAGATCAGACTAAGTTATTTGACAGCCTTTTTCCAAATATAAGATTTCCGAAATACATTTTGCTTTTTAAAAATACGTTGCCTGCACTAGGAATTCTGTGTATCAGCTTTACAGACATACATTTCACATTCACAAACCCCCGAATCAACTACCCGTTGATCATACAAATAATTGCTCCGTGCGGGGATCGAACTCGTGACACGTCGCGCAGAAAGCCAATCGCGTGGCCACTGCACCAACCATACCATCAAAACTGGGTGTTGAGTCTTTGTATAACGTGAGGTCCTAAGGCTTTGTACTCATGTGTCATTTTTTTATTGGACCCGGTGGAAATTCTACACGAACTTCTTCCGCCTCGAGGAAGGATGAAGGGGCATGCCGGGCGCCTACCGGCTAAAATCACTGAGGCTGTCATCTTCGGCACCTAAGGGAACCCCCCCCAGGTCCTCGTATAAACACTAGAGCCACCCACTGGTGCCACGCATATAAGCACATCTCGGAGAGGGTGACTGCAAAGCGGTCATCCCCCGTGGGGATTGTACGCATGTTTACTTCCTACAGGATTAAACAATAGAATAAAAAACAATAATAAACGACAAAGTCGTCATTTAAGGAAGAATTTGTCAAAACCCACCACGCTTGGCAGGCGGGCTGGTGAGCACTGAATAGCTTTTTCCACAGAAGGACCGCTGCTGCCCGACCCTCCGGTTTTGAGAACCTTAGTCGCTTTTCGATATCCATGGGAGGAGATAAAGTGGTGCTATGTTCTTAATCCGGAGACCACACGGGATCTTATCAATTTAAAAAACTACTATATCACAAAAAAACTGTTTATAATATGTGTTTTATTCAACATACCAAATTCTTTTCGAAATATCTCGCTTATTTGCCGCTTGCGAGTGATGGCTTTTAAAATCAATACAAAATCATTTCACCTTGTAAAGTAGATTCTACCGTTTTACTTTTAATTTTTGTGTATAGTACCTAAGGTTATACTTAACGAGAGTCATAACTTTGGAGACCTTCAATTCTTCCGCATGATTTTTAAGGGCTTGTTATGTTGCGGTCAGGGTTGCTGTCTTCCGGCAAAGTAATTCAGAGGTTCAAGGAGTTCCTATGTGGATATGACCTATTTTGGAATGTTGATCGTCCGTTTCCTATTTGAATCATATTGCGAAAGTAATAGGTTGTTTTGAAGTATCTTTCAAATAGTATTTTAGTGTTTTTAATCAATCTCTTTAATATAATATATAAGCGTATAAACTGGCCTTATGCTTGGGTATAGTCAATAGATTAATTTATGAATAGCATTGCAGAGGTAATTTTAGACTCTTAGTCGATTTTTACTTAAATTCAATCCTCTTTAGTATCTATATAAACTGACTAATTGTGTAAAATTCTGTCGCCCTACGTAATATATATGTATCCCTCCAATATTTTATGTGTTTCTTCCTCATTTATTAATAAGTATATACATGTTAATCTTTTGCCGTAGCCGCCCAAGGCATCAACATAGAGACCCTATCAGAAGACCAGCGCTGTAGCATAAACTGCTGCAGCATATGCTGAGATAGGGACCTTTTTTGGCCTCGTAAAGCACTAATAAGCCATATACTTGTTTATATTCTTATTATTTTGTTTTCATTGTCATTGTGTATGAGACCAAAATAAAACTATTTCTTTCTTTCTTTCTCTTTCTTTCTTTCATTGTAATTAAAATTTGTGGTTTTCATCACCATAATTTCGGCCAACAGACGTCGACTGCTTAACGAACGTCCCCTCATAGATTTCCACGACGACCGGTTACATGCTGCCGGCATCCAACGTATTCCAGCCACCTTCACGAGGTCATCTGTCGTTTTCCGGTGCATGATCTACTTGTGGTTTTACTCAGTTTCAATATCAACTGCATGCCTAAACTTTCAAAATAATATATTAATCGCATCCCACTATTAACTAGTAGCTTCATGGAATAAAAATAATGAGTAAATATTATCATTCCTCACATCTTACTTCCTTTTGATACAAAAAAATATATCAAAAGTAGATTTATTAAGAAGCTTACATAACGCAGCTTGTGGCGAGCTGTAGGTATGTGAGTGGTGACACTGCGTACCCGCATATCTCAGAGAGTTGGTCAGGGCCTCGGCTCCGGATTGCCTTTATTGGTCGGTTGGAGTAGAACCCCATGAGTGCCCGCAGGACTTTTAACTGGTTTGGTTTGCTTTAGTTGGCAGATTAGAGGGGGGGGGGGGGGGGCAAAGATATACTTTGGGTTAGTGTTGTCTAATGGCGTAGTAACGGGGAAACTCCGCTCCGAGTTTTCGAGGTGGTGAAAGCAGTACCGCAACAACAACTTACCAAAAGACTGGCTTCCCAATCTGTATGAACAGGGGGTTATAAACCTGTAAGTAGAGAGACATAATCATTTTTTCCAAGATTTCATTCCATTTATCACCCATCGTAATAAATCTTATAATTGTAGTTACTATTTCATACAGTAGTTATCAATTCGATGTTTTTTGATGTTGCAGCCATGGAGAGTACCTGGTTGGTGTCCCATTACATATTTATTAAAATTCTCTAAAGGGCCTCTACGTGTTGGACCCATGTCTCCGCGTAAGCATATCAAAAGACCAGATTCTCTCTTGCAAGGGATATAAACCCGTGAATAGAGATACACATAATAATATATCTCACATTTATTGAAAAAACACACAGCTTATTGAAAAATATGCTTCTAATTAACTACCAAGATCTAATATGAACACACCAGCTAATATCAAATCAATTCCACGCATCCAGATCACTTGGTAGCTATAAATCAGCGCGTGCCAAATAGAGGCTGTCCATGTAGGGAGGCACTGTTACACCGGTGATAGTGTGATAGTGCGTGTTGTAATGTAGCGGAAAAAATGATACTAAGCCATTATGCAAGGATGGTCGTTGATAATAGAGAAGACCTAGAGAAATTGAGCAAATAAAGACAGCGAATTGATTTTGATACCATAGAGTCAAGATGACCAGGCAGACACCACGTACCGTGGCCACGGACCGCATGACTCCCCGTAGAGGCAGCGATCTTCTTCCCTCGGTCTCCCGAAATAAATTAATAGCCGGTGCAAGATATTCACCACCCTCTCGACCCAGGGGATGCAATAACATACCTACCACCAGTAGACCCACAGGTTAAGAACGCAGAGGATACGATTTAGAAGAAGACACGGTTGGTGCAGTGGCTGATACAGTCGGCTGCTGCGCTCCGGGTTGTGGGTTCGATTCCCGCACGGAACAAATATTTGTATGATCTGCAGGTAGTTGTTCCGGGTCTGGGTGTATTGTATGTGAAATTTATGTCTGTAAACGCACCCATGACACAGGAGAAATACTAGTGTGGGGCAACGTTTAAAAAAAAAATATCGTGCAGCAGCTGACAAAAGCCTAACAGAAGTACCTACTTCCAAAAACGAAGAGTAACAGTTCAAAGCCTCATTCCATCTAAAAAATGTTTTGGATGGATATTTTTTTCTTAGCTTCTTTTGGTACCTTATGACAAAATTTCATATTTTATAAACGGACATAATTGCCTACTGTCACAAAAAATATTAAACCAAATACGTTGCTATTTCTAAACAATTTAAAATATTAAAGAGCATGCCTTTATCGCAAAAGCTCTTTTGACGGTCATTCCGTCATTACAACTTTTGAAATTAACGCGATTTGATCTGTTACTCCTCAAATGGTCATGTACATGGGCCCATAAACAAAACAATTACTCTTTAAGACAACTGCTTTACACCTGTAATATAAAAAAAAAAAACTATATTTATTGCCTTTACGACACAAGTCCTAAAATACGTTGAATGATCCTTCGAGCCAATTAAATACTATTCATTATTGCTTACAGATTCGAATATGAGAGTATTCACATGGTCATTTTATTTTCATATTATGTTTATTGAGAAAATACTTAATTTTTTTACAATAAATTGAATAAACATTTATAATGAGGATCGGGGCTGATATCTTGTGGATTTTATTGAGTGGATGTGAGATAATCACTGTTTAAACCGGATTCAATTATAACCAATAAATGATGCTACAATTTATTTAATCTGTATTGTTGATGTATGTCGATATACGACCGAAATTATTAATCAGTCGTATCCAAAATCTTTAGATTTGGGATTACGGATTGGTCAATTTTTTTTTAAATATGATCCTAATAAATACAACCGATAAAGTTCAAAATATCAAATCTTAAAATTTTGGACTAGATTGTTTTATTTTATTTTTATAATGCCCCACACTAGGATTTCTCCTGTGTCATGGGTGCGTTTACAGACACAAATTCCACACACTATACACCCAGACCCGAAACAGCTACCTGCAAATCGTACAAATATTTGTTCCGTGTGGGAATCGAACCCACGACCCGCAGCGCAGTAGCCGACTGTATCAGCCACTGCACCAACCGTGCCGTCAACTTTATTGTAGCTTAAACAGTAGCGTCAGGAAATAAAAGTATAATAATTAATTAATTATTATACAAACATTTAGGTACATTCTATAATACAGCCCCGACCATAGATAGGGCCATCCCATCTCATCTTATGGGTGTCATAGAAAGTGACTAAGGGAGTTTGGAACTGCTTACCATTAACCACTTTGGGTTACCCACCGGTGGTGTCTAAACTACCAACACTAGCATACCCATGAAGGGTCGGTGTCAGGCATGCGGCCGAATGTAAAACCTATGCCAAAACCACAGAAATAGGAAATAAGGAGAAGTGGTACGGGGGCGTGACCGCGCCACCGCGACTGGATCAATTTGGGCCATCCGGAAAAAATGGCCGTTTCATTACATCAGCTGAGATTCGATCGCGTCACTTACGTGATCGAATCTCTTCGGCTCAGAATGCCACCACCCCATTTCATCCCGTGGGTGTCGTAAAAGTCGACTAAGGGATTAAGGGAGGATGGGCAGCAGCGTCCTTCGAGTACATTAACAACTCAACTGGGATCGCCAACCCGTCTGCCAAGCGTGGCGACTATGGCAAGACCCCCCCAATGAGCACACAACACACCCCATATCGGTTATTGTGGTGATCTTTGGGGGAGGCCTGTGTCCAGCAGTGGACTTCATTCGGCCGAAATAATAAAAAATAAAACATTATATGTGCTAGGGCTGCACATATAGATGCTGTACGTAAGTATATAGAAGAATGAATTAAACGCGATATATTTCCGTAAGCTATTTCAATTCAATATAATTAAATCAGTTATAACCAAGTTAAATAATTAAATTGACACAACTAATGATAAACCGTTAACTTTTTCTGCCGATCATACTAATAATGCACTAGCAAGTTAAAGAGCGGTGCGAGCCCGAACAATGCTGTTGTATTTACGAGCGGTATGGTTGGCAGCACAACTCGTATGAACTTGGATTTATTACAGGAACACATTAATAAAAGGCGGTGCATATTTTATCTGTAAGAACCGCAATAATGCTCGTCGGGATTTTCATTTTCTATTGCAATTTTTGATGGTGAATAAAATTTTATCATCATCATCATATCAGCCGAAAGATGTCCACTACTGAACAAGACCTCCCCCATAAACTACCAGTTATATGCCGTCTGGCGTCCTTTTTGGGGGATTAGCAGGCGGGTTGGTGAGCGCAGAATTGCTGCTGTTTCACAGGCCTAAACCCAGAGGGAGGGGAAGCAATGTGCTGCCCATCTCCCTAGGTTTAAGCTCCCTTAGTCGCCTTTTACGACATCCACGGGAGGAGATGGGGTGGTGCTATATTCTTGATCTGGACACCACACGGAATAATTAATTTGGTTTGATATTTACTTTTACATACATTTTAAAACAGAAAGACACATTTAATTTACAAAGTATATTTATACAGATTTACTTATAGGTAATCAGAATTTCAAACGACATACTTTTTATGTCCGATAGTTCAGATATTTGGCCACCGAATCTGACAGTTGACGATTATCTCTTTCTACCTTCTTCCAACGTTAAGTGTAGCAGCTATTAGAAATGGCAGACATATTTGAACCGACCGATTTTTTGCGGTCAATATTATCTACATACGGTGAAGTACGGAAAATCATGTTTTATTTCGAATTACAAAACAAAATGGTCACTGGCATGTCGTATATGTTGGACTAACTGAGACTAAATTAACTAAGTACTAACAGTCTTAAATATTTTCAAGACGATCTAAAATTTTCATAAAAATCATTGCCAGATTATTAACAATAACACTATCAGACTGCTAGTAGTATATCACGAAGGCTAAGGCGCTCGACACGCTGTCGACTCGATACGAGCGCGCACGTACACGACCCGTGGACACATCTGTAGCCGCCCTTAGTACTGCGGGACTTGGTGATGAGCGGAGCGATTTAAATGGAACACGAACGAATGATTTTCCTTTATGAAATATCCTAATTATTTGCTGATTATAATAAAACACTTTTAAACCGATTCTATCACGTATATTTTAGATTTTTGTTTTTCCTGACGTTTCGAACACTTTGCAGGGTTCGTGGTCGCAGGATGACTGAGGTGACAGGCGTCGTTACAGATTTTAAAAAGTTATTTTATTTTATAAAAATCATATATGTATGGTATGCTTCCTTCTGAATATACAACATTGATCATGGTCTACTTATTATTATAATGTCAAGTCTACGATAGTATTAATTAATTTAATTTAAAAAACTACTAAGAAAAAGAAAAACTACTTGACAATTATTCTTGACAGTATATACTAATGTCACTGGTCTTATTCGATCTGGCTCGCTGTCAAGATCCAGATCTTTTATTATCTGCCACGACCCAATCTGTCAGTGCCCCTTTTGCTCAGTGGGGTGGACGCAAACGTGCTTTTCTCGTTATTTAATACCTAATGCTTACCGATGCACGTACGCGCTTATAAAAATAGTAGCCTCGTTCACATACAAATCCACACATTTGTGCATCAATTCCAAACGCAACGCAATATCAAACCATACATCTTTAAAAGTACACTCCACTCAATAACGCATCCGACCACACTGGCAGACTTTGAGACGACGCGTATTTGCGGGTGCAGCCTCTTTCACATGCTAATCCACGCAATCCCAAACGCACTGGTGTATCAAATCAAAAGTACACTCAACTCAATAACGCATACTGCCGCATTGGCAGACTTTCAGACGACAAGTATAGGCGGGCGCAGCACAGAAAGATATACATATAGTTTAGACGCGTATATGCGTATGAGTTTAGCTATGCATTTATTTTATTATGCTGTAGTTAGAGTGTATATTAATATATGTTACAATTTCTTAGTACTCTGTACAATTTATAATAATATCTAAAGACATAATAAGAACGCTACTGCCAGCACTTAACCCTCACCCGACACACGTGAGCACGTACCAAACAGGGAGCATTACAAATCATACGTAAGACAGCGCCCTGCACCGCACGTATACACAGCTCACTCACTGTGCGAACGGAACTCAACAAACTGGTCCTTTTTCATCGAATAACTGTTGCTAAGAGTAAGAGAATGAGGATGAGTAAATGACGCAGTATTAAGTCCCATTCTTACAACTTCTTTGTTCGTTTTATACCGGTCGTTTTGTGCTTAGTCTTTATGAGTATGGAGTTAATTCAAAAACTAATGAACGAAGCTAAATTACTAGGTGCCGTTTTCTTATTACGGCATAGTCAGCGAGAGGACATACAACGCTAAACCAGCTAAAGAGAAGAAGATGAACATTCACATGCATATGCGAAAAAAGAATAGAAAGAATTTTTATTTTTATTTTGGCCTGGAGTCTAAGTATTTTGGCCAATATTTGTTGTAAAATAAAAATGTGTTGCCAGTTTATTCCTCTGCTTAGTGTTGTTACAATTTTGCTTTATGTATTTAATTTTAGTCAAGTGTGAGTTGTTGTTGTTGTTTTTTTTTTTATTAGTGCTAAAGTAAATTGTTTCTTTCTTTTCTTTCTTTCTAAATAGAGGGTGAGAGCCTGTAGCTTTCAAGCTCATCTTGGAAATGCGCTCCGTGATCTTGAAAAATTTACCATATTTATTTTAAGCGTGGCGATTATGGCAAAACCCCCCAATGAGCTCAAAACACATCCATATCGGTGGTTGTGATGATCTTTGGGGGAGGCCTGTGTCCAACAGTGGACTTCATTAGGCCGAAATGATGATGATTGATTTATTTTTGAAATATGGACATAAAAATACAGTCCGCGACCGTCTCTTGTACAGTGTCGTGACGAAGGTCTAATCTTTAACGACGCACAAATACTTCTTATACAATCTTGTACAAATTTTAGCATTTTTAAAAACTTAAATACAAGAGTTTCTCTCATAGTAATTAATCGTCGCATTTTAAACAAGGATGATTGATTGTGATATTTATCCGGTTCAGTATCGTGAATTAAAATGCAATCGAGGCGCCCTTCGTAAAGGATGTTAAGATTTACGTAATATTCGTCCATTTGTGTGGCCTGCCCCGTTTATGGATTAAATTATGTGAATTATACTTATTAATTGTGATATTTATGATGCGGGGGGACAGGATAGTCGTAACTCGTATAATATGATCATTATGGTTAAAGTCGTGTTTAATATTATTGATGTCTTTTAATTTGTTCGTGTAAATATGAGAAAGGAGAAAAAACGTCAAAACAATGTGTAGATTAAACAGGAAACTGAGGATAGGTGATTATTGTGAAAGTATATAGGCATACCCGGTCACTCAGATAGATATGCGAAAAAAGTTTTTATGTATGATATGAGAAACTGGCTGGTTGATTCTACGTTCCAAAATTGTTTTTTGGAACGTAGAATCAACCAGCCAGTATTTAGAAGAAAAATACGAACACTCCAAATTCAAATGTTGTTTTTATGTCGCACTGAAAAGAAGACTTGCGTAGCAACAATTTCACGCATATGATTTTATGATTTTGAATGTTGCATAATACCGGAGATAGTTAAACTTCAAATGTAATTTAAAGACAAAACCCCTTTCGAAGCGATGGGTTTGTAAGGATTTTGACCGCTGCCAGCGTTACGTGGTTAGTGAAGATCTAAGAAAGAAGTGGCCGCTTTTTGACGGTGGGGAGAGAAGCGTTTTCTTCTGCCAGTGATAAAAAAAAATTGAAGAAATTAGGCAATTTCATATCCTGGTTTGCATATGAGAAGATTCGATCTTCGAGATTTTTCTTCGAGATTCTAAACGTACACCTTCACGAATATAGTGGATACTTTTGAAGCAGGCTTGTTTCAGTGCATTTACGAGCTCATTAATGGTTACAAAACATCCACAGGAGAAGATGGAGTAGTGCTATGTTCTTAACCCGGACCCCACATGGAATACAAATAATAAAAATAATATGATATATACATTCCATGTGTAAGTACATAAAAATATAGTAGTAGTAACTAGAGATGAGTCGCTCGCGAGCGAGATATATAAAAGATATATATCTCTCCCAAAGAGCGAATCACTCACTCGCTCAGTTTTATTTCGACTATAACTTTAAATCATTTATTTCTGTGTCGTGTGTGTGTATTAAATATTGGAAAGAACGATTGGGTGGAAAGATTATTGTTAACTACATGCAATTAGTCCTACTAATTTCGCAATGATTTAGCCACCTATTAAAATCATCATGAATTCGTTGTGCAAACTGCATACTGTGGCGCGGAGCACACACTATTAAATTTTTAAATTAATTACGGCCATATACTCTAACGCCATTTAACGTTAAGTCCCCGCTGAAACAATTTGAGGTGCCCGGTTTTGAACCGGTTTCTCGAATAGTTAAAGCGGGGACTTTGGGGACGTTTAATGGCGTTTGAGTATTCGGCCGTTAGTCGCTTAATTCGCCTCTGAACGAGAGAGCGATTGATTCGTATTTACTCACTTAATGGATCATAACATCGTATTCCGCTCTTAGGTCGAAGCGAAGCGACAGAGTGATCGAACGGCTCTGATTTACTGAGTGATCTAGATATAAAAGAGTGATATATATCTTTAGATCCTAAAGATATATATTTATCTAGGCCTATCTAATGATTTAAATCTTTGAGTATTAATATAAAAGAAATAATCAACATTTAGTTTTATACCATGTGCAGCGACAGTAGCTCCATAGCCAAGGCCATCCTTATTACGTATCGAAACACGATAGCTATTAAAGAATTAGATTATTGCAGTCTGTTTTTATTGGATAATGTTATATACCGGTTATTTGTTTATATGGAACCAGCACACAGAAAAAGAGTCAATTCCAAACTCCATCTTAAGTACCTATAAACTTTTTTGTATCCAGCGCCGAAACACACATTTTAGCAAATTCCGCTAGGTCTTGGAATTCTGCTACCCATTGAACCACAAAGATAATAATAAATTATCTGCGTGCGCTCGTAACTTATTTCAACCAATGTTCTTATTTAAAGGCACGTTTTTGGGGCTGCGCGCGCGCATTGTGAGACATGGCAACTCCCGCGCATAAATTTTAAACGAAAATCTTTGTTTTTTTTGTGTAAGATTTAAGCGGAATCGGTTTACGTGAAACGAAAATAATATTGTTGAGATTTTTTCTTACGGTATGCTTGACGTTTCGTAATATTCTTATTGTTTTGTGTAAATGAGTCTTTAAATGAAGTCATCGGATAAGAATGATTTTTTCATGACAATAAATTGTGTGGCGTCAGTTTACATTACGTTATATATAAGGTTTTGTCGTTTTGTCCCACACTAGTATTGCTTCTGTGTCGTGGGTACGGACATAAATCTCACATGCGCAAACACCCAGACCAGAAACCATTATCGGTAAGACATACAAATAATTGTTCCGTGAGCGGAATTGAACTCGCAATACGTGGGATAATAAGCCAAGCGACTGGCCACTGCGCGAATGGCGGAATGGGTGTTATTGCTATATTCTCAATTTTAATTTTTGCATTAGCAAATTGCCCGCCTCACTAACGTCACGGTGGCCTATCGCCGCGATACCATCCCATTTAAGTAGCTACTCCTCCCCTCAGTCTCTTGCTCGCGCCGGCCCATCCAAGCCTGTAGTTGTAAATGTCCCGTAATACACATTTTATAATACCGATCCAGCTGTCCCCAAAACAATAGCTTGTTATCCCCAGCAACGCTCTAAGCCGAGGTCCGTGTCCCGCAGGGGGCGCCCTTAGCGCAAGTTGCTTAGTATATAATATTAATTTTAAGCCTGGCTGGAGGCCTCTTTTGGCTTCGCCAGAAACAACCGGTTAAGAAACCATATTTCCAGGAAATGTCTGCGAGAAGACTAAAAAATAGCAGACGCAAAACCAGCTATCGCGCAGCCAAGGATCTACTGGTGAAAATTACCTTTTTAGTTCATTCGCCGTCGGACAGAGTGTACGTCAGAGATCTTCTCCTTTTTAATCGCTATCGGCAAATACGTAATACCAAAATTACGTTTGACAGCAGCGTCTGCACGATTTACGCCTGTCGCAAACCATCTGCGACATAATCGCCGGTTTATTATTACTGAACATAATAGTTAGTACAGACAATAGCCGGGCGTGGTTGGATGCGGGCGGCATGTAGCCAGTCGAATATGGAAGGCCTTTGTTCAGCAGTGGACGCCCTTCGGCCTTCTTGATAGATTGATGATGATGTTGATGATGATGACTATTAGCTAACAGTGTCCACGACTCCGTCCGCATAGAACATCTTAACTCTACATAATTCAAGGAAAATAAACTAGGAGATCAAGTGAATGTACATTACATATTATTCAAGTTGTGGGGTATTTAAAAATAAGGCTCCTTGTGATATTCAAAAACAATTCAAATTTCCAAAGTATGTTATTATGACAGTGCCTATAGCCTAGCAATTGAACGCTTGTCTTGCATACAGGTACTCCGAGTTATATCCGGGCCAGCAACATTGACTTATCGGATTGATTGAATACTCGCAAGTTCCCCCCAAAATGCCGACACAATTGTAGGAATCTATGTGGAAGGTTATTCAGCAGTGGACATCCTTTGGCTGATATGATGATGATGATAACTTACATACATTACTATCAATTTAAAAACTGAAGGCTTTTATTTAAAATCATTCTTCATAGTGTTAACCTGGTTAGTGTTAATGTATTTACAGTAGGCAGTAATCAGTATTCTATCGTCGATTGAAAGAAAAACTTAAGCCTCAGCAACTTAAGTTACCCAGTTCCAAGCACTGAGCAAATGGCAAATAGACAAAAACTTGATTCCGCTTATTTACTATGAAATTTACAATCTTGACACTTTACTTTTATTTGTAATTTAATCTAATTTAAATTTTTGCTTGCCGTTATCCGCCCGCTTCGCTAGACGAACATTATATTTATATTTATATCTTCTGAACCCTGCAAGTTATTGAAATTGATCACACACGATTTTTTTTTGTTAAATGTCTTGTTTTAATTCCTGACGTTTCTTTGAAATAGGTTGAACTGTTTTGGAGCCTATTAGATATAAACTTTCCGACACGCGGACAGGCATAAATTCTAAAATCATTTATGATTAGGCAACGTTTAACTAGCAGTTTCCACTTACATTTAGGCATTTAAATTGAAATCACAGATAGACACTTAAATGTTATTGCATTGGTATACAATATAGCACGCTCCTGAGACCAAAAGTTTATTATTTTCTCCTATTTAAACTTCAGGAGCATGACGCTCTCACAGAAGAAGAGCATTCCAGTTTTCATGCTCTGCCAACATAGCCGACACTGTTGGCAGTGAGAGATGTTGCCCGATCGGCGGGCTGATTACCTAAGTCGCAGACGCTTTGCAATAGGCGTAAATTGCTCCAACGCCGCTGTCAAACGTCAATTTGGTATTACCTATTTGCAAATAACGGCTAAACAGGCGAAGATCTCTGACGCGCCTCTGTCGGACAATCAATAAATTAAAAACGCTCATTCTTTTTAGTTCCACCGGTGGCTACTGGCGCTAGTAACTATGTATTTTCCACAATAGCGACTGGCGGGCGATGCCTTACGTAACACCAATTTTTTTGACGCTTTGCCACCGATGAATCCTTGGCTGCGCGATAGCTGCTATCGCGTCTGCTGTTGCTGTTTTTAGCTAATCAGTCCGCCGGTCGACCTGGATCCGCCGCTCGGCTCGCCTCGAGCGTGTGTTTTGCGGTGTCCTGGTCGCTTTCATAATGGTGGCATTGTGCCGTGGCCTCACAGAGGTATGTGTCCTGCAGAGGACGTTTTTCGGCGGACATGATGATGACATTTGTATATCTCTTGTCTCATTGGTTCCTACAGTTTACAGAAATTTCACATGCACAAACACCCTGATCTGGAACTACCTGTAGGCCGTTAATATATTTGTTTCGGATGGGGATCAAATCCGCAACCCGCAGGAAGACAATCGCATAGCCATTGCGCTAACCTTACACTCTCTGTTGTGAATTGTTATGGACGCTACGACCTATCCGCCTATGATAGATATAATGTGGCCTATCTTTGGCTCTAGACCACACAGAATGCTCATCTAACACGCCATTAAACATAATAAGTAGTAATAAACTGATGATAGCCTTCTTAAGTGCTATCGGCTATAAATTGCACTATTACAAACCTCGAGTGTAAATTATTGTATGAAGTTTACGCGTCACGAATAAGACAACGAAGACGAAGGCGGACTCGCTTCATAAACACAGAGAGCAAATTCTTGTAATTAATTTAAATTATAACTGAAAATTGTCTCAATAAACTTGATCGGCTTCTAAATAACTATTCGATTCGTTTTTAATCTTCGTAAATATGCTCATGTGTCAGCGTATCGCTCACATTTAAATTGGTTGATGATTCGTCAACGTAGAGCTCTCCGGGCATTGACTACTCTGTTCTCTTTACTAGACTCTCCTTCTGCGCCATCTTATCTAACTTCTCAATTTCAATATCTAAGCTCCAATCATGTCAGAAATCTTCGCTCCTCAAACAATCGTCTCTTACAATGCCCTACTCACCGCTCTGACTTTATTCACTATGAAATACATGGCGCGTGAGTCAAGCTCGTACTCGACTTGTTTATATTAATAACTAACCGTTTTCCTGCCCTATCGTTAACTAAACTTATACATACATATATAATCCGCTCATTACTGTCCCACTGCTGGGCACGAGCCTGTTCTCACGATGAGAAAGGTTAGGCCTTAGTTAGTTTAGGCCACGCTGGCCTAGTGCGGGTTGGCGGACTACACACACTACCGAGAACATCTTGGAGCCCTCTCAGGTGTGCAGGTTTCCTCATGATGTTTTTCCTTGTGATTATCAAATTCTGATCCGAATTCATCCGAAAAGTCAGAGGTGCGGGCATTGCGGTCATAACTTTGTTAAGTACTCGGTTTTCGTACATTGGCACCGAACGCAACGCAAGCACGGCTCGAAAACAAAATCAGTTTGCTTTGGATTCTCATTGTTCGATCCCAATAAGTAGGCATCCTGTCACGCCTAATTCTCATACGCCTGAAACTCCCTGCCGTTGCTATAACGCCTTTGGGTTCGCAGGTGCGAATAGATAAAAATAGATTGGGGAATCTGCGTTCCTACACCGAGCGACCCAAGAGAAGCCGGTAGCACGCATGTGGTCACGCGCTGCCGTGGGACGCTTTGGGGGATCCTTTACAATCCCCCCGGGGTGGTGACCGCTTCACAGTCACCCTCTCCGAGATGTGCCTATAGGCGTGGCACCAGTGGGCGGCTCTAGTGTGATCTTACGAGGACCTGAAGCCTCCCTTAGGCGCCGAAGATGATCGCTCCAGTGGTTTTAGCCGGTAGGAGTCCGGCATACCCCTTCGCCCTTCCCCGGGGCGAAGGAAGTTCATGAAGAATTTCCACTGGGCACCAATAAAAAAAGGTAGGCATCCTGGTCGGCCCCTGGGAAATAAGAAAGCGTGCGCGGACACACACAGCGAGGATTCGGTGGGATCCTCTACAATCCCTCCGAGATGTATCTGGGGGGCAGTCTCGTTACTGTCACCTCCTCTCTACTAGAGGGGGTGACCGCTTCATAGTCAGCCCTTTATAACGTGCCTAAAAGCGTAATACCAATGGGTGATGCCGAAGATGTCTGCTGCGGTGGTTTTAGCTGACGTGCCAACTACGGGATCTATTTCCACCGGCGGAAAAAAACCTGGTCAATTTCCGTGATAGTTGCTTTATACATCTGCTAAGGGAGAAAATGGAAACAGGTGCTATGTGCGATTTTCATTAGTGAAATTATGAACCATACGTTGTAAACAGATCACATCTACTTCAAGCATTAACTAGTCTAGGAACTAGTAGTTGAATGTCCAATTCCATCAATCACCGACGGATACGCCTCGACGATGTACAGGATTGAAAACGACAAAAATGTTTCTAGCTCCCGATATGAGGCGATCGACATCATTATAATGTAGGCATTAGTGTGGCGACACACGACACGGTTCGCACATAACTGTTTGAATTTTGCAATAAAAGCGTTATTTTTTACGTCAGGGTTTGATCTGGGGGCCTAAAAAGGTCGTTTTAGGTGAAGCATGATATGATGCATATCAGAAATTACAAAATGGTCACATAATCATAACTAACCATTAACGTGACCATTTTGTGATTTCTAATGTGAATCGTATTGTGATTCACCTAAAGTGACCTTTATAGGCCCCTGTCATTTATGAAGAAACATTTTTTTTAATAAACCGGGTACATAAGAGAAGTACTTGCGCACTATGCTTAATAAAAGACGTTTAAATTTTTTCCAACTCGATCCTTTTTATTTTATGTAAGTTATTGTTATTGTTGGAATGTTTGTGTGTGAAAGAGATGCATGACTGATTGTTCATACTATTAACTTTATTTACTTTATATTGTTGTATAATTAGAATTACAGGCCTCTGGCTGTATAAAAAAATTCTGTTGATTATAAGATAGTACTACAAC
The DNA here is from genome assembly GCA_947459985.1 of Diloba caeruleocephala. Taxonomy (NCBI): domain Eukaryota; kingdom Metazoa; phylum Arthropoda; class Insecta; order Lepidoptera; family Noctuidae; genus Diloba; species Diloba caeruleocephala. The sequence goes on along the minus strand of OX381614.1, from coordinate 25,963,720 downwards.
AGTAGTATAATATAACAACAACGACGGCACAATTGGCGCAGTGGTTCGATCCCCGCACGGAACAAATATTTGAATGTCTTATAGACAACTGTTTCGAGTCTGGGTATTTGTGCTTGTAACATTTATATATTTAAAGTGTACGTACGATAAAGAATAAATTATAGGGTAGCGCACAGTTTAAAATAAATAAAAAACAAGAAAAAATAAGTAAGTACTTTAAAAGTATGATGAATATAATATGAAACTTATATTGATCTCACTTTCCCACCTCTTTCTACAAACAGTATATCATGACTCGCTGACATTTAGCACATAACTGCAACACGAACTAGTTGCACCGTCTCCCTGGTCTCTATCATCACACCACTAATCGACACCCATCGTGTGTGGTCTCGTCCAACAAAAACTGTCGTAAGCACGCCACAACCATCGTGTAAACATAAATTAAATTCCTACTGGCTGTTTGTTTAATTTTTTAGACCAACCATAGAACTTCTTAAGTAGCTGACGTATTAATATTGATTAGGTCACAGTTTGTGTAAGTAGTTAGTAGGGATGTGTTTCTTATTGGTTAATGGTAATGAGGGCATAATTTCGTGTTTGGAATTTGTACGAATTTTAGACAATGGGACCGAAGTTGAGGGTTTTAACTATTGCTATGTGGCCACAGACTAAAAACGGAATTGTCATAAATACCACAGTTAACCAAAACGGGAGATACGTTGAAATTTACACGCTTGTGTTCGATAGATGTTGATGACGAATTTATTATATTTATATAAGGCTTTACTTGAAATATTGTGTACATTAGAATTTAATAAACGCCAAGTTATAACTTATAAGGCACATTGACAATAGCTTTGAATTTTGTAGATTCGTGAATATCTGGATTAAGGATATAGCACCGATCCATTTCCTCCCATGGATGTCGTAAAAGATGACTGAGGCAATCTAAACCAGAGGGATGGGTAGCAGCGTCCCTTCTGTGGAACAGTAGCCATACTGCGCCCATCAACCTGCCTGCCAAGTGTGGTAAGTAAGGGGCAAACACCACTCAAAATGACTTTTTTTTTTTTTTTTTTTTTTTTGTTGGGCTTCTCGCATACATTTCTGGGAAATGTGGTTGCTTAACCGGTCATTTGCTGGCGAAGCCAAAAGAGGCCTCCAGCCAGGCTTAAATTAATTATTAAAAACTAAGCAACTTTCGCTAAGGGCGCCCCCTGCGGGACACGGACCTCGGCTTAGGGCGTTGCTGGGGATATCAAGCTATTGTTTTGGGGACAGCTGGATCGGTATTATTTAAATTGTATTAAGGGATTCAAAATGACTACACAATTGTGGAAATTTATAGTGGAGGCCTTTGTTCAGCAGTGGACGTATAAATCGCTTATATGATGATGATGATGATAAAAGGTCATAACAGAATCTTCGAACTACCTACGAATTTAGATACTCGAAGAAATTTAGTTACTTATAAAAAATAGTTAATTGTTCTTTAGTGTTATTTTTTTCATAGAATTAAGATAATTTTATTGATCATAAAATCAGCTTGCGTAAACTAAAACCAAGCTAAAAATAGTAGCCACAGCGTACTACCCTTCAAATAAGAAATAAAAACGTAGAACCATTGAATAGATGTTTTTCGCATCAAGTTTCGAACAATCCGTCGGTTTGTATCTATAGGACTGACAGTTGGACATCGGGACATATCCCTAATTAATGATCTAGCAAACGAAGCCGCGCCTGCATACAGTGTTCCAATGAAAATCGACGCAAAAACTAGTATGAATACATCTATAATGTTGGAACATCCATTAGGAGAGTTTACTTGCATACAATTAAAGAACTGCGACATGTGTTGCAAATAATAATGAATAAAATTAAAATAAGAATCTTATCAAGTAAACAAGTTGTTATCGTGTTAGAACATCTAATATTCGTAGTTGAATGACGCAAAATGTCGCAGTAGTGGAAAATTCATTGTGTGTTTTTAGTCGCGAAATCGCTTGAAGATTTTGTAAGATAAAGACAAAAGTATTGTTTATTTATGTAAAACCATTTATAGGCACTTATGAATAGTCAAGACTTTAGTTGCCGCGTTCCAAGATGTACATTTCCTATGCAGAAGAACGGGCAAGAAATTCCATGGTTACTCTTTTGAAATCACATTGGTAAAATAATGTTTAATTACATTGTTCTCGAAATAAATTGTTTGAATATTAATGTCATATAGAATAATGAAATGTCATTATTTAAATCAATTATAAGAAATTATGCAATTCATTGTTTATTTTATTTTTATAGTAATGTGTTCAGTTACGTCAATACAAATAATGTCAAGATCAGCCTATGAAGCATGAAAATCAGAGCAGCTCAATCCCAAGCATTTTTATCGGCTATATAGCCTGTTACGTCATATAGCCCCATTCTACACAACTGTTAAATAATTTTGAATTTGACAGATTTTATTGTAAAAACGTACACATTATCTGTATTATATTTTTATGTACATACAAAACATTTTTGTATATGTATTGAGATGGAACGGTCATTATATTAATGTCTTTAAAGTTCTCCCTAAGTGAATATTTAGAGCTTAACGCCGGGGAACACGGGGATATTACCCATCACTTTCGGATAACACATCAGCTTGATTTTTCGGCTGAACAGTTTAGCCCCTATTTTGCAAGACTCGCAGCAGACTCGCCTTGATTCTCCGAAGCATGCGTGGTGGCATTACAAAACATACAAAATAGCACGAAGATCAAGGATGAACATAGGGCTGTACAAATGTGCTATTTGGATCAATAAATTTAATCGCGAGGCCGGATCGTTTGACATGTCTGAAAGCCTCAGTATACCATCTGTATAGATGGAGGACTACACTGTTACACCGGCTTACGCTATCACAAAGCGCCGACGCGGCGGCAAATAGGAGACAAATTAAACGTGTCCTTTGTAAAAAGCACTCGAAACCGCTGCAGAATGATGCATTCAGCTCACGGAGGGATCTTTATGTCGTCCGGTCGATGACAGCCCACTGGGCCCAATTTCTTTTTTTGGATTTAAAAATAGCTGTAGTGTTAAATGTTTTTGGTTCAAACAAAGTAATAAGCTCTTATTTGTTAAGTCAAGACTCAAAGTCAAATTCAACAGGATTTAATATTCATTTTACCACCACTTGCAGCCTTATAAGTATAAATAGTTAAAATTTTAATGCTCGCATGGTTTTATGGTAAACAGTAGGCAAGCAACTCCACGAATTCTCTTTTTAAAACATGTGTTTTTTTTAGTCTTATTACAACAGAACTGCAAAAAGATTTATCTCAGGATAATGCAGACCAATGCGTCAGATAAATACACAGATAAGTATGTACAACTTTAATAAATTTGCTTTACAATATTAAAAAAACATGACCCTGCCCTACAAAGGGAACGCAGAGCGTTGACAGTCAGAGCAAATATGCTGGCACGTAGGATTACCAAAACTTGTAAAGGTTACTCTGTTTTAATCCTTTTGTCAAAGTTTTTTCACCTGCAGCCTGTGGACAGCATATACAGGTTGTCCAGTAAATAGCACAACATACTGCAGAAGGTGAGAGCTTGGGTCAATACCTACCAAAAAAACACAATATACGTTCAGCAAAATCTTACGGATTTACAGTAGTACACTGTAGGTTAAAGTTAAGCGATAAGAAAATTGTACTGTGAAAATTTAAATAAAAATTGTATTTCTTGAATACATTATAGTTTTTAATAGAATAAAGACTTATTTATCAATGAGTAAAGTAACTATTCACAAATAGTTTGAGGTAAAAAAAAAAACTAGAAAAGGAATTTTTCATTACGAGATGCTTAAAAATCTGTGTCAAGGTAGAGATATTTCGGAAAATTTTGTACTACTGTAAATCCGTAAGATTTTGCTGAACATATATTGTGTTTTTTTGGTAGGTATTGACCCAAGTTCTCATCCCCTGCAGTATGTCGTGCTATTTACTGGACACCCTGTATGTAAAGGGCTTTCAATGCTCGGTGCATCCAATATAATAAAGTATTCAGGATACTGTTGAGGCTCCCGCCGTTTTGTAGCGCATCCGCCATTTTCATGGAGGTAATCTTCCTGCTTTGCTACAATTTTACGCGAGAGCTGCATCATTGCTACACAGAGTACTGCCAAGCATCAACAGAATTCTGAGTGGGACAGCGGACAGGTATGACTGGTTTTTTAAGCATTGGATGTGCGTTTGTGTTTAAAGTTAAGTAAATATGTACTTAAACATCATTTGCTATGTATAAATTTATGGAGTTTTTATTTGTATAACCATACCGCCCGCCTGGTTGGAGGATCCTCCCTTTTCTATGGAGAAACACCACACCGTGTCGCCCATATTTTTAATTCGGATACCACACAGAATACGCCCTCTCCCACTCACTTTAGGTGAAGGATAAACCTGGATCTAATGGTGTGGCGTATCAATGCTCGTTCCTTCTCCGTATGAGAAGACGCCTTTCCCCAGCAATAATAACGTTAAATAACGTTTATTTGGCAATTTTAAGTGTTTTTACATTTCCATCAAGCTATCATACAGTGTTCAGTTTTATATTTATATAATTCAGTTATAGAAGGAAAGGTAAGTAAATTATTTTGACTTGTGGACTCCACACTAGGTCGAGCCTGTCTCGTGGAGTCCCTAAGTGGTATAAACAATTTATTTAATTCTGGGGTCGATACGATGTGATTAGCTTTAATATTGCGGAAAAATAAAATACTTAACGAATACAAAGAACTAAACTAAATAATGTTAATAAACACAAATGTTACTATTAGGATGCAATGTATATTTTTTAAACTGTTGAGAGTGAATGTAAAGGTGTATGTAAAAGTATGACTGTGTGTCAATGGGACAGATAATGCTGTAGTGCTCTCTTTTTTTAAATTCTCTAAGCAATACAGCCTCCAACTCAACGCTGTGGCAGCGGTGCATGCATTTACGTATTCACTTACTTTGTTCACGCAGCAATTTGACGGCAGAAACTGTCAAACTATTCAACCTTCAAAATCCATAAATTCTCATGGCTGCGTGGGCAAAGTAAGTGGATACGAAAAAGAAACTCGCCGCTGCCGCAGCGTCGAGTTGGAAGTTATGTTACTTGGAGAATAGCACTACTGGTATCATTATTAATATTGATTATACGATTAACATCATAGTTATAACCTCAACAGTCTCGGCCTCCTTTCACGGGCATACCAATGACCTACAAGAATTACAATACACAATGTGAAGGCATCCGATGTAGCGGAGACGTAAGTCATATAATTTCACAAATGTTTCCGCTCTCCCTCAATGATAGGAAATTAACCGAAAGGTTATTGGAAGGTTTTAGCTAATTAACCTAAAACCTTCCAACCAAACTTCTGCTAAATATAATAATTACCAGAAAATAAATGTTTAAATCTGGAAACCGATTGATTAGTTGTCATCAACATAAATTAGATATGATAAAGTTAAAACAAGATTTATTTCTTTCAAAAGTACAAAAAGTAAACAATTTGATACATTCTGATAATTGTATTGTATGTATAGAGTATGTTTATATTAATTACATTTTATATATTGTGGCATCAAATAAAATAGTACACTGATTCCCAAACTGAGACAAGTTCGTATTTCGGGAATCGGCGGCTCTCCACTCTAGATGTCTTATATTATATCATTATTCTAATTTGTGTTTAAGTTACACAACAATGTTAGGCATTACATACTTAAATTTTTTTGTGATATACCTAAATATATATATTACATGACATTGTAACTTAGATTCTAATAATTTCAGCTTTGTTACTACAAATATACAATATGCTTATGTATTATAGAATACTTTTACTTACCAATTTGAAAAAGATTTTTTTGAGACTTTACTTGAAGAGTCAACAAAATTGAAGTGGTAGTGAGCTGGCCATGTGTTTTTAAAACCGATGCAGAGGATCACACAGAATCGCTATACTTCGCTAGTCGCAAACCCCCAAACTACAAAACCACAACCAACACAAATACCTACACATATTACACCAATACTTTCCCGTTTCACAATAACACACTCACTTTCTTCTTCAAAACGCGGAAGATTCTGTAAGGCCTACAAGTAATCCAATTATCTATGTTGGTACTTAAATAGGCTCTTAAGTAGACAGAAACTAATTTAGACGGATAATTAAAGCTTAGGACACAGGGCATGAACTTTCGCACGAGAAACTCAGTTGCGACGTAAATAAACTGTTTACGTGGGGCCCCTAGAATCGCGAACTGTAACTCTTCATGTATGAACAAACATTTTCTTTCGGTGTGGTGTCCGAATTAAGAATGTAACACCATTCCATCTCCTTCCGTGGATGTCGTAAAAGCCAACTAATGTACTCTAAACCAGATGGATGGGCAGCAGTGTCCATTCTATGGAACAATAGCCATACTACATGTCAAGCGTGGTTAAGTTCTGGCAAATTCTCCTCTAAATGATGGTATGAAAGGTAGATTAATTATGAGAATGTAAGTGGAGATCACCCCATACTTTTGTTTGGAAATGTATACTTACGTTAATTTGATTATCACTTTCGTTAACGGTGAAGGAAAACATCGTGAGGAAACCTGCACATCTGAGAAAGCTCCAAAATGTTCTCAATGGTGTTTGTAGTCCGCCCACCTGTGATTCCGCATTGTGTGAGTAGTGGGACAGTAATGCGCTGATTATGTTATGTATGTTATAAACCGCGCACCGGAAAACGCAACGTGGGACGACCTCCAACGAGGTGGACAGACGACCTGGTGAAGGTCGCTGGGAGTCGTTGGATGAGGGCGGCATGTAACCGCTCGTTGTGGAAATCTAAGGTGGAGGCCTTTGTTCAGCAGTGGACGTCCTGTGGCTGATATGATGATGATGATGATGATGATGTTATATACTTCTTGGTTTATTAAAAAATTAAATACATTTTTTCACTATGCATTGTTATCTAATTCTGAACTATGTTAACAATTTGAAGTCTCTAGCCTATCTGGAATAATTAAAAAACAAAAACTCCCGAACAGACATACAAGAAAGCGAGTTAATAAAAACCTGGTAAAAATGCTTCATACCGCCAAAGAAATATTAATACTCACCGACAAAGATCACAAGCATCAATATTCAACACGTAAAAATGTCAAGTAGTTGGCATTTTTTAGACACGTACTTATATGAAACACACGTACTAATGTGTAAATATCACGTTTTGTGCCGACCGACTTAATTAATGAGCCATCTTAATTTATTTCAATTTATCTATAAGTCCCGCGTGATGTTGTCTTGTTATACAGGTTGTCTTATTTACACCTGCGAGAAGATAGTATAGGGTCGCGGCATCGTTATAATGGCTTAATATCCTATCCATATCTAGAAAGTGAAAGCTATATTTACTTATGTTAAGTACCTCTTGTAGAAGGTTAATCAGTAAAATAAAAATGATCTACAACTTTTTCAAAAGCTTAAAGATACGTCACTTCAGTCGAAAAACTTCCACTGTTGAATATAGATCTCCCGAAAGATCGCCACAACTACCCGTCTGGGTTTGCGTTTTGTGATCATTGGGGAGAATAGCTACAATCGCGATGCTTGGCAAGCGGTTGGCAACTGCAGTTGAGTTGTAAGCCTTTTGACTTCGGCCAATCCCATAGTTGCCATTTACGACACCCACGGGATGAAATGAAGCAACACCGGTAATATTAGGTTAGATATATAGTTTTTTATAAAAAATAACACTGAGAGAACCCTCCAGCTAGATTTAAGCAACTGCAATCTCCTTAAAGCGGATATCTAAGAATTTCCAAAAACTTTGGGAATTGAAAGGAATTGTTCGATATGATGCCAATAGATATGTCCTGCCACCGGCGCGAAATGCATCCGAATATCCTAAAGCCAAAATAGTCTCTTACCGTGCGGTTTTAAAAAACTTCCTCCCACGCACGCTCAGGAACTGGAATCAACTCCCCACCCAGGTTTTCCCAAGAGGCTACAGCATGGGACAAAAAGGGCGTAAATGGATTTTTAGAGGTTTGACAACGTGTGACTAGAGTGAATGAGTAACCTCTGGTGTTGCAAGCGTTCATATAGGATATGGTAACCATTTAGCATCGGGTGGGCCGTATGCTAGTTTGCCATCTTAGTGGTATGAAAAAACCTTTGGTTTTTTTTATTGTAAATATGTTTTCTTTTCTTTCAGTGGTACCTTGTTCTATGGTCATCAGAAGTGTTCGATGACCATATGACGACTGGCATCTCAAGACAACTTAACACTTTAAGTTATTTAATAGCATATGTGGAGGACGTCGAGGAACCCATAGCCAGTTGCATCCACGCATGGGTAAACGATCAGTGAGAGAGTGACCGCATAGTGGTATTTGAACTGAGCACTAACTAACATTAAACACCCGGTCCTGGGGGTCGTAGTTGGTAGTGTAGAAAATAATAATGTTCATAATTTATAACTCTGTTTATTTTTACTGGAACAACGGAAGTATGACGTACACCCGTACAGTTCAATCGATTTTATTCCAACTAGTTTACTGCACAACATTCGTTGGTCTGACAATTTATTAATTATACCCAAAGATATAGTATTACCTACGTACATAGATAGAGCCTATTGAGTTAAACAAATTTGTGTGATAAAAAAAGAAAGCACTAACCGTTCGCGCACGTCTTGAAGCGTTGCGCGCCTACAGCTATATTTACCTGAAACCATCTGGTTAACACACGACGCTAACAGTTTTAATAGAAAGTGGATTGTTACTTTAGTACGAAACGGTGCCATTCAATTATTTTTCTGTAACCAATGCTCTATAGACATCTTTTTCTTTCATTTGACGTTGCTCATGTGCTCGTAAGAGGTGGTATTAGATTTTTGTTTATGCTTAATACTATCTGCCTATAGTAACTTGGTCTTAGATCATACTCTTTTCAGAATAATTCATATTTGCTTCTTTTCTCAATGGCCAGTTATACCTCGATAGTACCGTATTAACTCGCTCACTTTGTGACCCCCACAGCTAAGCTCATTACACTAAAACTGTGCCTAATTAAGATCGGGCCAGGCTCTTTATATGGGGTGATGAACCACGACCATGGGTTAACCATACGCTACATAGTCAAAGATTAACGTTTATTACCTACTCCACCGACGGGGGGTTGTGTTATTGAGATGGGAAATCGTGTGATTAGTACAAAAATTGTTTTAATATCATGCATTCGAGATAAAGTGTATTTATAGTTAGATTAGTATCTGTTGAATTTATTTTGTTATTGAATTTAGTAATACTGTGCTTACAGAGTAATGTTTTGAATATTTCTCGTGAAATGGTCGAGTGTACGGGAAACATTAGGTATTAATATCAGCTAGCTTAGAGAAATGTATTTGCTTACAAAGACAAGTAGCTTTTCATACATTCATGAACTTAATGGTAAAAATAATGGTTCATACCAGCCAAAGAATGCCCTTCTAAGCCGAGGTCTCTCCCATAGATTTTAAATTGTGTCGTCGTTTTGAGCGTAATTTGCCAGTACTAACCATGCTTGGCAGGTAGGTTGGTGAGCGCAAAATGGCTACTTTTCCACTGAAGGAAGGCTGCTGCCCATTCCCCTGGTTAAAACTCCCTTAGCCGCCTTCTATGACATCCATGGGAGGAGATGGAGTGAAGCTATATGCTTTATCCAGACACCATACCGATGGTTACGTATCTACAAGATATTCAAGGGGTTCATTTCCTGAGCATACGTGCGTGTTTATTGGTTTTCTGTTAGAAAAATCTTAGTTGCCTACTGCATTTAAAAAAAAAGAAAGAAATAAATAATTTTATTCTTCTGATCACACACAACATTTTCGCGATTGCGATCGCCAACCCGCCTGCCAAGCGTGGCGATTATGGCAAAACCCCCCAATGAGCCCATAACACATCCATTTCGGTGGTTATAGTGATATTTGGGGGAGGCCTGTGTCCAGCAGTGGACTTCATTCGGCCGAAATGATGATATCATATTTAAAGTCATAAAAGTTGCAAATATACAAACATAATGGTAGAAGAAATATCAGAATAAATTATAAATTAAATACTGAATGTAGTCGAATACCAATCGATTACCTGTTTTTTTTAATTTTTATTGGTGTCCAGTGGAAATTCTACATGGAACTTCCTTCGCCCCGGGGAAGGGCGCAGGGGTACTACCGGCTAAAACCACTGGGGCGGTCATCTTCGGCACCGAAGGGGGGCTCCAGGTCCTCTTAAAGATCACATTAGAGCCGCCCATTGGAGCCACACCTTTTGGCGCATCTCGGAGGGGATGACTGTAAAGCGGTCACCCCCTCTAGCGGAGGGCAGGCAGCTGTAAAAAGGCTGCCCCCCCAAGCAATTTTGGGAAGGATTGTAAAGGATCCCCCCAAGTCTTGCTGTGCGCTGTGCTGGGCACACGGCGGCACGTGACCACGTAAGCGCCACCGTCTTCCCGGGGGTATCAATCGATTACCTAGTTGATTCAGTACTTCACTAGATAGGTGGCTTGTTTTGTCTATGACAAAAAACAGAACTTGTTTGGTAATTCTTTAAAGCTGTAATATCTTGGCAGCAGACGAAGTTAATTCGTCATTTACCTAATACCATATTATTCTTCTTACTTATATTACAAATGAAAGTTTGTATGTTTGAATATGTGCCTCGGGAAATCACCGCGGTAGCACGGTTGGTGCAATGGCTGATACAGTCGGCTGCTGCGCTCCGGCTCGCAGGTTCGACTCCTGTAGGTAGTTGTTCCGGGTCTGGATGTACTGTGTGTGGAATTTGTGTCTGTAAACGCATCCACGACACATAAAGTCCTAGTGTGGGCAACGTTAGCATTAAGAAAACTTGGAAGAGAAATAGATTATGTCGTACAGTAGGACATAGGACACATTTTATTTTGTTGTGAAGTTCCTTTAAACGTTTAAATTAGTTCTCTTGTGATCGAAGCCGTGGTTATCAGCTAGTTTATGTAAACATGTTGCTCGTATGATTTAAGAATAGAGAATATAGAATGAAAATAGAAGGAAAAAGAAAGAGAGAATATAGAAGCTGTGCGGTGCCGGCTACGAATAGCACCAACCCATCTTATCCCTTGGGTGTTGTAAAAGGCGACTATGGGATTAGCTGGAGGATGGGCAGCAGCGTTCTTCGAGTACACTCAACAACACAACTGCGATCGCCAACCCGTGCGATTATGGCAAAACCCCCCAATCAGCACATAACACACCCATATAGGTCGTTGTAGTGATCTTTTGGGGAGGCCTGTATCCAGCAGTGGACTTTCTTCGGCCGAAATTATGATGATGATGATTTAAGAATACAGTAACGGCATGCATACAAAACATAAAGAACTTCCTTAAATACAGTTGGTAGCAATTACTACGTGTGAATAATTCTTCAACATTACTCAGTACTACAAGCCCGCCTCTTCTTCAGCCAAAAATGATCGGACAAGTGCGAGTTGTACTCGCGTAGAGAGGGCTCCGAAATCTTACCCAAATTTGTTTGTCGTACCTACCTGAAAATGTATGTAAGGTACCGTATTGTAGATGAAATTGCTGAATATATTGTCCATTGTTGCATTCGGTCTTGTACCAATAATTTATCCTAAGAACAAACTTAACACTGTAGTTGAAAAGCATGTTCTCCGCTACAATCCAACTGCAAACGTAAGTTTGTTAGTACAATATGAAAGAATTACCGTGTTATTATTGTGATGTGTTTTTCGGTAATCTATAAGTAAGGTGCTATATTCCAAATATTTTTTTATTTTTTGTGATGAATTTTCATAAATTTTCTTAAATAACTTTCAACTGTATATTTAAAAATTATAAAATAAATATATTTGTATCCCTCACAACAAGCCCTTCTATTTAATATGTTACACGTTACAGTTTTCATAACTGTTGACTTAATTTTTCGAAATTGGCCCCCAAAACTGACCCCCATATTCAAAATTTATTTATTTACGTTACACGTCCGTATTTGGTCGCAGAATTTTATATGTGTACCTAATTTCAAACAGACAGACGTACAGACAAACGAGAGATACTATAAAGGTTCCGCTGTTTTTTCGTCAGGAACCCTAATAATGATCGATTCTTATCAAGTAATAATCAATTAACTTTCTCACCTTTAAACGCTCGCATCCAACACCTCTGGACACTGAAAAATCCCGATGACAAAATTTACCTAAAATTAACTTAATATCAAGGATGGTACATAATTGAAATGCGCCTTAAAAACGCAACCGGTGCGCATCGAATATATGCGCATTTTGATGAGGCGAAAAAATTCTTAAATGAGTGAGTATTAATTTAAAATTACAATTTTTGCAGTGTTGCTACGGCAAAAAGCTACAAAACATTTTTTGGCTTTTATATAAAATAGTTTAAAGATGAGCAGGAACTGAGTTGAGTATTATTTGTATATTTTAAGGGGACGGTCGCGTACAGAGTACGTCAAATAATGTGCATCATATGTATCGGGTCGCTGAGTTTCCCTTCATGGTGGAGCTGAGCGACGCTGATGGATGCGTCATGCTTGTGAACGAGTACCGGTTCTTGGAATTGGTCATCATAATTCTGTCATGACAATGTAATCATAAGCTTAAATAAATGTAGCAATCAGGCTTGTTTAGTTTAAACTTTTTAAGATATTGTAAGATTCTTTTCTCCGGCTTTGTCCACACATTACCTTCATTTCGAATACAATGTAGTCAAATATTGCAACATTATGATTTAAAAAGAGTAACCACAGAGTTTCTTGCCCATTCTTCTTCATAGGAAATCTTCATCTTAGAACGCGGCTTGGCTCGAAGGTGAGTGATAATTATATGATCACCATTGATGTTAATACCGAATTATTTCCTATTTCCACTCCAGTAAATTGAATCTTGTCAAGCATTTCAGTAGTGAACAGTTTCGAAATCAAATGAACTAAAATTATATTTATTTAGCATGTAGGTTTCAAAAAACACTTTCACTCGTGGATAAATCTAGATGAAGCATTTCCAACTGACTACCTCTGAGAAGAAACGCTGAAACAAACTCAAAGATTACTGTTTTTAAGTCCAGATATATTTCATAGTACAGTGTTATGTGAGAAGAATGTTAAACAGCGTCTATAGTCTTGAATACACCCATCCCGACAGCCTTTTGAGACATAACGTCCTCCTCTCTTACACCTCCCTGCAATGGAACTGCCCCTGCGCTCTGTTAATCTGCTGCGCGTTTTGTATAAGCATTTGTACATTCGATGTACCGAAATCAACACCACTCAGATTTCGATCGAATCGAAGGCCTTTTCATTGTTCACAATCGCTAAGCATAGTGTCAGATTATACTCCTCGGTCTTCTGTATAACCTACCACAGCGTATGGATGTAGTCTATAGTAACTAAAACCTTTTTGGAAACCGCACCGGACCTAGAAATATTATAAGAATGTATTAAAATTTCATTTCATTTCATTCTGTTGCTCGAAATCCACATTGATGAAGTTTATACCTTTATTAAATGTTTGGCAGATTGCTCGTCCAGCTCCGCAAGACCACAATAACAAACGATTCTAATTTCATTATGCTGACTTATTGAAATAATTGACGTGATAATGTTTGCTACATCAATTTATATTTTATTCATACTATTTTTCTGACATTAATATGATTGTTTCTTTTTGACACTACTATTATTGTTTCTTTTTTGACATTAATATTATTAGTTATTTTCATCTGATATTATTATTATATAACTTTATTTAATGACCTAGAAATTTAAGAAGTTTAGACTTCACTATGTTTATGTAGAATCATTGTCTTCACATTAGAGAATAATGTACATATGTAATACATCATTTTTGGTTTAGGTTTAAGATATATTTATTTCTCAAAAGAATTGACATTCACTTACACGAGAAGTTGAATTGTAAGTAGCTAAAATATGTTGGCGGTTACAGTAAGTACTAAAACGTAATTATTATAAATCTATGATAATAACAAGTAACAAGTTTAAAACATAAAAGGTAAGTTAACTTAAACAAAAATCAACTAAACATAATCAATATTCGTAAACTCGGTAACTACCAGTAGTAGGTAGTTTCAAATATTTTTGATAATTATAACTCAACCCAGCAACAAGTTGTATTTGTTATCACTTAAATCTATCGCTCGCAAAACAGCTTGGAACAAGCGTACCCAGATGTGGCATTGATTCGTCTCAAGTAGAAACATTATGTACTACTTGTTTGTTGTATCTAGTTTTGTGTGTGAAGTTTTAGATGCTTTTTAAACATTTGTATATTTTTTGATTCTTTTATGGATTTTGGTTATATATAACTGATTATATATTTTGCTCCTTCATACATTATACTTTTCTTACCATAGTTTGTGCGTGCTTTTTGCAGATAAATATCATTTTTACTTCGTAATTGAATTCTATACTGTTTCTTAGTAAAATTTATCTGTGTATGTCTATGTTTATTTGATATTTTTCGTACTAATACGCAAGTGTAATATTTGTAGATTTGTGTAATGTTCATTAATTTTGTTTCTTTATATAATTTTTGTGTTGGGGTACGAAAATCATCAAGCACTATCATAATTATGAATACCCTTGCGAACCGTAGAAAGGTGACAGCCAGTATAATATTGTAGACTTTGGTGGCACCTACCGCCTTCCAGCATAAACTATGTATACTATGCTATTATAGACTGCAGCGAACTATTAAGTACCTACCCTCCAAATAAACATCCCAACTCGCATACCTAGAAAAAACACACTATACTATTTGACGTCCCTTACGCAGGACCCTTTCAAGGACGAATCTCGGACACTTCAAAACCCAGCAAGAACAAATAATAAACGAGACCTCAGCCAAGTACGGAAAAAATACGCCCTACGCCGAGGTCCGTGTCCCGCAGGGGGCGCCCTTAGCGAAAGTTGCTTAGTTTTTAATATTAAATTTAAGCCTGGCTGGAGGCCTCTTTTGGCTTCGCCAGAAAATGACCAGTGAAGCAACCACATTTCCCTGAAATGTATGCGAGAAGCCCAACAAAAAAAAAGTACGGAAAATGTATCAAGGAAATTGTTTTGTTATTGGCTATTTTTATAATTAAGTGTAACTTTGTTTCTTAACTTTCACATAACCTTTAATTCTATTGTAAGTTATAGGAGCCTTTTCTTCTCACTTACTAACGTGTACCTACTTTATTATTGTGTATACGTTTTGTTAGTTTAGTTCACAATTATTAAGAATGGTGTGGTCTCCTGTAATTGAAGGAGTACATAGGTTAGAACCATATTGTAGTATTTATTGGATTCGTTGTCTAACCTTCGTTAGAGATTCTTAAAAGAATAAATAAACATTAACGGTCAGTGTAGACCGAGTCATTCATTGATAAATATTCTGCAATAATAGGTTCGTTTTCTATACATTCATTTTTTTAACACTAGACGGTAAGGCGATTTTTCTATTTCACTGCATAAATAAACAATAACATTAATACTATAGAACTATGGAAAACCAAAATAGTGTAAGATTTTGGTCAATATTCACTGGGAGCGCAAATTCTTAGTAAATACTAAGTGCATCACCACTTTTTGAAAGTTCTGAGTGTGTTGGATAGATAGTGAACACTTCTTTAGATACCAGTTCAATTCATTGTTTTAAAAGCCAACAGGTCGCTGAACTGCAATTGACCCAATATTAAATCTTAAGCTTGGATGAGGTTATAAAATGCTCATACATTATGCAAGTAATTTTCTTTTACATCCAGTTAAAAATTTCTCCAGTATGTTTATCAACTATAAAACTATAGATATCCTCCTACCATACGGCTTGAACACCAACTTACCATCATTCATCATATAAATGATCGCAAAGACGATTAATTTTAATCAGAACATGTTCTGTTATCGTTAACATGTCAACAGTATGAGATTTTTTGTGCAAAATCCGATGTATAAGGCAAGAAGATGAATGGTCTGGTGCGAGCGAAAGTTCTCTTCATATTAATTGATATTTTTGGTTGATTGTGCCGGCCGTATCGTAAAAATATAGTGTCAATTAAGCGGCTACATTCAACAGTAGATTTGCGCATAGTGGTTATATAACGTTATTTTGCAGTCAAAACTATGCTTACATCATGTCGGTACAAAGTTTAAAATTCGGCTGAAGCATTTGGAGCCAAAGATATTGTTCGCTTGGACTTGTTTTCATTTATATCTAGCTACAACAGTTCAAAAAGAGCTGTTTTATAGTTTCTCAGTATTTCAGATTTATAAAAAAGTTCTAATAATGAAGTCGTAATGTTTATATTAAACTATCTTTTACTCGCGGCTTTGCTAGCATTGAAGCCATTAAATAAGTAAAAATATTTTTTATCTTTCGTATATATCTTTCGTATTTTTTTTTCATTAAAATGTGTCCTATGTTACTTCTAAAACCTCCAACAATATGTGTACAAAGTTTAATGATGATCGGATAAGTAGTTTTCGCGTGAAAGCGTATCAAACAAACTTACATTCACATCTATACATCTATACAAATAAATAAAATTGAAGTGTCTGTTTGTAATGTCAAAATAACAGCTTTTTACTAAATGCATATGAAAGTATGTACGTTACATATAACAAAAACACTATTTTTTAATTTTTTGTCTGTCTGTCTGTCTGTCTGTCCATCTGTCTGTCTGTCTGTCTGTTTGTTCCGGGTAATCTCCGAAACGGCTGGACCGATTTTGAAGGAACCTTCACTGTCAGAAAGCTGATGTTATAAGGAATAACTTAGGCTAATTTTATTTTGGAAAAATAATTAGGGTTCCGCGTAAAAAATGAAACACTTGAAATCAAATATATATATATTCTATGTCAAGTGTCTATGTCGAAGTACTCAAATTTTTTAAAAATTAAACGCGCTTGAAATCGCGGGTCCCAGCTAGTTTATAATATTAGTATAATTTTTATGACGCTCCATAATACCAATTTACCTGTGTCGTGGGTACAGTTGCACGCTGCACATGCACAGAAAGTCAATCGCTTAGCCCCTGCACTAGCAATACCGTCGTTCTGTTTTGTAATTTTGTTTTGTTCATTTTGGTTGCAGCATTGTGACCTTGAATATAATTATTGGAAACTCAACGCTGCCAACTTATACCTTGCATTCATCATCACTATTTTAGTACTTACATTTTTCTCAAGGATACTGCTACTACATAAACTACGCCTCATCCATAATTTTCTGTCCATAAAATATTTTTTGTATATTGATATGAACATTGTCAATAGCGACTGGTAACTGTAGACGACCAATTTATGAAGATTTAATAAAGTAACTGACATTTACCGTGTAGATAAAGATCAGTAAGTTGTGGTTTTATATGTATCGAGCTGATGAGTTAAAGATTGAAAATGATTAATTCATCTTAATGTACCATCTGTCATATTGGATGTGTGTGAAATCAATTGTATTGATGTTGAAGAACTATGGCATATTCAGGAACCAGCCAGAAGCTCGGATGTCTTAATTAATCAGTCACTTTTGCTTTTCACTAAAGTCGATGAGAACTTTTTGAACGCTTTAGATTTATTTGTAATTATATAAAAATAAAAGCATTTGGTGCACACTTATATATCTATAGTAGATCATTACCATTTCCATAGATCTGTACCAATAAATAATCTTGGAGATAATGACTTAGTAGGTAATTACTATTTATATATACATATATATTTATATATAGATTGTGGCGACATCTTCATTGCCAGCATGTAACTAGTACTATTAATAGTAAAATTAAGTACAACAAACAACATTTTTTTTTTTTTTTGTATGTCTGTCTATTTGTTCCAGGTAATCTCCAAACGGCTGGACCGATTTTGACGAGACTTTCACTGGCAGATAGCTGATGTTATATGGAATAACTAAGGCTACTTTCATTTTAGAAAAATAATTAGGGTTCCGCACAAAAAAAAAACCTTTAAATCCAATATATATATTCTATGTCAAGTGCCTATGTCGAAGTACTCTAAATTTCTTTTAAATTAAACGCGGGTGAAACCGCGGGTCCCAGCTAGTTCATGAATAAAAATATTGCCTCGCCATACAGATGCCGCTGGCCGACCCAAAACACAAAAAAATGACAAAGCATAAATAAATGTAAACAAAAACTCGCACTACCATATCAGACGATGGAATTAACGAGACCGATTTTTGGCCACGGTGTTAAAAGAAAACATACTGTGCAACGATAACATTTCGGCCATACTTCACTTGGTGTATCGAAAACCGGGAATGTACTGCAAACATATTTATTTAGCTCGAACTTTCTCTTGAGTTTAAAAGGTTGGAATTTTTGGTATATATTTTCGGTCGTACACATTGTATTTAAATTGCAAATGTACCGTAAGTTTAGTGAAATGTCTTCAATAGTTCAAAATGTTTCGAGGGAGTTCATGGTTTTATTTGGTAGTTTTAAAAAAATATTATTGTTCCGACAGACATTATTTGTTCACGCAGTATTTACCACCTATTTACTACGTGCCTTCATTGTATAGTTTTATGTTCATGTTTTAATTTTATTTATACATTATTTGTGTCTATACACACTACACAGTTATTGTGTACTGTGGGAAACGTAGTTAAGTTTATATATAGAGCTCAGTACCTGGTTTTATGTAAATAAAGAGACTTATTTTAGGCATAGTGCATTTAATATGTCGCACATCCGGTGCAAGAATGATGCAATTGCCATTTTTTAAATTACGGGTTGACTGATAAGTCTTAAAAAACAATTCTCTACTGGTTCAAGAACGACACATCTCTAGTTCGACTCCAGAGGCCACTTATGTCATCAGAGATTATGATAAAGTCAAAGTATTTTATTTCAAATAAATCAAATATCGGCACTTAATAAACGTCAGAATCTAAGTTGCACGGTTCAAATTGTTGATCTCGTGGAGAAGAGCCGGCAAGAAACTCCATGGATACTCTTTTAAAATGTGTGATTAATACAAAACATTGTAAAACATCTATCGAGAAAAATGTAAGTCAATGTGCAAGACAATAATATAATAATAATAGTTTATTTGCCGTGGCAGTTAACGGCTGACCAGTCATGCTGACTGATGCAGATAGTCAAACATTATGAAAAAAATACTATTCAAATCTTAATTTGCCTTTCCTCTAAAATGATATACCATGCAATTATGCCATTCTTGCACCGGATGTGCGATTTTATATTATAAATTTATGATACGTCTTTCTTTTTCAATTCACAAGGCTAGAATCCATCATACTCCCGACATTTGTAGGCATGACTAAAAAACGTCCTGTCAGAGCATTTCCATATAAGTACTCAATTCAAATCGTATACTTTTTAATAGTGGTCAGGAAGTTATACCAAAGAGGCGAACATCGTTACAGTACACAGTTTGGTTATTATTGTATTAACATGGCGCGTATGCAATAGATAATAGTAAGGAGTGTAGAGAGTACCTTTCGTTGAGAAGTCGTAGTATTTGTAGTACAATAAAATTGTTAGTCATCATCAGGCTAAAGATTGTCCAATGTTGGACAAAGGCCATCCCCATGGATTACCACAATTGCGTCGTCGTTTTGGGGGGAATTTGCCAATACTAACTACGCTCGGCGGGTTGGTGAGCGCAGTAGACCTACTGTTCCACAGGAGGGACGCTGCCGCCCATCCCTCTGGTTTAGAGTCCCTTACTCACCTTCTACAACATCCACGGGAAGAGATGTAATGGTGCAATATTCTTAATCCGGACATCACACGGCTACTGTTAGTGACTCAGGTAAACATTTTATGCATCATATTTTATCTATTAGGTACACATGCCCCACGTTATTCGTTTTAAATCCTATTAGTAAAAAGAGGAGCTAAAAATCTCGAAAATCGTAGGCGAGATTATTCTAGACTTTATAGTCTGTTTTAAAAACGTGACAAACATACTAAAAGAACGTCTCGTAGTTAACATTGCATTGTCATTCAGTTCTAAGTTATGCTTACATTTTCTAGTCTCTAGCTCATCGGGAAGTTAGTTTAAAATCGACTGCAAAATTTGTACCGAAGAGACAAACAGACAGACAAGAAAGCGATAAAAATGTGAAAAATAGCTGCCATAACGGCGCCGCACGTAGCCAATATCGGGAAGGATTACTTTTAAGCCCTAATGATCACTACGTTGAGTGGTCATAGCCCATGTTCCCAGAATCACCACGCTTGGCAGGCGGATTGGTGATAGCAGTGTGTGTGTTATTAGCACAGGATTTTGCTGCCCATCCTCTTGATATGAACCCTTAGTCGCCATCTACGACACCCACGGGTGGAGGAGTGGTATATTATTTACCAGTAACCACACTCAAATAACATAAATATCTATTAATTAATTATATTTGTCTAAGGCAATGCGAGTTCTAATAAAACAGCAATATTCACAGGAAGCTTTAATCTGAAATTATTAATAACTGTATTAATTAATTATGTACACAATAAAATAGTGGTGTGGTTAAAGAATACACTATCCCACCACTCAATTATTGAATACTAGCTGGGACACGCGGTTTCACCCGCGTTTAATTTAAAATACATTTAGTACTTCGACATAGGCACTTGACATAGAATATATAATGATATATATATTGAATTTCAAGGGTTTTTTTTGTTGCGCGGAACCCTATTAATTTTTCTAAAATAGAAGTAGCCTAAGTTATTCCTTATAACATCAGCTATCTGCCAGTGAAAGTACCTTCAAAATCGGTCCAGCCGTTTCGGAGATTACCCGGAACAAACAGGCAGACAGACGGACAAAAAAATTTGAAATGCATTTTTTGTTAAATGTTCCGTATATACTTTCATATGCAATTTAGTAAAAAGCTGTTATTTTGACATTATAAACAGACACTTCAATTTTATTTATTTGTATGTATAGATATAATATGTAGTATATATCATTATATCAAAAGGTTGGATCACCAATCCGCTTTGCCACAAACACATACTATAAGGTAGTACCGAAAAATATAAACAAATAACATACCAACTTTTACACATAGCTAGCACATTGTGTGTCGAGTTTGCACCAAAAGGGTGACTAGCTTAGTATTAGCCGGACGAATAAAGCCCGACGCTCGCGCTGGTTTTCCGCTGGACATTTCACGATCCGTGACGTTCCGTGTGGTGTTGGAGTTGCTTGTTATTTTCGGTTAAGAATATAGCACCACTCCATCTCCTCCCCTGGACATCTTCCCTTAGTCGTAACTAAGGGGCTCTAATTCAGAAGGATGGGCTGCAGCGTCCCTTCTTTCGAACAGTAGTTCAAACTGCGCTCATGAACCCACCTGCCAAACGTGGTGAGAATTGGCAAGTTTTCACCAAAATGACGACACAATTGTAGAAATCTATGGGGAAGCCTTTGTTCAGCAATAGACGTGGTTTGGTTGATATGATGGTCTCCCGATACCTCGTTATAGAGTTTTTTCATGAGGTCAATGTAAAGAAATAGTGATGCATGTTACGAAAACGAATATTCGTATTTACCGAATATCATAATAACATTGGTAATATTTGAACAAAACGGAAGACATCTTTAAATAGTTGAGTTGTGATATTATATATATATCTATGATATTATATATATATATATCCCAAACATATTTTGTTGACGTTTTGGTTTATCATTAGGAGATTATCCTCAAACCAATTAACAAAGATTCCACTGTGGCCTCAGAAAGGCTATCTTCAATAGCCGGTAATATACCAAGTAATTCGCAAATTTTATACTTTAACAAATATATACCGGGAGTTATTTTGATTGTTATTTCATTTCGGCCGAATGAAGTCCGCTGCTGGACACAGGCCTCCCCCAAAGATCACCTCAACTACCGATATGGCTGTGCTGTGGGCTCAATGGGGGGTTCTGCCATAATCGCCACGCTTGGCAGACGGGTTGGCGATCGCAGTTGAGTTATTAAGGTATTCGAAGCCGGCACCACACGGCAATTTGTTATAGTGCTTTATTATTAATTCACTAGCCTGTTATCGGATTCGTATAAGCTGAATAGTAGAATCTATATTCGGAAAAGTTGTATTCGATACATCACTATTCAGAAGTGCAAGGCTAGAATTGTTACCATGGTGATACATACATTTTGTAAAAATATTTAAACTGTTCGAGTCAGCTGCAAAACAGGCCGCGGCAACCTGCCATGAAATAAGTAAACATCAGACACATAATAAATCAATCACAGATAATAATAAATGTCGTTGTTCTTAGATAAATAAAGTTTTATTAGCCCTTAAAATAATTTAAATGTTGTAAACGCCATTAATGTTGATTATTTCGTTGCGATACAATAGATATCTAATATGTTGTGGAAAGTTAAAGAAAAATGACAGAAAATAATATTTATGTGATTTTAAACGAGTTATAAGTCCATTTGGTTCCCGACAAGAATAGACTATCCCTCTCCACGCAGTGGGGTCGTAAAAAATCCTTTTGTGTACTAATAACAACTTACTGTGATCACCAACCCATCTGCCAAGCGTGGTGATTATGACAAAATCCCATATGATCGCCCATTGGATGATTCATGTTGAACAGTGGACTTACGAGCTGATGGTGAAGACAAAAATGCAATAAGAGAGTGACAGTGCGGCTAAAGTCATTCGTAATATGTTCTACTTCTTCTCTTAAATTATGGATTCTGTAGAGTATCTTCCACAATTTCGCCAATGTCAAGTATAAGGCAACGTCGTACGGTATTCAGATTTAATCAATCTTGCCGTGTGGTGCCGGCTCAGAATGCCACCACCCCATCTCCTCCCATGGGTGTCGTAAAAGTCGACTAAGGGATTAGTCGGAGGATGGGCAGCAGCGTCCTTCGAGTACATTAACAACTCAACTGCGATCGACAACCCGCCTGCCAAGCGTGGCGATTATGGCAAAACCCCCCAATGAGCTCAAAACACATCCATATCGGTGGTTGTGATGATCTTTGGGGGAGGCCTGTGTCCAACAGTGGACTTCATTAGGCCGAAATGATGATGAATCTTTACATATTTATAAAATTATTCTCAAAAATGAAAAAAATCTATAAAACAATATAAAAATATGTCGGCAACGTCGTACGGTTCCCAAAAATATGTCGGCAACGTCGTACGGTTCCCAAAAATATGTCGGCAACGTCGTACGGTTCCCAAAAATATGTCAGCAACGTCGTACGGTTCCCAAAAATATGTCAGCAACGTCGTACGGTTCAATTCACAATATGCATTCGTAATATGATATTGTCGTCGACGATCGCGCATGCGTTGTTGCTATCGCTGCTTCATAGGGAACCGAGCTAGAGTTTGGTGCCTGCTATGATCTCCAGTTAGATCCTTACGCGAAATAACTAGTGCAAAGCCTCCAGATAATTGTACCCAAAGAACTTCCAGACCGAATGAACTTGTTCCAGTTTTGGATCATTGAGCATATTGTGAGATTTGTATCTATATACTGTACCTACGATAAAGAAGCTTATCCTAGCGTAGGGCATCGGTGTAATTTACCAAAAATCATCCAGTGATACAGTAACTATAGTTCGTTTCAACTGAATTTGCTAATGGTTACCAATCATAATATCGCAGTGATAGCCTAGTCGTAGAATACTTGCCGTCCATACAGGAGGGTCTGAGTTCGATCCCAGAATCATGTGCGGATCAGAATTAGATTAATCACTTGCGTTAGCTGTGAATAAAACATCGAAATACAATTGTCCTCAACACACCAGTATAGGGTCCGCTAAACCGGACTAGGCCAGCGTTGTGGCGGGATCGGGAGAGGGCCGATCCCGCACGGATAAGGACGAGACGGCGTTGGGGCATCAACCGTCCCGGCTCCCAATTGCAACACGCCTGAGCCCCCTGCCGTCACTACATGGTGGGGGTCGTGGGTGTTCAGATTGGGGAGCCTGCATGCTCACACCGAGTAACCTCCGGGAAGTTGGCGGACCGTACGTAGATACGTGCCGTCGTGTGCGCAGCACAGCGCAAAGCGACGCTTGGGGGATCCTTTACAATCCTCCCCGAGAAGTGCCTGGGGATGACCTTTTGTCAGTCGCCTTCCCTCCGCTAGAGGGGGTGACCGCTTTACAGTCATCCCCTCCGTGATGTGCCTAAAGGCGTGGCACCATTGGGCGGCTCTAGTGCGATCTTACGAGGACCTGGAGCCCCCCTTCGGTGCCGAAGATGACCGCTCCACGCTCGCGCTCACGCTCCCACTCCGCTCGTGGTTTTAGCTGGTAGGAGTCGGGGTGAAGGAAGTTCCATGTAGAATTTCCAAAACGCAAACAATAAAAATATAAAAGTCCAGTGTTGTGGACTTTGGCCTCATCGTGAGAAAAGACCCGAGCCCAGCATTGGGATAGTAATGGGGTGATTAATTAATCTTATTGGCGGTCCAATAACGAGCCATCCATGATTGCGAAAGCAACGCGTCAGCTGAAACAACTTTTATTTTTTGCTGCCCCGCCACGTTCGCAAACTAATTTGTAATCGTTTGTAAATTCATTTGAAACGTACTATAATACATTGTTGTGAATCAAATCCTGAATACAGCACTGAGTAGTTTCCCTCGAAGACTCTAGGCACCCGAGAGACCTCGCGGATCACGAGCGCACAGAGTGGGAACTCTGTGCAGTCAATCCGAGCGACCACTAGGAAGTCGTTGGATGTGGACGGCATGTAACTGCTCGTTGCGGGAAGCCTTTGATCAGCAGTGGACGTCCTGTGGCTGATATGATGACTAGGAAGATGGCGGCATGCATGTGGTCATATTCCACCATCTGCCTAGCACATCACCCGCCAATAACTCTCCCGAACATCAAATGATGCATGAAACTTACCACCACAAAATAAAACATGTTTCTGTCATATTAGGCAAAAGACATCCACTGCTGTACAAAGGCCTTCCCTATAAACGAAATGTTACATGCTTTGTGTCGTCATTCTGGGGGGAATTTGACAGAACTCATCAAGCTTTGAACGCAGTATGGCTACTGTTTCACAGAAGGGACGCTGCTACCAATCCCATTGTTGTACAGTCCTTTAGGGACTTTGACAACATCAACGGGAGGAGGTAGAGTGCTGCTATATTTTTAATCCGGACACCAGGAGACCAGGAGGTCAACAAACAAAGGATTGTTTGACTTCCGTAAAACAAGTAGCTTTAACAATATCTTTCCATTTCTGTCTCAACACGTTAAACAAACTATAGATATAAAACAATATTTGAGCCGCGTTTCGTTCACATTCAGGCTAAACACACAACACACGACTCTGGTATAATACTTTCAAAATAAATATTTGCTAAAGTCGACAAACGTGAACAGACGTGGGTGAAGAATATGAACATATGCATTATTTGCGAGACTTGACGTGTTCAAGCTTGTTTTGCTGTATGCTATCAGCTGCATTATGCGAGTTTGCCTAGAGGTACCTCCAGATAACATTGGCCATCAGCATAACTTGCTACACGAAACAGGGGTGCAATTCCCTAAGCTCAAATATCCTTGAATACAGAATTGAAATAATGGTGAAAAACCCATTTGCTATTTGACATGATTGAAGCTATTCAAAGACACGTTGCAGACGGTGAGTCATGAGGACCAGTCTTATCGAATACCAAATTGGGTTATCACCGTTATTTCAATTCTGTATTCAAGGATGTATGGATGTTTGAGCTTAGAGAATTGCACACCTGCACAGAATAGTATGCGAGGTTACGGCACAGTGTCACCATTGTGGAAGCGACCTGAATACCATATACATGCTCCAGAAGCAGACTGCAGAGCGAGCAGAGGCCGATCCTGCACAGAGAAGGACGAGATGGCGCCGGTGCGCCACCGCGTCTTTCTTTTCTGACCGCTATGGGCCCTCTGCCGATCCTGCTCTGGTGTTTCCTTCTGGAGCATGATGCTCTCACAGGAGATCACTGCACTCATCTTTTCATGCTATGCCAATATACCAGACTTTGCTGTAGTGGGATATCTTGCTTGATAAATTTTGAAATCCATCTTGGTTGAAACCAGGATTTTGAGATATTCAGTAACTTGGTGATTACCGGTGTTTTACTGACCTAAGGCTTAAGTTAGAATGCTTTTTGATCCGGTTATTTCACTGGCTACGCTTAAACATACCTGCTGTGGGGGTGAAATAGGTAGGGTCATAGTACCGCTTCAGTTGAGTTCTTAAAAATAACTCTTCTGCAGAATGTAAGAAATGATCTTGCGAAAATCTTGATTAATCATATCAGTGAAACAACCATAGATTTCCACGAATGGGTCGTATATTTGGGGAGAGTTTTCCAGTGGTCACCACGCTTGACTGGCAATTTATTTTTCTTATGAAAGGGTCCGCTCTTGGCCTCGATCCTCAAAGGATGGACCTTTGGGATCTAGCGCAGTACGGTAACTGTTCCACGGAAGAGACGCTGCTGCGTATCCCTCTGGTTTAGAGTTCCGAAGTCGTCTTTTACGATATCCACGGGCGAAGATAATATCAATCCCTCTAATTAGGACTTACAGCGCTTCTTTCCCATCAAAAAGCTTCTTCATAATAACTAATTAAACATAGCCACGTACGCTTATTAGCGGGGCCTTATTAAAGAGAAATCAATTTATTTAACGTTAATAATGGACATGGTAATTAATGGGGTGCTGTGGCTGGCGCGGCGCTGGCGATTTACTCTGATAGCCTAGTTAGCTTAGGTAAAGACTGACTCACACTATACGTCATTGAATTAACGCGGTGCGACGCGGCTAAGCTATTCTAAGTGTGTCGACGGCAATCTTAGTAGTGCCAGCCCGGAATTCAGCTACTGAGTACTGCATTTACATTAGTGTCTATGAGCTTCTCCAACATGCAATGTCATGGCATGTACGTTAATAATAATGTAAAGTACTCCTGTCATCTGCAGTGGTAGCCATTTAAGGGGGCCCATCTTGTGAGTGGCGAGTTACCGTCTGCCACAAAATGATACTTTGTTTATAGGTTGGAAGGCAGACGCCGTTGTTCCCCTTTTTTGTTCAAATTTCAATTTTTTTCTATAGGGTCTAGTGGAAATTCTATTATCGTTATAGTTTTCATCTCATATAATAGTCGTACACAACCGGGAATAATCCGTGACTTAATTTTATACTCTTAAAAACCTCTGCGTGTTGGGCCCATATTCCCCGCGCAAGCCAATAACACCGGGTTCCTCTTTGCAGAGGCTATAAACACGTGAATAGAGAGACATGTAAAGTACTGTAGTTACACTCCCAATTAAAGTTATTTATTGAATCCCACATGAACAGGTTTGCCTTGCCTCGATCCATCTCGAGTCTGAAGATTTTTTAAAGAATTCAAGTAAGTCAGACGTTAGGCAAAGCTATCTACACCGAAGGAGGGGCTTCGGGTCTTCATAAGATCAGACTAGAAAACTAGTCCTGAGTCAACTACACTGAACTTGTCGCATGGACATATTAATCCTTTAGTCTCTTACTGCAGAAGTTTCAGTGCTTTTGCGTTATGATTATAAAGTTAGTAATGTGGCTATTGTTGTTCATACAACTCCAGATACCCAGCAAAATGGAAATTTGACATACCGATATGTTGAGTTCCTTCAGATAATTGAGTTATACACGTTGAGATAGCCATTGCTAAGTGTAGTAATCTTGATGATTAACTACACTAGATTAGAATGGCAAATGATTTTACATGATCTCTGAGCAGCGAAGATAATATTTTACGCAATCTCTGACCTCTCACGTATATCTGAAGATCTGAATCACTCAATTATACCAACTTGTATAATTTCTCAGAAACGTATCACTGAGATAACTACCACAGTGACATATAGTGTTAATAAAGTGGCTATCGAGTTTCCATAACTGCAAACCCATGTAATTTTGACGCGCGTCTAAACACAGCATGTGTGAGATGTGCGTTTTCATCGCGTGCGCTACTAACTACTCCGAACAGTTACAATTAAATTGGACGCTCTTTATATGGACGCCATTGGATGCCGACTGGCTTTGTGTTCATTGTTTGTGCTGATAATATCGGCTGGTTACAAATTAATTTAGAAATATAACGATTTCGGTTCGTAAGAAGCGGCATAATGTTTGAGGTAATTGAATATTTGTTAGAGTTATGTACTTCTTGCCAATTGCATGTTCCTTTATGCTGGAGTTATCCTAATCCATTGTAAAGATCTGTGAAGCTAGGAATAGTAGGGCAATTAATGATTGCATTGTTTTTAGGGTTCTAAACGTCCGAAATGGCGGAACCGTTATAGGATCACTCGTGTGTCTGTCTGTCCGTATGTCACGGCCAATTTGCTCCGAATCTACTGGTTAAGTTGAAATTTGGCACACATATGGATTTCTGCAACCCAAACACGTCTGTAAAACGTAAATAAATGAATTTTCAATATGAGGGTCCCTTTTGGGGGGCAATATAGAAAATTAAAGAATAAAGATTGTCAAACTACTTTGTAACATATGAAATGGAAGGGCTTGTTGTGAGGGTCTCAAATGTATTTATTTTATTATTTTTAAATGTATTGTTTTAAAGTTATTTAGAAAATAGAAGAAAATTTACCATTCCGCCTCCTTATCTCAAAAAACCACTGAGCCTAAAAAAAAAAATATCTGTAATAGCTCTTTACTTATAGATTACAGGAATACCTATAAGAAGTCTATGGTCTTCAAATAAAAGATCACCACAATGACCGATATGGGTGTGTTGTGGGCTCATTGGGGGGTTTTTCCATAATCGCCACGCTTGGCAGATAGGTTGGCGATCGCAGTTGAGTTGTTAATGTACTCGATGGAAGCTGCTGCCCATCCTCCGGCTAATCCCTTAGTCCACTTTTATGACACCCACGGGAGGAGATGGGGTGGTGGTATTCTGAGCCGGCACCACACCCATATCGGTCGTTGTGGTGATCTTTGGGGGAGTCCTGTGTCCAGCAGTGGACTTCATTCGGCCGAAATGATGATGAATGACGCTTGGCAGGCGGATTGGTGAGCGCAGTATAGCTATTGTTCCACAGTAGAGACCGTCCTGAGATTATCAATTTTGAAATTGATTTTGGTGATGACGGTATCATGATCGTCACATCAGCCAAAGGACGTCCATTGCTGAACAAAAGCCTCCCCCATGGGTTTTCACAATTATGTCATCTTTATGGGGGAAATTGTCGGTACTCACCACGCTTGGGGCCTGGGTTGGTGCGCTCAGTATGGCTACTGTTCAACGGAAGGAATGCTGCCCATTTCTCTAGTTTAGAGTCCCTTAGTCGCCTTTTACGACATCCAAGGGAGAAAATGGAGTTGTGCTATATAATCAATGCGGACACCACACGGGAATTCTATAAGAGACTACCAGTGTACTAATAGTGAATGATAATCAGTTGTAGACTATTTTTTTTGCGTCCATCCTACTTCTTTAACGTACATTATCATCATCAGCCTATCGCAGCCCACTGCTGGACATAGGCCTCTTCAAGTGCATGCCACTGCTCGCGATCCTCGGCTACTCTCATCCAGCTACTGCCAGCCACCTTGCGCAGTTCATCACTCCACCGAGCTTGAGGGCGTCCTACACTACGTTTACCAAGACGCGGTCTCCACTCAAGAACACGTTTTCCCCAACGGTTGTCGGTTCTACGACTAATATGGCCAGCCCACTGCCACTTCAGCTTACTAATCCTATGAGCTATGAGCTACACGTACATACATATTATTAACACCGTACATACTGAGACACGAATATTCGCACGCGTTTTTATCGCCATCATGCAATAAGTGTACGTTTAACAGAATTACGAGGATATTTACACTTGCTTATCAAAGTAAGCGACAGCGAAATTTTATGTGGGTATAAAGACTTTTTGTATCGTTACGGGATCGTTTTAAAGCGGTTTTGGTTAAGGCGACGTTTTAAAGCGATTTTGTTGTTAAAGGCCGTGAAAGACGTGTCTTCGTAAAGAGTATTCGAATAACGAAACGAGTTAAATGGGGTTTTAGGGGCTGTGATCAAAGTCTTTAAATGTTATAATTAATGTTTGATGATGAAATTAGGTGTCTGTGAGTTAGTGTGGTGTCCGGTGTGTGCCATTCTGCGCTCACAAACCCGCCTGCCAAGCGTGGTAAGTACTGGCACTTTCCCCCAAAATGACGACACGCCATGTAACCGATCGTCTTAGTTTCGGCTTTTGTTCAGCAGCGGACGTTTTTTGGCCGATATGATGATGATAAAATTAGGTGGGCAGCTGGTTGGTTTTTTGATTACTTCACGATGCAGCGAATATATAGCCTGTCTCCGGATGTTATTGTTGTCTATTAGAATTTTACTACCGATTGTAAAAATATGGGTAATATAATATTATCAGCCTGTAACTGTCCCACTGCTGGGCAAAGGCAAATGCTCGCTCCTCCTCACACTTAGATGGATTGAGCAATGCTCACTCCGTCTTAGTGATTTCAGCCAGATCCAGGGGTACAATTCCCTAAGCTTAAATATTCATACATCCTCGAATACAGAAATGAAATCACGGTGTAAAACCAATTTGGTATTCGCTAAGACATGATTGACGCTAGTCAAGGACACGTTGCAGATGGTAAGCCATGACGATGATTCTTAGAGATTATCAAATTGGGTTGTCATGGTTATTTCAATTCTGGGGTGCAATTCCTTTAGCTCAAACATCCATACATTAATGAAAACAGAATCGAAATAACGGTGTTAAACCAATACGGTATTCGCTAAGACATGAATGAAGCTATTCAAGGACACGTTGTAGCCATGAGGACCAGTCTTAGCAATTAACAAATTGGGTTATCACCGTCATTATATCATTTCTGTATTCAAGAATGTATGTATGTTTGAGCTTACGGTTTTTTTTTTTTTTTTTTTCATCCCAGGTTTCCTCATGATGTTTTCGTTCACCGTTCACGTCAAGCAGATTAACTAAGAAAGTACATTATGATACTGAAAAAGTCACATTAGTACACGCCATGTTTTGAACCCGAAACTTTGAGCTTAAGAAGCGGTTCCATAAACCTCCGTGCCACCACGACATATGTGGGAATATGGGAAATATTACATTTATTTATACAGACAGAATGAGGTGTCGGACAGCCTATCGAGGGTTATGAAACCCACATCGTTGTTCTAGTGATGTGAATATATTCCTAGCTTAAGCATGTTTAGCTTAGTATAGACTTAATAAATTAAAAACAACGAACCTTGCCTTTAAACTGATGCAAATTATATCTTGCCCAAAGTTTATTACTCAAACTTTACGACTTTCAAACAAAGTGTTAACACAAGATAGTGGGCTTAAATGTCGCATAAAAGGGACAACGATGTGTTAAATACGTTCGCTGTTTGGACGTAATTAATTTAACATGACATTTGTATAACGATGCATCAACATTCAAAGGTAACACAATTAAGCTTTTAGTGGAAATTTTATCTGAGGCAGTTCATTTGTTCTTCACTTACTTATTTTATGAATTTATATATAAATATACATTTTTGAAGTGAAAACTGCTTTTAGCGCGGTACGCATATTTTAGATGAGATAAAATCTCTGAACTCGCGACACCGTTACGAGACGCTATTTGAAGTGAAAACTTCTTGGTTTCGCAACGCGGCGGATAGCGCGCGCTTTTTGTGAGGCGGCTCGCACCGCTGCCATATAATATAGTATAATATTTTGTGTATTAGATAAATAAAAAAAAACATTTATTGCTATAAAATTTTCACTTCTGTCGGCACTCTCGGAGTGCAACCCGTATTTTTTTTTTAGAAAACTTTGCCCCACACTACTATTTCTCCTGTGTCGGGGGTGCGTTTAGGAACACAAATTCCACACACAATACACCCAGACCCGGAACAGCTACCTGCAGATCTTACAAATATTTGTTCCATGCGTGAATCGAACGACCGACAGCAGCAGCCGACTATATATCAGCCACCGCACCAACGTGCCGTCAACAGTTATAAAAAACTAATAAACACCTATCATGACAGCTTTATTTTTTTATCGTGGGGAAGTCCTCATGGACTTCCTCTGTCTTGGGAAGGGCGGAAAGGCATGCCAGACTCAAACCGGCTAAAATCACTGCGGTATCCCTCCTCTTACCTGTACCCGGGGGTGAGGTGTAAGCTTTGTCTGCATTAGACTGCACCCCCAGCAGGTATCGGCCAGTCGCTGTTTGACGGGCCCCTTCTCTATTCGACCTTGCTAGCTGCACCTATCCTACAGAGATGCGCGCGCGGAAAACACGTGCCGACCTATCATGACCCGTAGTGCCGTGTAGTGTCCGGATCAAGAATATAGCACCACTCCATCTTTCAGTGGATGTCGTAAAAGGCAAGTTCCTTTCTGTAGAACAGTAGCCATTCTGCGGTCACCAACCCACCTGCGAAGCGTGGTGAGTACTGGCATCTTCCTCCCGAAATGATGACACACAACATTTAACCGCTCGTCTTTTGGAAGAGGCTTTTTGGCTGATGTGACGATGACCTACTATACATCAAATGGCAAATTCCCCCAAAATTGACAACGCAATTGTGGAAATCTATAGGGAAGGACTTTGTTCAGCAGTGGAGATTCTTTGGCTTATATGACGATCATCGCCAGTTGTCACCAGGGATCACCCTGGTGACAACTGACGACAAAAAAGGCGGGTTTTTTGACATATTTGAATACTAATAAAATAAACAAAAGTTCTCAGTGCGGTATCTTGGTTAAGAATATAGCACCGATACATCTCTCGTGGATGTCGTAAAAGGCAACTCAGTGACTCCAAACCAGAGGGATGGCCAGCAGCGTCACATCTGTGGAACCGCAGCGATTCTACGCTCACCAACTCACTCACTTTGCCGTGTGGTGCCGGCTCAGAATGCCACCACCCCATCTCCTCCCATGGGTGTCGTAAAAGTCGATTAAGGGATTAGCCGGAGGATGGGCTGCAGCGTCCTTCGAGTACATTAACAACTCAACTGCAATCGCCAACCCGCCAACCCGCCAAGCGTGGCGATTATAGCAAAACCCCCCAATGAGCCCACAACACATCCATATCGGTGGTTGTGGTGATCTTTGGGGCAGGCCTGTGTCCAGCCGTGGACTACATTCGGCCGAAATGATGAACTCACCTGCCGACCGTGGTGAGTTTATAGTAAAGTCCTCCAAAAATGCGAACATAATTGCGACAATTGACGGCACGGTTGGTGCAGTGGCTGATACAGTCGGCTGCTGCGCTCCGGGTCGTGGGTTCGATTTCCACACGGAACAAATATTTGTATGATTTGCTGGTAGTTATAATAAAACAATTTTAAACGGATTAAATCGCGTTTTAAAATTGTTTTATTATAATGTGTAATAATCGCGAAAACCTAAGACAATACTTGCTGGTAGTTGTTCCGGGTCTGGGTGTATTGTATGTGGAATTAATGTCTGTAAACGCACCCACGACACAGGAGAAATCCTAGTCCTCTGTAAGCTGTCGAGTAAACCTCTGTTCAGCAGTAGACGTTCTTTCGCTACTATGATGAATAAATGAATACATTAAAAGTATTTTAATATTACTCCAAATACATTGGAAATATTTTTAGATATATTTTAGACATTTATTTCTCATCACAATAAAGTTACTGTATTATACAAATTTACTGTGGGGGACTGGTGCCTAAACTAGGTTGAAGCCTGTATTTCAGGTCACCAGGCCTTCCGCCCCAGAAATCCAATTTCATAGTCCTTTCATAAACTGTGCCAAGCGAAAAATTTCCATTTTCTTGTCTCCGTGTATCTGATTCTATCAAGTTGTTTTCTCTTGTGAGGGTCTATTGGTGAATACTCTCCAATATGTTGCTATAACTTTATCAGACCCCGATACTGGTTGATTTTGTCCTTGATACCCAGTTATCATCTTGCACCCCATGAATGCGCACTTTCACTGCAGACAACATCTTGATATAGCAATAAACTCGCTGTTCTAATAAGATGTGTATATTATGGCTTTGATACACCCATTATTGACGATTTAACAACATTTCTTTTCTTCTTCTTCTCCTTCTTCTCTTAGATTATGGCTTCTGTAGAGTATCTTGCACAATTTCGCCAATGTCAAGTATAAGGCAACGTTTTAAGGTGTTTAGATTAATTAATCTTTACATAGTCAATAAAATATTTCACAAAAATTAAAAATATCTAAAAAATATGTCGGCAACGTCGTGTGGTTCAATTGTCCAAAAATTTGCTTTCTTCTTCTTCTTCTCTTAGATTATGGCTTCTGTAGAGTATCTTCCACAATTTCGCCAATGTCAAGTAAAAGGCAACGTCGTACGGTATTTAGATTGATAAATCTTTACATAACCATAATTCTAAAAAACATGTCGGCAACGTCGTACGGTTCAATTGTTTTCAATTTATTTTCAATTTTTCATATTTTTGTTGCACATTGACACTTGACGTTGACATAAATATTGTCGCTCTCCGCTCAAAAATTCTCCAGAGATTACAAATTCGGACAGGTTATATAACCGCCTAGTGTCACAATAAAAAACTGGGTACAACCGACCTGCGTGTCAGCTTTCTTCGCGTGGCACCATCAATGAATACGGTCAAAGAGACCGCGCCCATTATTGATTTATAGGCATCCACGTCGCGTGTGAGGTCCTAAGATATGTCTTAAGATATGAGATATGTTTGCGTTGCAAGTTTTCAGAACAAAGGATAATGTAGGAAGTCAATATCACTGCGACTGCGTATGCAAAATGTGAAAATATTACAAGCAGAAAAACGTGTTACAAGGAACCACTTCGTCGATTGATTGATTGATTTAGTTGATTAGTTTTGTTATGAAAAACTGCTTTGAAATGTTTCCAAAAATGAGGATACATGAGTCATTATTATTAAAAATAGTGGTGTGGTTCCTTGGAACAAATTACTCTACCCCTTAATCATTTATTTCACTCAGTGGATCGACCTGTATATGTTGAGAAAATAAAAAATAAACAACAATTAGTAGGTATGGCCCAGAAGACATGGTATTAATGCAAGTGTAAAGCTGGTCTGAGAACAATGATCGAAATATATACTATTTATACTATTCTAAATAGTACAGTGAGGTACATTGAGGCATTTTATCTTTAATCAATATCCTAAGAGGAAAATTCTACTAGAATAGTGAAGTTTTAATGTAGAGTATTATAATTTTGGTGGAGTTTCCTGCCGGCTCTTCTCCTTAAAACCGACATTTCCGAACGGTGCACCTTAACTGTTGATTTTGTAAACGGCCTGTTAGGGCTTATATGAAATAAAAATTTCAACTGATATCGTTTTTAAACCACTTTTTTATGAAATTAAGCGGCACAAATCTGTAACGCAATACAGCTTAATTATAAAAATTCCAGTAAAAATTGAGTAATTTTTTACTTATTGTCGATAATGGTTAAAGCACGGAAGTTTAATGATCTTTGAATGAACTGTACACACAATCTAGATGAAAAAACATATTAATTCATTCATCCCGCGACGGGTGTATCTCGACGTTCCAATCTCATGTGCCGTATTCATATAAGACAACACATCTTGCCCTTTGCAAGTCAATGTTTTAAGAATTATTTTTTAGTAATCTTATAAAGGGTATTTCAATCCGACCGTTTTAGACGTTTTAGTTTAAATAAATGCAGAGATCATGAACCATTTTAAAAAATGTTGTTGTCAGGGTTTTTTTATTGAGAAGTACATTTTATGATACTTTTGATTATTTGCTAATATGTTATTTGCGTGGTGACACTTAAATAGGTAAAGGCTTCGGAATATTAAATAATTTCAGTTCCTAATACCAATATTTGTTTTATCTTTTGTTTGGCGTAGGGAACCCTTCATGGACTTCTTACCGTCTAAAACCCCACGGTGTTCCTATAGCTGGGGGTGTGGTGTTCGTGGGTTAGGCATTGGGCCACACCCGAATATATTTTTACCTAAAAATGTTAACTGTTGACAACGATTTTATTCCCGGTGTTTCCACACCCAGACCATTCATTCGTTCTTCAGAAATCTTCCAGTCAAACAATCTTTTCGTCATTAAACTTCCAAAAATGTTTGTTCATCATTGCCTAATTATCTTTGATTGCCAACTGATTCCAGGTACCACAAACATTAACCGAACAATATCAATAAACAATTCTCACCAAATCGTTAGTCTTACGACAATCTCACCAATCTCATGTGGAACACATTCGCCATATAAGGACCACTGAAGATGCGTTGCTATTGGTATGCGCTCGAAAGTACTAATTGTGGTGCCAAGAACCGGTGAGTTTTTGTTGGCCTTTTTAAAGGGCCCAATGTTCCGGATTGCTTTAATAATATGTAGCGAGAGTCTTATGTGAGTGAGCAGAAATGCTAGTGATAGAAATGGATGTGTGTTTATGAAAATGTTATTTGAATTCGCCAAGAAAGTAGTGTTAATTTTGGATTTTCCCAAGTAAAAAATAAATACAATATTATGTAGGTAAGAAGCCAGAAAAGGCCGTATCTTAGGATTATGCAGCAACAGATTATTAATGTTTTTTTTTAAACCTTTGCCCCACACTATGATTTCTCCTGTGTCGTGGGTGCGTTCACAGACATGAATTCCACATACAACACACCCAGACCTGAAACAACTACCTGCAGATCATGCAAATATTTGTTTCGTGCGGGAATCGAACCTGTGACCCGGAGCGCAGCAGCCGACTGTATCAGCCACTGCACCAACCGTGCGATCAAAATTGAATTTTGACGGCACGGATATATTTGAAAGTATTGAATTTATTTTGTTGACCTTATGACCTTATTAACTATGCTTTATTTAAACTGATACGTTTTTATAGAGTTTCCTAATTTTACGGCGATCTTTGCAGTTAAATTAGGTAATAGTGTTTTTTTTCTCTTAGTCAGTTCGTTTGTCGACGTTCATCGTTCCAGCCGAATGAAGTCCACTGCTGGACACAAGCCTCCCCAGAACATCGCCATTATGACAGCTCTGGGTGCGTAGTGTGCTTATTGAGGGGTTTTGCCATAATCGCCACGCTTGGCAGGTGGGTTGGCGATTGCAGTTGAGTTGTTAACAAACCCGAAAGACGCTGCTACCTATCCTCCGGGTAATCCCATAGTCACCTTTTACGACATCCACGGGATGAGATAGGTTGGTACTTTTCGCAGCCGGCACTACACGGCTTAGTCAGTTGCACTCATGGACTTGTAAGCGATCAATGAGGTTAAGCAGTCAGTCTATGGATGGGTGACCGCATGGTGGTATTTGCATTGAGCGTCTCCTTGCTTCGGGGGGCACGTAAAATCGTCGGTCCCAGTTGTTTTCATTAGACGGCGGTCGTAAAACTAAGTCGGGGGGCCTTTGAAATTTGACAGCTTAACAACAACACTGACCAACTGATAAGAAAAAAAAAAGAGTAATGCGCAAAATTAAGATACCAATCTTAACCCATACCACTTTACTCACGGTATATTCACTTATAGGAGTTTACTAATATCTCTAGTGTGATCAAACGAGGACCTGGAGCCTCCCTTAGGTGCCGAAGATGACCGCTCCAGTGGTTTTAGCCGGTAGGAGTCCGACATACATCTTCCCCGGGGCGAAGGAAGTTCATGAAGAATTTCCACTGGGCCAACTGGGACCAACAAAAAAAAAGAAGTTTACTAATATGTCTTCGTCCTAATCAGTTGACGAGAATTTACCAGTAAAGCGTAGTACGGTATCTATACTCTATACAAATAAGTATAATTGAAGTGTCTGTTTGTAATGTCAAAATAACAGAATTTTACTAAACGCATATGAAAGTATATACAGTACCTACAACAAAAGAACTGTTATTCATTTTTTCGTCTGTCTGTCGGTCTGACTGTCTGTTTTTTCCCGTTAATCTCTGAAACGGCTGGACCGATTTCTACGGGACATTCACTGACAGACAGCTGATGTTATAAAGAATAACTTTGGCTACTTTTATTTTAGAAAATAATTAGGGTTCCGCGCAAAAAGTTAAAACCCATGAAATGATATATATACTCTATCTCAAGTGTATACGCCGAAGTACTCTAAATTATTTATAAATAATCAAATTTCTTCAATAAAACGGTGGGTGAAACCGCGGTTCCCCGCTAGTCGTTCATATATTTTAACTTATAGAAACTAGTCCACCTGTAGCGGTACAAACATATTCGACATTTCAAAACTGTTAAGATTTTCCACATGATCTAATTAGAATGCACATATTAACAAGCTGCACATCGCTTCAAAAAGATACTTAAGTATTAGTTCCAAAGAAAGAACATATATTTTAATGATTTACGGCGCAAGCGCAGCTCCCGTAACTGCAGCCATTTAACACGAACGTTCATTAACATGTTACAAAAAATATGATGGCACATAACAACGCCAATCACGTAAGAGGTTTTTGAAGGAAAACCTATTAAATTTTATGTGTCTTTTCCATACTTGCCCTGCTCCAATTTTTTGCGTGTCCGTTTTGTTTGTGCTAACGATGCTGGATGTGCCAAAAGACTAAAGCGCGTGAATAATGAAGAAAACGGACTTTAGGATAAACTAAACGTGTTCCTGTCTATTCAAATTATTTAATTGTAAAACGTGCACAACTGTATATATTGTTACAAAAAAACGAAAATACCTCTCTTTCTTGAGTGATTAGCAATGATAATTTTTTATTTTTTTATAGGCACAATAACAGTCGTAGAAAGTGATAATTCAAAAGTATCATTATTATTTGTACTCTCTATGATTGTTATTCGTGTGCAAGTAGCAGTGTTAAACTTCCAGAACATGCGGACGCCGAAATTTCTTCATCGGACTTATTTTATATTTGACTACATGACTAAATTATGATTGTGTGAGTGTCTTGCCTCCTGGATCTTAGCCCACCTTGCCTGTATTTTATGACAACAAAAACTTGATACTTTTACTACTTATTATATCGTAATTTGTCTGTTTATACTAACGTAATGTGAGATTTTCAAAAAGCCATGGTTGCGCCAGTAAGCTTTTTAGAATGCAAAGTTTTCACTAACCAAGTTTTTTTTAATTCACTATAAGCAAAGTAAATTAAATATTACTCAGACTCTTATAAGTTAAGTGAACATTACTCAAGATTTGAAAAATATCCCATTAATATCTGAGTAAAAATGACTCAGATGTTACTTTTTTTTTTGGTGCTTCTCGTATACGTTTCTGGGAAATGTGGTTACTTAACCGGTCATTTCTGGCGAAGCACAAAAACTAAGCAACTTGCGCTAAGGGCACCCCCTGCGGGACACTGAGCATTGCTAGGGATTACAAGCTTTAGTTTGGGGACAGTTGGATCGGTATTATTTAAATAGATTAGGGGACATTTAAAACTACAGACTCTGCATGTGCCGGCGCGAGCCAGAGATGGGGGGGAGAAGTACTAACTTGAACGAGAAGGTGACGCGGCGACAGACCTCCGCGACGTCGGCGAGGCGGCCATCCTCGGCGGCGAGGGCGGTAAAACCGTCGGGTGTCAAGTGAATGAGTCTCTTTATGCGATCTATCGTGATTTTATCGTCTGGGTGACCAGAACGTGCCTCAGGCGGCATACTTTACTAATACGGGAGGGTTGGTAATCGGCGGCTAATACCGCAAGGGGATTTGGGTAGGACAGGATAGAATCTAAATAGCGTTTGGACGCTTGTTTCATAAATTGCCTGATGGTCGGCAAGTTAAGATCGAAATGGAGTTGATCATTTCGCATGTACCAAGGCGCTACGGTGGCCTAGCGCATGAAACGGTTTTGGAGGGTTTGGAATTTACGGAGTGGGGCGGATTCAGCGTGTACGAACACTGTGCTGGCATAGGTCATGATGGGTCGAATGCACGTGGTGTAAATTATCACTTTATTTCTAAGGGATAATGTACTACGCGCGGCGCGGGCATGCACCGTCTTTGTTTGGTAAAGGTCAGTTTTTTGCCTAGGGTAACTCAAAGATAATAGGCGTGCGGTTTCCAAGGAACCAATTGGTTCCTACCAATTGATCTAGCATCGAGATCTCCCTGAAACGTGGGTGGTCGTCGCCTAATTTGCAAAACAGGACGGCTTTGCTTTTGATGTGGTTGACCAGATGTTACCTAATTAACAAATGTTATATACCAAAGTGTAGACTCTTCCAGACACTTTACAACATTGTTTCGCACGGGCGGTTCGGACAACAGCTCGCAGATCTTGATACTCGTAAAATTTTATGTGTCCCAGACAAAGAGAATTTTGTTAATTAACCGCTCTGCCCGCTGCTCGCTTCGGGGTGCACTTTCTTGTAGTGATAGATAATGCTGCTTTTTATCGCCACCTGAATCTTAACAACCAGGCATGTGAAAATGTTATATTTTATTTCGAAAAATATGTAATGTACTTTTTCGTGTATTTAGTATGCTGTAATTTTGCTGTCGTGACAATTTGTTTTTTCGTGAGAATTGCTGTAATGGTTTTTGGATATAAGCTCTGGGGGCCTAAAAAGGCCGCTTTAGGTGAATCATAATACGATTCACATTAGAAATCACAAAATGGTCACGTTAATGGTCAGTTATGTGATTAAGTGACCATTTTGTGAATTCCAATTCTATTCGATTTCTAACTATTATGATTCACCGAATGAGGCCACTTTAGGCCCCCTGGATCATTTGATTTCTAATGTGAATCGTATTATGGTTCACCTAAAGCGGCCTTTTTAGGTCCTTGGTACCGTTGTAAACTATGATACTCGCAAAAGTTAGAGCAAGTCAATCATAAAGTCTATAATTTTATTTTCTGATATAATACTGCATTTTGTACTATTAACTTATTGGTCCCACTGCTGGACACAGGCCTCCGCAAAAGATTGCCACAGCGACCGGTCTATGTATTGTGTGCTCATTGAGGGGTTT
The DNA here is from genome assembly GCA_947459985.1 of Diloba caeruleocephala. NCBI lineage: Eukaryota > Metazoa > Arthropoda > Insecta > Lepidoptera > Noctuidae > Diloba > Diloba caeruleocephala. The sequence continues at coordinate 25,922,629 of OX381614.1, read as the reverse complement.
TACCATAATCGCCACGCTTGGCGATCGCAGTTAGTGTAAATATCCTCGAAAGATGCTGCTGCCCATCCTCGGGCTAATCATCAGTCAGAAAAATACCTGATAATATGATTAGTTAACCACCAATCATCATCATCATATTAGCTCTCGTGCATCCACTGTTAGATATGGCCCCTTCTTTAATAGGCCTTTTTTTCCTGTCCAGTGTGTCATCAATTATTTTCCAGCTATACTGACGATGTCATCCGACGAACCAGTGGGTGATCTGCTTAATAGCCGTCTAGCACTGCAATATATTGCAGTGCTAGACGGCAATAGTATACTATTGCTACTTGCGATATCAAGCCGCAATGTGCTACGTCCTGAGCATTGGCCTCCCAATAAGCGCTACAGTGATGTTGGCGTAGTCATAGGCTAGAGATGGCGAACCTTTTTACATCTACGTGAACATAATTAAAACGTGTTAATATGGCTATGATGCCGCGGGTCGTGCCAATGAGGAATTTAAGCGGTAGGAGTATACCCCTATCGCCTTTCCCGGGGTGAAGGAAGTTCATGAAGAATTTCCACTGGACACCAATAAAAAAATAAAAAAGGATTGCAGTGATTTCAAGTAGTATTCCCGAGCTCGGCGATTGAATAAAAATTTACTTGGAGATATTTTTTATACCAAGGGGAAGTACGTTCCACTAGCCGGATTGTTGAAAAAAGAATCTTTTTTATTAAAAGCACATAACGAAACAAGAAGTTATAAAATGTATTATTTATTACATCATAGTATCGGCCATACAACGTCCACTGCTGAACAAAGGCCTCCTCCATGGATTTACACAACTGTGTCATCTTATTGGGGGGAATTTGCCAGTACTCACCACGCTTGGCAGGCGGGTTGGTGAGCGCAGAATGGCTACTGTTCCACAGAAAGGCAGCTGCTGCCCATCCCTCTGGCTTAGAGTCCCTTAGTTGCCTTTTACTACCTCCAAAAGAGGCGATGGAGTGTTGCTATATTCTTAATCCAGACACCACGCGGATAGATATTTATTATATCAATACATTTATAAAAAAAATATGTTAAGGTCAATATTTTGAGGGCACGGTTGGTCCTGTGGCTGATACAGTCGGCTGCTGCGCACCAGGTCGTGGGTTCGATCCCCGCACAGAACATATATTTGTAAGATCTGCAGGTAGTTGTTCCGGGTCTGGGTGTATTGTGTGTGGAATTTACGAACGATACAGGAGAAATCCTAGTGTGGGGCAAAGTTTTTTTAAATAAAGATGAAGATAAATATATTTCATTCCGTGTGGTTGTCCGGATTAAGATTAAAGCAGAATTCCATCTCCTTCCGTGGATGAGCAGCAGGGGACTCATCAACCTGCCTGCCAAGCGTGGTGATTACTGGCGAATTCCCCTCAAAATCACGACACTCAGCATGTGCATGTTGTCCAGCAGTGAACGTTCTTTGGCTGATATGATGATGATGATGATGAAAGATATTCCTGCATCCGATTGCTACTTTTCATATCGAGCTGAAAGCTGGTATCGTGAATCTGTCTTCATCATCTGTTCAACATACTTCACGTTTACATTCTTCGCTATCAGCAAAGAAATAAAATTCTAAGCAATTCGTATAGAACTATGCAATCTTCATAAATACTAGTAGGTGGTTTACAATAACAACGACAGGTTACGGGCAAAGGTTATCTGCGGTCGAAGATGAGCCTACTTTCACTTGCCAAGCCTTTCTGCTGACCACCTTACTCATACATCCGGGACAAACCAATATCAACCTTAAGCTTAACGTGTCAGGTACACCGGAGATGCAGATGTAGTTTGTAATTAAATAATATGGTTTGTGCGATACCTTTGCCAAACTGAATTCAACTCTACGTGCTTGTGTTAAGGGTTTTCAGTTTCCGTTAATCGATTTTAAAATCGGGTTGCTGCACTTTTTATGAATTCGAATATGGAAACTATCTCTTCGTCTTATTAGGGTGTGGGCCTGAGGGCACTTTTTATATTTAAGCTGTGCCCTTTAGGGTGTTAAGTGAAAGATATGAACCCATCTTTCATATTTGCATTGCTATTACCTCTTGTAAAATATTTATATATATATTTTTTTTTTTTTGATCCGATGGAAATACCGCATGTACTTCCTTCGCCCCGGGAAAGGGCGAAGGGCCATGCCGGACTCCTTTTTTTTTATTTTTTTATTGGTGCCCAGTGGAAATTCTTCATGAACTTCCTTCGCCCCGGGGAAGGACGTAGGGGTATGCCGGACTCCTACCGGCTAAAACCACTGGAGCGGTCATCTTCGGCACGTAAGGGAGGCTCCAGGTCCTCGTATGATCACACTGGAGCCATGCCGGACTCCTACCGGCTAAAACCACCGGAGTGATCATCGTCGGCACCGAAGGGACCGAAGGGAGGCTCCAGGAACTCGAATAATCTCCATCTAAAGTCACCCGTTGGTGCCACGCCTTTTGGTACATCTCCCTGCTCCGCGGCAGTTTGTGGAGCCATAGCGCCTCGGTCTTGTAAAGTACCTAACCATTCACGGGCTTGCAAATTTTTCATAGATACGCTCCTTTACAAGGATGGTCTGTTACAGACCGCTGCTGTCGCAAACGCGTAACCCAATATAGGATTTTGATTTAATTCAGTACCCAAGATTTCATAAATGCATATTTTTTAACTTATTATGCATGAAGATATATATTATACGTTGTATAAATTTAAGAGCGTAAAACTTTAACAGTGTAAAATTATTTGGACCGAATTAATATTTGAAGAAGAAAGAGAGTTGAGATTTGAGTTTAGAATGTTCCGAAAAAACAAGATTGATTATTTTATTTATTTGTTTATTACATTATAAATAAAAAAAACAATTCGAGTTTGTCAAATACAAAAAAGCACCACTTAAGCCTCTTGGGGTTGTGTGCGGCACTTACAATGCAATATCATATCAGCGTATATGCAATTGTCTCGTCTTTTTTTTTAACTTTGTGAAATCCTCTTGGACTTCCTCCGCCTTGGGAAGGGCGGAGGGGCATGCCGGGATCAAACCGGCTAAAACCCCACGGTGTCCTTCTTCTTACCTCTAGCCGGGGGTGAGTTGTACGCTTTTCTGCATTGGACCGCTCCCCCGGCAGGTATCGGCCCGTCAATGATTGACGGGCCCCTTCTGTGTGCGGCCTTGTTGTCCGCACCTATGCTTCGGAGAGGCGCGCGCGGAACACGCGCGCCGCCATCTCGGGCCTGTTTCTGTTCGCATTATAATAATAATCGTCTCTGTGAATGTGACATGGCAGAAGATACTTTAGAGCATTTATTTGTCTCCTGTCCTAATCTCGTTGCATAAAATACTTGTTTCTTCCAATTTTCCAAACGTAAAAAATAAAGGGGCACGTATAAAAAAAACGGCTTGCACTCCGGGAGTGCCGACAGAAGTTAAAACTTTTTTTTATCTAGACGCGTTCTCCGTCTGCTATATGTACATGCATATATGCACACACTATAGCTGCGTCTCGTAACGGTGTCGCGAGTCCAGAGATTTTATCTCATCTAAAAATATGCATACCGCGCTAAAAGAAGTTTTCACTTAAAAAATCTATGAACGTAGCATAAAAATCTAATTATTTATTTAATACCGTATCAAACAATTATTTGCGTCCATTTCCAAATACCACAAATATCAAAGTGAAAATTGGAAAATATATCAACATCAGTGTGATGGTTACACTTTTAAATTACCCTCGCATATGAAATGATTTCCCTAAAGTGCACCGTAACTTAATGGGAGTAAGGTTGAGAGTTGGGAATTTGAGGGGTGCAGCATAAATCAACGTAGGTATGCTGACGCTTACAATTTTGTAATTTAACTGTCCACTTGATCTAGTCTCATTATCGATGTGGTGTCAAGTATAGGCGGAAGCGAGAGCGGTTTCATACCGTTAGACTACCTTTTTTGCCGTGGGGACATCCTCATAAACTTCCTGCGCCTTGGGAGGGGCGTTGGAGTGGACTCTTACCAGCCAAAACGCCACGGTGTCCCTTCCACTTACTTATGGCTGGTGTTGAGGTATTCGCCTTGGAAGTATAGGACCACACCCCTGGCAGGTATCGGCCTGTCACTGGGTCTGATGTGCCCCATCTTGTGTGACCTGGCTAGCCACACATCCTTTTAGAGACGCGCACGCAGAACACATCGCGCCGCCTTCTATTCGGGTGACGGATTGCCCTTAATTCGTCGCCCGCGGGCCGCTACTCATGAAGGCAGGAGATCGTTAGAACCGTTAGAATATCTGAACTAGAAGATTGTCTATGAAATTGATAAATATGAGTGTAATAGTTTTTTATGTTTTTTATCATGATCATATCAGCTGAAGGACGTCCACTGCTAAACAAAAGCCTCCCCGTAGATTTCCACAATTGTGTAGCCATTTTGGAGGGAATTTTCTAGTACTCGTCATGCTTGGCAAACGGGTTGAAGCGCAGGGTTGCTGTTGTTCCACAGAATAGACGCTGCTGCCCATCCCTCTGGTTTAGCGTCCCTTAGTACTTTTTACGACATCCAGAGTAGATTGAGTGGTGCTATATTCTTAATTCGGACACCACACGGACAATTTATGTTTAACGTTGAGAAATATATAGCGCACGCGCAATGGGTAATCATTTGAACGGTGATGTATATGACACAATATGCTAGGAGGCACGTTTGTGCTCTCATTTCTCATCAGCTGAATAAAAAATATTTTGAATAGTCCATATGATAACATCTGCTTCAACTATCATCATTACACGGGAGACAAGTTAATGACTGCAGAGTTATAGAATACTGTAAAAGAATTATGTCAAAAAATATTACAGTCATCCTTGTTTTGTAGACTTTTAAGAAGTTTAGACTGTTTTCTCCTACATTGTTTTCACATAACCAAACCAAATAATTGATTTCAACAACAATGTACTCATAAATTATTATAACATTTAATATGATTTAAAAGAGTAACCATGAAGTTTCTTGCTTGTTATTCTCCATAGGAAATCAACACCTTGGAACGCGGCAACTAAAGTCTTGATGATTCATAAATTCTTGTATATGGTTTACATGTTCAAAAATGATTTTATCTTTATCTTTTAACGTCACGCTACTTCGCCAGATTTCATGCGACCAGTCTGACTACATCGAAACCTAAGTAAAAGGTCGCGAAACAACGTCATACGGTCTCCGATACGTCAAAGGACGGCTCCCGAGAAACGTGTCCTGCGATATTTGTCTTCTAGTAAATATGCGTCTGATTATTGTATTCAAAAACTGTATTCTGTGGAAAAAAAAATTTTTTTTTCTTTTTTTCTTACAACTTCGCTTCTCTCCTCTCGCTCACACCAAACCCCAACATAAATTATTTACTGGAGCAAAAGAGTAAGTGATTAAAATAACGCTAAGGTCATTACCGATCCATATCCTTGGAGCATTGATTGTCACAATAATAGCGACAGTTTGTTGGGAAATACCGCACCTGTCCTTATATATTATCGTTCAGACGTAGCATATAAAAAGTAAATAAGTCAGGGTATGTTTTGTGAAATGAATATCCAAGTGATGGCCAATATTTATTCGCATTACGGCAACTTACATTCAGCTCTTGGTTTGTATTCGGAAACTGGCCGATATAATTTATGTACCTCATCACAACTATCCTATTTTGTGGGTAAAATTATTCGGGGGCTCCAATCTAGATTTCAAGAAATCACTGTTTTCTGTTAGTAGTCTACCCGGTTGACCTTTGACAGAAGTTTGCACGTCGTCTATAGTAGGTACTTCTCCATCTCTTCTCGATCCTAGGTCCTAGATCTAAAGCATTCGTATTGAGTTTCTGTGTAAAAGTTGTGTTTCCTTTACTTGTAAATGTTTTTATGCCCTTCTTCTTACTGCCTTTTGTGTTTGTAAAAAGTTTCTTAAGGCAGTTTATCTTACATTTTTGGTCGTCATCAACTTCCTTTTGTAATGTATTATTCCTTAATGTTAATTCGTCGATCTCATTGTATTCGCTTTTAAGTTGGAGTTTCAGATCATTAATGACTTGATTAAGACTGTCCAATTCGCAAAACTCAGTTGACAAGTCAAGAAGGCTCTTTGCTATAAATATATTTAAAAGTAAAGCCACTGTTGTCCTAGGGAGCGGTTACAGGGTCCTTAACCATTTAATAGTACATTGATAATCAAAGGGGCAAAGATAGAAAATACACCAAGAGTGTAGAGAAAAAGCCAATCTCGCATATATACAGCAACAAGTAGAATGTTATGTCAATCATTAATGACATAGGGATGCTGATCGGAATGTTTTTTTTTAATACTTTGCCCCACACTAGGATTTCTCCTGTGTCGTGGGTGCGTTTACAGACATGAATTCCACATACAATACACCCAGACCTGGAACAACCACCTGCAGATCATACAAATATTTGTTCCGTGCGGGAATCGAACCCGCGGCCCGGAGCGCAGCAGTCGACTGTATCAGCCACTGCACCAACCGTACCGTCTATTGTCCTTTGATACGATGATGAGGATGATATGGTAATTACAAAAAAGATACTTATTTAGTACTTAACAAAAGTTTTGCTGTTCCGAGTCTGGGTGTATTGTGTGTGAAACTGTAAACGCACCCACGATACAGGAGAAAACCTAGTCTGCGGCAAAGATTAAAAAAGACAATACATTCCGATCAGAATCCCTGTGTCATTGATAATTGACATAACATTCTACTTGTTGCTGTATATATGCGAGTTTGGCTTTTCTAAACAGATTTCTCATGATGACCCTGGCACGAATATAGAACCCGCTTTACACGATGATGCTTAGCTTACTACGAAGATGTCTCAGTGCCACAGAGCCTCCCCCAAAGATTGCCACAACGACCGCTCTGGGTTTGTGTTGTGCTCATTGGGGGACGGACAGACGGGTTGGCGATCGCAGTTCAGTTATAAATGTACTCGGAGGACGTTGCTGCCCATCCTCCGGCTGATCCCATAGTCGACTTTTATGACATTCACGGGATGAGACGGGGTGGTGGTATTCTTAGCCGGCACCACACGGAATCAAGGTTGATACACAAAGACAAGAACTGATAGCAAATAACATATTTGTTTTAACAACTTTGATTGTTGATGATTTATATTTGATTATTTCTAAAAGTCTAGCTGAGTTCTACTAGGAGGGATCAAAAAGTAGTGAGAACGACATACTCCTTGGTAAGAAAAAAAAATACTGGCAGGCATAGCTCAGATACATATTTGTAATATTAATAAAGAAAAAAATATTCGATTCTCTTTTGTTTTTTTTTTCTGAATGTAGTCATTTGTTTGCTTCGTGTCGGAACGTGTTCTCGAAAATGGAGAAAAACGAAGTGCGAGCCGTTATTAAATACCTCTGTTTAAAAAAGTTATCGACGCAAGAGATTCATTGCGTTTTGCAGGCAACATTAGGAGAGTCTGCTCCGCCGTATTCCACTATCGCAAGGTGGGCTTCTCAATTTCGAGTATGGAGAACGAGCACGGAAGACGAACATCGTTGCGGCCGTCCATCGACGTCAGTCACCCAAGAAAATGTTGCGAAAGTCGAGAAAATTGTATTGAGCGATCGAAGAGTTACCATCCGATACTTAATTCAAGAAACGGGTATTTCATATAGAAGTATTCAATCCATATTGAAACAATCTTGAATATTGAATATGAGAAAAGTCTCCGCAAGATGGGTGCCGAGAATGTTAACCGACAGTCAGAAACAAAATCGACTTGACATTTCGAAGATATTGTTGGACAAGTTTCAAGAAAATTCTGAAAACTTTTTGTCTCGTTTCGTAACAATGGACGAAACATGGGTCCATCATTTTGATCCCGAGATAAAACAGCAATCTTCGCAATGGAAACGGCCATCATCACCGACCCCGAAGAAGTTTCGTGTCGTGGCATCGGCTGGCAAGGTTATGGCCTCAATATTTTGGGACTCACTATTACAGGCCAACATTATGCAGCTTTAATTCCCAAGTTGAGGAATGCCATCAAAGAGAAAAGGAGAGGGAAACTTCGAAGGGGCGTGCTGTTTCATCACGACAACGCACCCGCGCACAGGTCGGCAGTTGCGATGGCTGCCATTCAGCAAGCTGGCTTTGAATTTGTTGACCACCACCACCTTATTTACCAGATCTGGCGGCTAGCGATTTTTATCTGTTCCCCAAATTGAAAAAATACTTAAGGGGAAACAGGTACGAAGACGATAACGAGGTGATGGATGCCGTGGAGAGCTTTTTGCAGGACCAAGACAAAACTTTTTTGTGAAAGGGATTGAAGCCTTGGAAAAGCGCTGGACTCGGTGTGTAGAGAGACTCGGAAACTATGTAGAAAAATAAATGAATAAGTTATCAATAGTCATTATATTCTATCTCATTCTCACTACTTATTGATCCCTCCTCGTATGTAAAAAATTATGGTTGTTTCTTTATCATGAGGTCAAACCTTTATAGGATTGCCTATGATGTGTTTCATTCATGGGCGCTACTTGACCAAAATTTTATTATAAAATGGGCATTACCCTTTTTGTCCCATCTACATTAGTATATATAGTTTTGAGAGATTTTATCCATAACATCGTAAAATACCATATTACAATTGCACTGCACTAATCAACACGGCAAGCTACTGCCGTCTCCTGCACTCCTAGTACTAAAACCTGCCTTAACTTTCTACCATAGAATGAGCATCAAACCCGCCTGTCCATGGTAAAAATACAAAAGTTATCACACCATAAAACCCATCACCATTTCATAGACATAAATCTAGACCACACCATCTTGCGATACCACCTGCAGTGGTGCTGACACCACAAATTGTAGCGCCCATACCAAGACGCGTCTTATATCTTGTTGGCTTTACTTTTATGGTGAAACTGTAGTGATTTACAAGGATGGGTGGCTGACTAGTGGTCGCCTGTGGTTTTGCCTGGGAACGGTGTTTGTGATGGCAGAGAGCTTGCAGCTTTAGTATTAGCATTATAATGTTGTCTATACATTCATTTCAAACTTGTAAACATGAAGTCATGGGATAAATTGTCATAATTAACACACATAGTTAACCGATTGGTGATCACAGTTTTATTGTTATTATGCAAGATGAATTCAACTTTTTTAGATCCCTACAGTTGCATTTACGAAATCTAAATGGGTTAGGCAAGGTAACATCCATATCTTTGGCCGGGATTCACACAGAAATAAGAATAAGCCTTATTGGTCTTGAAGAACGGATCTTCAAATCGCCATATATAAAAAATGTACATACTTAATTTTATGTTAGTAACTAACCAGTGCCTGGGATAGACTTGGGATGTATAGGAAAAATATGCTTCAAATTACAAATTTTATTGCGAAATAAGCTAATTCCTAGAGTATTGATTACGCACCGGAAAACGTAGCGTAAGACAGCCTCTAACGAGAGGGACAGATAACCTGGTAGAGATAGCTGGGAGTTGTTGGATACGGGCGGCATGTAATCGGTCTTTGAGGAAGTCCATGGGGGAGGCCTCTGTTTAGCAACGGATTTCTTTTTAATTTTTATATAGACAGTGATATTATATATCATAAGAAGTAGATGTGTTACATGCGTGCCAAAAGTAAGAACCAAAACTCCCCCAATTGTATCACCTCGCAATCAGTTCACCCAAGACAGGACAACGAGTACACACTCTCACAATCTGTATTGTTTTATGAATTAAGTAATAACAATGCCGTCGTGCGTATAGAAAATGCACAAACTATCAAGCAAAAATAAATAAAGAAAAATGGATCTTATATCACACGTGAGTAACAAACTATATCAAATGTTTTAATAAAAATAAAATTAGGAAAAGTCCAGTAACAGATGTTTATATTATTATATTATGCGATACAGTTTGTTTGCTCCGATACACGTTGGCCGCAGGTATATGCTACGACCAACACTCCTCTCTGTTAGGTAATATTATTAATAAAAAAATAAAAACCCGTGAAGAGAGAGACAATAAAAATAAATTCTAATGAAATAAATAGAATTTATGTATATAAATTGCGTAAGTTTGGTAGGCAGAGACACAGAAGTTATACTTATTCAGGTAAGTATGACTTCTGAATGTTTAAAATGGAGGACATCGTTTAATGGAGACTGGGAATCGCCCTTACAACGCTATGCCCCGGATTGTGTCGATGGTTACACCAAAGGCCCAAAATCCTCAAATCAGGTCCTTTACGATTTCAATATGCGCCATGAATATCGGCAATATCCATCATCATCACTAATCAACCATATATACTTCCACTGCTGAATAAAAACCTCCCCTATAGATTTCTACAATTGTGTCATTATTTTGGGGGGTATTTGCCAATACTCAACACGCTTGGCAGGCGGGTTGGTGAAAGCAATATGGCTACTGTTCAACAGAAAAGACGCTGCTACCCATCCCTCTGGTTTACGGAAAAAGATGAGGTGGTGTTTTATTTTTAAGTCGCAAACCACACGGTGAATCAATCAATTCAACATCATTTTAAGCCAAGTTATAATTAATATTAAACCTTCTTCTCAAGTGGCGACAGCGTAGGTACCGAAAGATGCAGTGTGGATAAACCCCCACAAGGTAGACTGATGACCTGCTGAATTTAGGTGCTAGCAGTGGTCAACAGAAACGATCGTTTTGGCGATCCGTGGAAGCGGCCTATTTTCAACAGTAATCTTTCAGCTAAAATGATGATGATCATGATGATAATGTCTTAGGTTTTCGGAGTATTACACATTATAATAAAACACTTTTAAACGGATTCTATCGCGTATATTTTAGATTTTTGTTTTCCCTGACGTTTCGAACACGTTTAAAAGTGTTTTATTATAATGATCATGATGACTATAAAACTTATTTATTTATTTAGATTCCTACAGCTCCTTAAACTGAAACAAACAAACATACAAAAATTAATCCGATGTTGTTATCTATAGATCTCCTGCGGGCACTTTGAATTAACCCGCGTGAAGTGGCGATTCAATTCGAATGAGATGTACTATTAATTCTAGTGCTCATTAGGTTGCACGCTTTGGCGACACCAGTGTGGTCGGTAGGGAGGCTAGAAGGTTGGCATTTGATAGGATAACTTTTTAGACCCTTATTCTCTTTGCGATAACAAAATCAGAGCCAGGTTGATAACCATAAATATGAACACAGACTCAAACATAGCATGCCTTTTATTGATTTATTTATTAAACAACAGAACTCTGTGCACATATAGTTTCCTAAAACATGCACAGATTAGTGCCTTGATAAAACATCAGAATTTTGATAGTTTGTGGTGCCCTTTTGACTACTGTAATTTCTTAGACCTTAATTTTAATAATTCATAATTTTAAATTATTTTTTTAAATGTTTAATAATTCAATAGACGCACTGATGCGTCAATCGGGCACAGAGTACTAGTTACAGTCTAATTTACTGCAAAATTTATGTATTAATGAAATAGCTTCGACTTAAGTTATCTATGCAATGACTTTGAACCTGTAAATTTAAATCACCATAAATATTGTACATTCTACAGATATATCATCGCTTCTTTTCGTCTCGAAATCGTACGCCTTCAATATGGCACCTCTACTATTCGACAGACACTCGCTATGGTGTTATTAATTGCTACGGCAAGCACTATGGGGATTGATGGTTATCTCCTAACACCTTCGCGGTGACTTTTTATGGGACACTATAGTTTAGTATTGGAAGAAATTGAAGTTCGCCAATAAAAAAGAATATGGTGCTAATGTGAAAAAATATGTGCAGATATCTGTGAAGCCTTTTTGTAAGAGACAGTATTACCAGCGAAGAAAATTTAACAGTCTACTTATCTTGATCCATTTATGTGCGAAGTATTTTTTTTAAACATTTGTGTCGATTCTGGCACACACATAATTATGAGATGGAAGTATAAAAGTAGCTAGTGGGAAAGTAAACTATAAAAATTGGATCTGCCCCAATTAAAGTTAAAGACTATTCATGTAAACAACTTTTGGACACAGTTGGTCAGATTTAAGTTTCTACGTTCCAAGATGTAGATTTTCTATAGGAAAAGCGGGCAAGAATCTCCATGGTCGAACTTTTTAAAATCAGAATATGTTTCAATATTATGTCTATATTGTTCACATAATGAAGGTTATGCGACGACAACATAGTAAAGATTCTAAATTTCATAAAATTTTATTTTTGCGATTTTTGGCTTCATTTTCACGGCAGCATTGAGCTAACCAATCTGAATCCCAAGCCGATGGCCTTTTTCGCAGATGACAGTACTGATATAGTAAAGTGCAACTGTTATAATAATCATCAAAATGAAATAAACAACATACTTGACATAATTAACTGTTAGTTGATAGAAATAACTTGATTCCGATTCCGTGTGATATCCAGTCCATGAGGTGGTCGGATTAAGAATATAGCACCAATCCATCTCCTCCCGTGGATGTCCTAAAAAGCGACTAAGGGGCACTAACCAGAGGGATGGGCAGCAGCGTCCCTCCTGTGGACCAGTACCCATTATGCGCTCACCAACCCGCCTGCCAAGCGTGGTGAGTACTGGCAATTTTTTTAAATAAAATTTAAAATTATAAAATTTAAATTTTATTAAAAAATTCTAATCAATACAAAATGTTTATTTGTAATTACAGTTTAAGAAACATTTAAAATCATTATTAATCGAGAAGTACTATACGATTGAAGAATTCCTGGTGAATTAACAGATTTTTTTAAATGACTCGTTATTACTCAATAATTATGCATGCATCAGATAAATAGTTCTTATATTTGTATGCCTTCAGGCATAACATAGTGTTTTCATTACTTTAAGTTATGAACTGTTCTTATTCTAGAACTATGTTAGATAGATAAAAAAATATTGAATAGACGGGGTTCGTTGACGAGTTTTATGCATACACGTTTTACGCATCGGTCGTTTAAACCACCTGACCTAAGGGTAAGCTAAGCTAATCTTAGCTATCTTAGCTGATTATCCTGATTAATATGGCAATACCGTAAAACGAATGCCCACTCTCAACTATTATTCAATTTGGTGGCGTGCCACAGAATTTCAATTAAAGGTGGAAATGCAGACGCATTTCTAATATTCCATTGTAAACAAACGACTAATGGAAACTAAAATCACAATACTGAAGAGCACTGGCACTGCTATTTCTCTACTTCATGTGAAATGCCTTACCCCGAATACATAAACTTACAGCTTATAGCAGCGCGAAACTATGCGCATGCGCAGCGTCACATCACAGCGACCATTCAGTCGTCACTCAACATTCGTACTAACTTTTGCTAGTCTTGCAGGTATTGGAAAAATACTTAATACATATAACTATTTGGTTTTTAGATTTATGTTAATTAATTAATTATATTGTGCTGTCCGGATTAAGAATATAGCACCACTCCATCTCCTCCCGTGGAGGTCGTAAAAGTCGACTAAGGGACTCTTAACCAGAGGGATGGGCAGCAGCGTCCCTTTTGCTGAGCAGTAGCAATTCTGCGCTCACCAACCCGCTTGCCAAGCGTGGTGAGTATCGGCAAATTCCCCCCAAAATGACAACACAACATAAGCACAGGCCCCCAGTTCCCGGCAGCCCCGCCATTCCTGGTCATGGTAGCGGCCACGGAAACGGCGGGGCAGGGGGTGCTAAGAATCTCCGGACGGGATCCGGCTACCATCCTAAACGAAAACTGGCCCCGGTGACATATAACACACGCACACTGAGGGCAGACGAAAAGATTGTTGAGCTAGAAGAAGAAATAGATAAGTTGCACTGGGACATCATGGGTCTATCAGAAGTCCGAAGAGAGGGGAAGGACACGATAACCCTGAAATCCGGCAACTTATTCTACTACTGGGAAGGCGAACATCTGTCTCAAGGTGGTGTCGGGTTTCTCGTCCGCAGGTCCCTCATTAACAGCGTAGTGGCCATCGAAAGTGTGTCGAGCAGGGTAGCGTACCTTATACTCAGAATATCTAAGAGGTATTCATTGAAGGTCATACAGGTCTACGCACCGACCTCAACACACCCAGATGATGAAGTAGAGAGTATGTATGAGGACGTAAGTAGGGCCATACATACCTCGAAGACACATTTCACTGTTGTGATGGGGGACTTCAACGCAAAGCTGGGCACTAGATGCGATGGTGAGTTGAGCCTTCAGCTCCCAAAAGCCGCCTCACAGGAAGTGGACCTGGATGAGTCCCGATGGTCCCACGAGGAATGAGATTGACTTCATCATGACCAATAAAAGACAAATATTCAATGACGTCTCTGTGATCCACAGGGTGAAAACCGGTAGCGATCACTGAATGGTAAGAGGCACATTGAATATTAATCTCAAAGTTGAGAGGTCTTGTCTGATGAGGTCTACGCTCCGGCCCTCTAGTGCTCATATCCAAAACCCCGAGAGCTTTCAACTCGAACTCCAAAACCACTTCGAGTGCCTGGAACATTGCGTATCTGTGGACGATTTAAATGGTAGGTTTGTAGAAACTGTCCAAACGGTTGGGTCTAAATTCTTTAAAAACCCACCGTAAAGGTAGACCAAAAAAGTTCTCCGATCATACTCTCGACCTCATGGCAGAAAGACGCGCCATTACGCTGGAGTCCTCCGGTGATGCTGAAGCATACCGACTGCTCAATAGACGGATATGGAAGTCCTTGCGTCACGATATCCGCACCTTTAACACCAACGGTGTTAAAGAGGCGATTGAGCGGAATCAAGGCTCCAAAGTGTTCGCAAGAGACAAGTCTATTGGGCAAAGTCGTATTATGAAGCTGAAGACCGAGGACGGCAGTGTAGCGTCGACTAAGCCAGAGGTTTTGAGAGAGATTGAGAACTTCTACCGGCAGTTATACACCTCGGTTACTATACCTACCATTGGCTCTGACAAAGACCCGCGAGCCAAACTAGCCCGACACTATACCGAGGATATCCCGGATATCAGCCTGTATGAGATTAGGATGGCCTTGAAACAGCTTAAAAATAACAAGGCGCCGGGTGGGGACGGAATTACGACAGAGATTCTGAAAGCGGGTGGCACACCGGTACTTAAAGTCCTTCAGAAGCTATTCAATTCCGTCTTACTCGAGGGCACAACGCCGGAAGCGTGGAACAGAGGTGAGGCGGTGCTCTTCTTCAAAAAGGGTGATAACACTCTATTGAAGAATTATAGACCCATCTCACTTCTGAGCCATGTTTATAAGCTGTTTTGAAGGGTCATCACGAGTCGTCTCGAGCGCGGGTTTGATGACTTCCAGCCTCCCGAACAAGCCGGTTTCCGAAAAGGTTTCAGTACCATAGACCACATCCATACGCTGCGGCAGGTTATACAGAAGACCGAGGAGTATAATCTGCCACTATGCTTGGCGTTTGTGGACTATGAGAAAGCCTTCGATTCGATCGAAACCTGGGGAGTGCTGCAATCTCTGCAGCGGTGCCACATTGACTATCGGTACATTGAAGTGTTGAAGTGCTTATACAGAAACGCCACCATGTCGGTTCGAGTACATGAACAGAGCACGAGGGCAATTCCATTGCAGAGAGGTGTGAGACAGGGGGACGTAATTTCCCCGAAACTGTTCACCGCTGCAATGGAGGATGCCTTCAAGCTGCTGGAGTGGCAAGGATTCGGCATTAACATCAATGGCGAGTATATCACTCACCTTCGATTTGCCGACGACATTGTAGTCATGGCAGAATCGCTGCAAGAGCTCAGCACAATGCTCGATGATCTCAACAGGTTTTCCCAACAGGTGGGCCTTAAAATGAACATGGGCAAGACGAAAGTCATGTCAAATGCCCATGTTGTGCCCATCCCAATACCCGTTGGGAGCTCTGTTCTCGAAGTTGTTGACGAGTATGTCTACCTGGGATAACCTGTCCAGTTAGATAGGTCCAACTTCGAGAAAGAGGTCAATCGTCGAATCCGACTCGGCTGGGCAGCGTTCGGGAAACTTCGCAACGTCTTTTCGTCGACAATACCGCAATGCCTGAAGACGAAAGTGTTTAACCAGTGTGTGTTACCATTGATGACATATGGAACAGAGACGTGGTCCCTTACAATGGGCCTCATAAGAAAGCTCAAGGTCACTCAGCGAGCTATGTAGAGAGCTATGCTTGGTATTTCTCTACGAGATCGAATCAGAAATGAGGAGTTCCGTAGAAGAACTAAAGTTGTCGACATAGTTGAAAGGATTAGTAAACTGAAGTGGCAATGGGCAGGGCACATTGCTCGTAGAACTGATGACCGTTGGGGCACAAAGGTTCTCGAATGGAGACCGCGCACCGGAAAACGCAGCGAGGGACGACCTCCAACGAGGTGGACAGACGACCTGGTGAAGGTCACTGGGAGTCGTTGGATGAGAGCGGCATGTGACCGCTCGTTGTGGAAATCTAAGCCTAAAATCTAGGCCTTTGTTCAGCAGTGGACGTGATGGTGATATGATGATTGTGCTGACACCAAAATGTCACATAACAGGAGAGGAAATAAATTATAAATGTAAAGTTATTTAAGTATAGATAAACGTTGACAAACTCAAAAAGCTGTTTATCCGTGTATGCTCAAACTGAAGTTTTCATAACCTGAAATTTCTATTAATACATTTTCGGAGAATGCTTCGACACGTTTTCTAATATGGTATGGTATCAAAAAGAGGAATATGACAGTAAATTAACCCAGACGACATATAATAAGTATAATTGGATCAAAGCCACGAGAGATAACAAATGTCAGACGAAATACAAATTTTCGAAAATGTTCAAGTTCTCTCATAGGGCCAGCCGGAAACATATCATTATTAAAAAAAAAAAGTTCCAATATGTCTGGGACCTGAAGAGGGAATGTGAAGGAATATACTTAAATATTCGACTCGATTTGCGCTGGCAGCACTGCTTGAATCGGGTAATAAAGCGATATAAATCCAATCAGTGCATAATGGTTAATGTTTGGCAAAAATTTGCGTTACTAATCGTCTGAGCTCGAACGGTCTTCTTTGCCTGCAGTTTACTAAACTCAAAATAAACTCAACAGTTACAAGCTTTGAATCAGATCTAGCCACAGCTAAATCATCAACGCCAACTATCTGTCGTCTCGGCGACCACGCAGCCTATTCATCGGGCGGCCGATAGCTATCTTCAATAGGCTATGTCCCGCAAACGTACGCACCATCCCATTCGGTGGAGATCGGTATGTCCCGGGGAGGCGGAAGACAGACTTGAGTAGGGTTGTGCGTGTCCGGTCCCGCGATAGCCTAGATGTCGAGCTATTTAAGGATGCTTTGATTACCGTTGAGAATAGGCAAACAGAAATCGTATTTATTCACAAAAGAAAGTGAAGAAAAGAAACTACCTATTGTTTAACCCAATGCAAGGTTTCGATAATTCTATTGATCTAAAACCAGCCATAGCTTTTCTTTATTAGTTGTATTTGTACTATCAACTACTGTGAGGGAATTAATATCTAATCAATTATTATTTATTTATTTATTTTATGAATTAATAAGGTATTAGGAATTATTTATATCATTTAAGTAACGTTAATTACATAAATACCAAACACGTCATTTTACACACAAGAACTTCTTTTGCAAAGGCCTTTTGGGTTACCTTTATCGTGCTTATGAAGACCATTCCAAATAGGGAGTAATTAAATTACTTTCAAATACTTTAAATATTGATACCGCTGTAAAGGAACCTTCAAAATACGAAATCAAAAAGTGATTATCAACGAAAGTGGTTATTATTACTATGACATTATTTGAACATTTAATTTCACTTACGGAACATATCTCTGAAGCTGAATTTACGAGTACAAGACCTGTACAGACGCTGACCTAGCTATTTGCCTAGCTTACTATTAATCCACCAAAAGAACCAACCCTGCTGCAGAGTGACATGTTTATATTTTAGCTGCTTGTATTAAAGGCAGTGTTCGGATGTTATCGCGCTGTGATGTAACTGGGAATTCGCGGTACTCTTTGACTGTTTAAAGATTTTAGAGGAGTGTTTTGGGATTGAGGATCTCCGATACCTCCTAACTTACATTAAATCACGCTTGTGTTTCGCAACGAACAAAATTGTGAACTTGTGAACAAAATTCTTCAAGTATCCACATTAGGAAGCAGGATGATTTTAGAGATTTCAATTTCATAGAATTGGGAACCAGATGTCTATATATTTGACAAAAATAATTGAGGTTGTCCCAATGATTCCTTATCTTTCCTTTAACAGAAGATGGCTATAGAAGCAGGGAGATTACTAATTTATTTTCCATAAGCGTAAGTAGAAACTACACATACACTTTGTACGTACTCCTTTTACTTCCGCTACATTTATCGGTCTATCCATTTAATTATGTCTGCGCACCTACTCTTTTAAAGGATATCAGCAATGATATCTGTGTAAATCTTTGTAGTTTAGTGCCAATACCATACAGGAGGGTCTAAGTTCGATCCCAGACCGTACCTTTGGCATTACGGACTCATGTGCGGATCATAATTTCATTATCACTTGCGTTAAAGGTTAAGAAAAACATCGCGAGGAAACCTGCAATCCAGAGAAAATGTTCAACTCCAAAATGTTCTTAATGGTGTGTGTATTCCGTCAATCCACACTAGGCTAGCGTGGTTGACTAAAGCCTAATCTTTCTCATCGTATGATAAAGCTTGTGCCCAGCAGTGGGATAATAATAGGCTGTATAAGTAAAATTTAGTGGAGCATCCTCTCACGTATGTTCAAATACTACACCAGGAAACTAACATATGAACTTTATGACACAAGTAGTCCATATGACAGCAATACAATAAAATAACTCTTAATTGTTGATATTGATTCTTCAACAATCGCAGGAAATTACAAGCAACTGGAATTCAATGTTTACAATTCACAACATAACATTACTTTCCCAATAAAAACAATACACAAACAGTACACAACCAATAAAATAAAACAAGGAAATAGACTTCTTTACAGCAAAAATAAAACGCCAATCGGATCATAAAGATCGCCTTAAATTTTAAGTTTCGACACTTTACATCGGTCGTTTTCGCAAAATGACACGTTGTTCGCGCCAAAAACAAACAGAATTATATATTAAACAGCCCATAACAATAAGTATACGAAAGAGATGCGACTGTGAATTGTTTAACAATAAAATACGTAAAGATGGGAGCCGAAAGTGGTAAAAATTACGAACGATGTTGTAAATGTTAATCCCATCTGGAATTAACAGATGTGTGTGTTCTTATGTGAGATGATTAAAAAGAAACTGATCGATAAATTGCATACCTAAACTTACTTCTATAAAGAAATCTTAAAGATTCCAGTAACTCATAATTCCTTATCATACTACTTTATTTGCTTAGATTCTTTCACGTTTTGAAATGCTTACCTGATTCAGTTTAGCAAGACTAACGGCTGAAATTAATAATCAATCTAATCCGAAATCTTCATATTTAAGATTTTGAATTTCATCCGTTGTTGTATTACGATCACATTTAACACAAAGAACAGACATATCCGTTACCCGAAGTCCAAAGATTTGTGATTAGATCGATTTTTCATATCGGCCGTAGGAACTGAACTGTCTTAAATGTTGGCTGTTAATTTTGATTTGTCCAGAGAAAATCATAGGGTTGAGATTAGAGGGTGCAGGCTGGGGCTCAAATGCTATATTGACCAGGGTAAAGGACTACACGATATTTTTAGATATAACAAAAGTATACGATACTTCGTTTCAGATTGCAATGACGTGGTATTTTAATGATCACAAGATAACAATAAACTCAATGTTTCAAAAAGTTTAATCAATATAAATTTACAAAACTTATACAAAGCAATTATCGTATAACACTTAAATGTAAACCATAATTTTATATAGATTTTTCGCTTTATAACAAACTTTTACGCTATTAACGTCAGATGGAGGCATGCATATTACAAAGATGTGTTAGCCAGTATTTTACCACAATATAGACAAAAGTAAAGAAGGACCACTCATATCAGTGCTTCCTACACCAACTTAAAATCTCATAACACTCATAAACAACAAGATCCTCTGATACTTTTCGAGAATACTGACATATATGGCTATCTCTTTCGCACCAATAAAAAAAACATTCGGTTATGACGTGCTCAAACAGAGTAATAATGCGTAGTCATCGCGGTTTATACAACAGAGAGGAAGGTCGTGACCAGCTCAAAACCTCAGCGGTAAAGCCTTTTCACTTATAAAAGCAATAAAGAATAAAAAAAGTGACATTTTAAGTTGGAGAATCACTCGGTGTGCGTAAACTGACAGTAATACCCACTTCAACGCTTCGCTTATGAGGCGTGCAATTGACAATCAGCAACTCTTATTTTACGAACATTGTAAAGAGTGGCGCTTCTGGAAGTTCTTATTTTGTGTTTAAATCAAGAATCGGTAATGAGTCGTCGATGTTTACGTCAATTTAAATCAAGTTTTGATTATATTTATTATAGATCCTTGATGTTATGTTAGTAGCAATTATTTCTGTGTGGTTCCCAGCACGTCCGTGGTGGTCCCGGCAAAGAACAGATCACCCGTATTCAGCTGTGGGTATCGTAAAAGGCGGAACACATGAAAGAGGAAACACATGAAGTAGGTATATCCAACGGGTTTAAAAAAATAATTGTGTTATTATTTATTCTAAGCCGTATGACTCCTGGTAAAGGATAGGCCACCACCCGTGGGTGTTGAAAAATCGATTAAAGGGATCATGTGAATAGATAGACTATCTATATACACCCACACTCACTAATAATACCTTGCTGCGATTATCTATCTGTTTTGCCAAGCATAATGCACTATACACAAAATTGCCTTTTAGCCACTTTTTTTAGGAACGATTAGAAGTACATGTAAAGGTACAAAGGACGTAAACCGACTGATATTATGATGATGATGATCAAATGACATTTCAATATTCTGCGTAATAAACGGCCGGCAAAAACGTTCCTTATTTAAAACAGTAACATTTAAAATAGCGTCGATTCCCTCCATATTTTATCACGATACATTCAAAATTAATTCTGTTCACGATATTTTTTTAAATTATCTCATTTCGGTGTGAAACTCAATTTCGTACATGTCAATTGAATCGATTATAAAATCGATACTAAATGTACTCGATTTACATTATCTTACGATTTTAATTGTGTACAACTAAAAACGCGGTGGGCGCGTCGTTTATTTTGTTCCTCTTAAAATGAGTTTTGATTTTGAAGTGGTTATTCTCTGCGTTGTAACATTTTTATTGTAAATTGTTTTCGTTTGTTTAAATTAACATTTTATATGAAATGTTTGTAGTTTGGAGAGTTTGGCGGAATCGGAGGTCTCATAATGATCGGATTTGTAATATATACTGATAATAAATGTACAGGCACTGGGTACGTGTCCTGTACAATTAAAAAAGTACGAGTTATTTTGTTTGTCATTTGTGATTTGGTAATTAGACCTAATGAAAGCCAGTTTTGGTTTTAAAAACCATGTTTTTAAATATTTCGATTTACTAATAAGATCTCCTATCTCGTTTATATGTAGGGACAGTGGGGGGGTACAGTATAACACGGGACATAATGTAAAGATTCACGTTAAATTTTACTTCAAAATGTATCTTGCTCTCTATCTTCGGTTAATCAGGCTATCATATTAGCCGAATACGTAGTTAGTCACGAGGGGATAGACAAACACGTTGGTGTGTTGTAAAGGACAAAAGTAAAAAACTCTTCGTGAGAAATTTTGTTTTTAGTGGAAAAGTATAACATATTAGTGAGTAATATTATTTTATATGAAATATGAGTATTAATAACTTTGATTAATATTAGTTAATAACCCGTTACCTATTTTTTTGGTTGTGTATGTTTAGAACTTCTAATAACAATTTGGGGGACAATAAAACCGAAAACCTGAATTACTTTAGGCTTAAGGTTGATTTTTTAAGTCTTTTTTGTGTTCAAGCCTAAAATTTTAAAGAGGTTCCAGTTTTCTCAAAGTAGTATTTAAGTGATTTTTTAAAAATGTATTGAACTTTTCACTGTACCACAACTACCCCTATATTCTTCATTTAACCATCGTGTAGCTCCAGTCACGGAGAGGGCTCCGTATCCCATACAGTGTGTGTCGTAGAAGACGACTAAGGGAGTTTACCATTAAGAACTTTGGGTTCCCGCAGATGGCGAGTAAACTACCAGTATAAGTATACCCAAGGAGAGTTGCTGTCAAGCAAGCGGCCAACTGTAAGCCCTTTCGCCGAGTTCGTTGCAATATGACTACACATTGTGACGACCCCTGTAACTTGGGATCATGGCAGGAAGATGATGATAATTAATTTTAACATGAGACATGTTTAAGGGCTCCTGTCATCATTACCCATCCTTTCAGCCGAACAAAATCCACAACTAGACACAAGCCTCGCCTAATGATCTCCATTGGGGAGTTTTGCCATAATCACCATGCTTGACAGGCGGGTTGGGATCACAGTTTAGCTGTAAATCTACCCGAAGGACGCTGCTGCACATACTCTAGCTAATCCCATAGTCACCTTTTACGAAACCCACGGGATGAGACGCGGTGGTGCTCTTCTTAGCTGACCCCACATGGAAAGGAGCTCCTATGCATTAAAATACGGATCGAGCAGTAGACAAACTAGTTTTACGTCTTTTAAAATATACACCAAGTCAACTGTGCAGTCATATTCATAGAATATGGAAAATAGTTAACGTTTTAAAACGCCTACAAAAATCAACAGATCCAATTTTCTTTAATAGCAAAACACTTAACTATAAAACGCAAAACAAACAAAGTTCTACTCCCACAAATAGGAACAAATCATTGTCCCCACATTATCTCTGACCATTCATGCCGCACCAAAGGAAACCAGAAAACAATGTTCATTAAACGAATACCAAAGTAAGAGGCCGTTCAAATAATTGCTGCCTACATTTAGACGCGCATATCCAATTCAATAGGAACAATTTGTCGGTCCACCCTTTAGTAGTCTGCTTTAGAAATTCAGACATTTCCAAAGGTCCGCACGGAGACTTCTGATACCTCGTTAGTTATCTTGCGTTGCCACTAAATAATTGTAGCAGAACAAGCTGAGAATATTGCCACAAATAAAAATGGACCCATTACAGAGACATATAAAGTTGAAATTGGTGTGAAAGATGATGTAAACGATGTGTTGGCTTTTAATGCAATTTCTAACTTACTAGTTAACGATAGAATTGAGAATGAATTGAGCGGCTTGATTTTTTATGAAATGGATTCTGTATTTGATATTGAAACTTAAATTGACGATATTAAAGTTATGAATGAAATGAGTTAGATTATAGAAGTTGTTTTCGATACTCGACGCGGTGCGGAAGCTAGAGTAATTTAACTGTCTACAGACTTTATTTACTGGTATTGAGTGATATATTTACAGACAAATGTGATGTTTCAAACAGTGTTTCTGTTGTGAAAGATATTTCTGAACTATTTTCGCGTTAAATACACTGACAAGTGCCTTCTATGTCGAATTATTTTGAATAGAACTTTAGTAATGTAAAAAGGCAAAAAAAGAGTTTATTAAAACAAATATACTATTAACTAATCTTATGAACCGATTCCCCAAAGAATAGTGAGAGTGGTCAATGGACAACTCCTCACAGCTAAGTAAAACAAAATACACAGACAAAGTTCAGACAAAGAAGCAGCTAAATGTCCATGACAGATTGCAATGTTGAGCAGGATTAAAAAAAAACTATTAATTAAACATTCTTTCGTAAGAAACTTATAATATCCAAAAGTATTTACGGTATAAAACACACTCAACATTAACTAGGAGGAGGCCTACGTCCAGCAGTGGACGTATTATCGAATACAGGCCGTTTATCATATCGCATCATTTTATTGCTGTCCGACCCTTTTTATAAATTCGGCACTCATTTTGTTAATAGACTCACTATATCATTTATGACGATCAATTACTAATGCCCAAAATCCGTTGAAGTATGTACTAAAGCCATAAAATCTTCATACTTTAATGTAACGTGTTAACAACTTTGCACGACTTGTTTTAATGAAACCTTCGTACATATAAACTTGATCAACAAAGTCGAGAAACTTTACGCACTTGTACTCGATGGACTCTTACTTAGGAAAAAATACACAGTAAGCCGGTATGGATAAAAGAACGGATCGATATGCCACTAACAAAGAAAAATGGCTGGCGGGCTACTAAAATAAGACTTTAAATCATATTACTAGGAACTTTGAAAGTAATAAATTGTAATCAATACCGAAGACGTTAATGACACCAATTAAATAATCGTAAAAACGATACTTATCTGTTATATCCAAAGTTTATTTATTACTGGATTGCATGTTCTAGTATCGAGTTATTTATTGGTCCCACATTAGCCTCTCAATAGGTACACAAATACATATATGTATGACCTCAAGGGAATTCATGATCATTTTTAATGATATTTTGAAAGTCCATGTCAGATTAAAAGGAATTATTGGTGTATGCTTAATGAGATTATTTAAATAAGGTAGGTTTTACTTGCATATAGTTACGCAATTTGAAATTATGATCGAGTTGGAAAACAAGGTACTTTTTCCAAGTTAGGGAATGAAAATATTTGTTTTTCAAAACTTTGATCTTTGTCATACTAATTTTCAAAATCTTCTCTAACTTGTAGGGCCTGTTTCACTTATTTATAGTTCCATCATTAAATTTTTATCAAACTTTATAATCTAGGAAGCCACAACGACAATATTTATTAATTATATAGGAGTTAATGTTGAAATCCTTCCTCGACCAACTTAGCAACTCGGTCTGATCTAATACAATCTTCATAAACATTCTAGATGTAACTTTTCATCAATAACATAAACGACATACAATTGTTACTAAAATCTTTAAAGGCCTTAACAAGCCATGCATTCTCTTAGTAGGCTTTCTTCAACATTGTCAACAGTATCTTGAATTTCACAAAGTATACGTGAGATATGAATTAAATGGTCTCAGATCGGACGGAGATCTCATCGTAATGGGTCCTTATATCTTTTTAATTGGAAACCTTTTTTGCCTGGTCACATATCTTGTGGGGAAGCATGTGAGAAAAACACATGCCTTTATGTATAACATTCATCTTGATGAATGGGGCATGGCTTAAGGTAGAACCTTTGGGGATATGCACTGAAGTTGTATACATTGAAATATTTTAATACTGAAAAAGATGAAGATAATAACATCGAATTGAAAATAGCTTACGGAAATATATCGCGTTTAATTAATTCATTCTATATACTTACAACGTGCAGCCCTAGTACATACAATTATTATATCATTAATACACAAATATATGAAATACAAAATAAAAATATTATATTGTTCTACCCTATATACTCACACTTGCTCATAATAATACCTGAAAAAATCATACGTGCAATACACAATTAAGCAACACCTTTGCATAGTGAAACATAAATGCATGCACCGTAAATATATAAAATAAAATACTAATGTTAATTCGCTCACGGCTGCACGTTGCACGTATAGATGCTGTACGTAAGTATATAGAATGAATTAATTAAACGCGATATATTTCCGTAAGCTATTTTCAATTCAATAGATGCTATTCGCGTAAACTTCAGAAAATATTATGAAGATAATAAGTTTACTAACGGTTGTAAAACTTCCGATTTAGTTGTAGTAAAAGTTGACGAAGAAAATAAGTGAAGCTAAACATAACTATAGAGACAATCTTGTAATTTTTCATCCAATAAGTAGGTATAATATTCACAATGGAGATCTTAAAATACAAGAAGGATAGTGATGTCATTGCTCAAGTAGCACTAATACTTAATGGTAATTAATGCAGGAGCAATTGGTTGCAAGCAACTCAGATTCGATCGTTTTGGCAGTCTTCGGAGGAGCCCATGTCCAGTAGTGGATTTCTACGCTTAACATGATGAAGATGAATGCTTCAACTTTGGGAACTACAATATTGAAGATACAACTATTTAATCTCTGTTCATCATCACCATCATCGTCATCATCATCTATAATTTTAAATCGTCGCTTAAGCTTTTTACTTAACCCACCCACATCTAAAGCAGCGTAAGATATTAGTAAGTCCCAAGTGTCGATATTACCGTTTCTATACAAAATGGTGTGAGATTCCGAGGCGGTCGTTCAATATAAACTATCGCGATTTGTTCAGCTATTTGTAAGCTTCGCAGCTACCATATAAATGGTCGCATGTGGCCAGAACTTGTTCGTTATCAACCTGTTCTTTCAATGTTTCCTTTTGTTTATGTTTCCGCTAATCTTTTTTGTTGTTAATTGGCGTATTAGTGGTGTATTGTGTTTAATTGATTATGATGAACTATTATGTTGTTAGGTTGATGATTGCTGGCTATGATGCAACTGTTATAGCCCGTTTCAAAGTAACCGCCTTGTCATATGGTTCAGTTTACTTCAGCTTGTCGGTTGTCGTAACCATGATGGCATGGCATGGCATGTTTATGTTATTGCACCAAGCAACTGCTGTCTTAACTAAGATAACTGTCTTTTTTAAACCGTTGCCCCATTCTAACATTTCTCCTGTGTAGTGGGTGCGTTTCGTACATAAATTCCACACACAATACACCCAGACCCGGAACAACTACCTGCGGATCATAAAAATATTTGTTCCGTGCGGGAATCAAACCGGCGACCTGGAACGTAGCAGCCGACTGTATCAGCCACTGCAGACCGTGCCGTCAATAGTGAGAGACTATACAAGCAATAGTGTCATCGCAATAGCAATAGTGTCATCTTGATCACCAAGATTTTCAGTCAAGGAACATGCAACAAAATGCGTTTTTAAAACCAATTGCGTTGCTACTTGGAGCACGTAAAAAGTCAAATGATATCGCCATCAAGTACGTCCGTTTATACCTCTTACTGTTATAGTCCAAATTTCGTCATCGTGTCGGCCGAATAAAGTCCACTGCTGGACACAGGCCTCCCTCAAAGATCGCAACAACGACCAGTCAGTGTGATCGTAATCGTATATCATAATTGCTACGCTTGGCAGGCGGGTTGAGTTGCTAATGTACTTGAAGGGCGCTGCTGCCCATCCTCCAGCTAATCCCATAGTCGCCTTTTGCGATACCCACAGTATAAGACAGGGTGGTGCCATTCGTAGCCGGCACCAAACGGCTAGTCAATCATGATTACAGTGAAAAGATAATCATGTAGACGATTATGATGGCTGCACGGATTATGAGCGGGTTTACCGCGTCGAACGTTGTGGTGTCTGCTAAAAATAGCACTACGACTATGGAATGCACGGTTAGTACAGTGGCTGATACAGTCAGCTGCTGCGTCTGGGTCCTGGGTTCGATTCCGGCACGGAACAAATATTTATATGATCTGCAGGTCCGGGTCTGGGTGTATTGTATGTGGAATTCATGTCTGTAAACGCACCCACGACACAAGAAATACTAGTGTGGGGCAATGTTTTCTTTAAAACAAAAAAAAGTGGAAGCAGGCTACAATGATTTCTGCATGATAAAAAGAAGGTAATTTATGCCCTGCTTCTGCAAAGAGGGACATTAAATCTTCTGAAATAACTGCTCGTCTTTGTAAACCATATTACTATTTTATTATTGTTGAACGTTCATGTGTATATTGTGTATACAATTTTATAAAGAATTACAGAGGAAAGAAAGGAACGTAGTGTTAATATTTAATTTAACAATTGAATAAAAATAAGAACCGGGTATCATCATTTAAAAACCGGTTCTTTCAGACTAGGTATGAACCGGATGCATGCTCTCCGCCCACCAACCCGCCTGCCAAGCGTGGTGAGTACTGGCAAATTCCCCCAAAATGACGACACAATTGCGGAAATCTATGGCGGAGGCCTTTGTTCAGCAGTAAACGTCTAACGGTTGATATGATGATGGGATCCACATTTTTTACAGACTTCAGCAAACTATGGGTAAATAATAAAATACTATTGAGTATAACCCACACCAAATTTCTTGACCGCTTAAAAGACGATAGATATGCGCGGAAATACTGGTGGGTCGGGGACGCTGTACATCAATCTTAATTTCAGCCGAATGACGTCCACTGCCGGACTCAGGTCACCCCTAAAAATCACCACAACAACTAGTCTAGCTAACTAGCAAAATAAATGAGTTTTCTTTCTTCTTTCTAGTCTCGGTTTGGTTCGTGTGCTCATTGGGGGGTTTTGCTATATTCACCCCGCTTGAGAGGCGGGTTGGCGATCCCATTTGAAAATATACTCGGATGCCGGCTGCCCGTCCTTTGGCTAATCCCATAGTCGCATTTTACGACACCCACGGGATGAGATGGGGTGGTGGTATTCTTAGCCCGCACCATACGCATCTTACCTTGTCTGTCACTAATATAAATAAACCAGATATGATATTTATTCTAAATAGGAATATCTTGTCTGCTTAAAGCTTGATGTTGAGTGTACTTACAAGTACAATGTCGAACAGTCATTCAATTTTCGCTTACGTGTAGTTATTATTATCATAAGTAGCCCGTAAAGACCCACTCTCGTTCATAAGGCTTATAGTCTGCTATACCACTGTAACCAACAGTCTTGAAGAATTATTGCCATAATCACCACATTTTACAAAAATATTGGGGAGCTCACGGTTGTTATAGCACAGGAGAATGCAGCCGGTCATCCTTATAAGGATCATTTAGATGCCTTTTAGGATACCCACCTGAAAAATCCGTATGGTGTCCGGATTAAGAATATATATAATATGTCAAGTGTCAAGTGAAACAAGCTATGAAAATTTAAAAATCATTTATTAAATTATTGAGTATATCAAAGCCATAATATACACATTTTATTAGAACAACGAGTTTCTAGATATCAAGATGGTGTCTGCAGCGAAAATGCGCATTCATGGGATGCAAGTAAAGAGATTTAAATCTTTGGATGCAAGATGATAACTGGATTATAAAGGACAGAATCGGGGCCTGATAAAGTTATATTCAACCTATTGGAGAGTATTCAACAAAACTTTAACAAGAGGAAACAACTTGATGGAAAGTACAAGCAAATGGAAAAAAATCGTTTGGTATACAGTTCATGAAAGAGGAAAATTGGACTTCTGGGGTGGAAGGCCTGGTGACCTGAGATACAGGCTTCAGCCTAGTTTAGGCACCAGTCTCCCACAGTAAATTTGAATAATACTGTGACTTTTATTGTGGTGAGAAATAAACAAATAAACAAAAAAAAATATCTCCGGATGTTAATCTTAACCTAGGCATCAAAAAGGTGATATAGCACCACTCCATCTCTTCCCGTGGAGGTCGTAAAAGCCGACTAAGGGACTCTAACCCAGAGGGATGGGCAGCAGCGTCCTTTCTGTGGCATAGTAGCCATTCTGCGCTCACCAATCCGCCTGCCAAGCGTGGTGAGTACTGGCAAATTCTCCCCAATATGATGACACAGTTGTGGAAATCTATGGGGGAGGCCTTTGTTCAGTAGTGGACGTTGTATGGCCGATATGATGACCTGAAAATGAAGAGCACTCCATCCTGTTTTGGTAACAGAACATACAAGGTGTTAACGTAGATATTCCCTGTTTGGTATTTAGAACCTGGACTCATGGCTTATTTGATATGAGAAGCTAGATAAATGTCTTGCTTCTCTCATAAATATGTACACTCTAATATCCATATAAAATGCTTCAAATCCTAACATAGAAACGCAATTTGACTACACAAGTTAGATGTCCGACCAAGAATTGACTATGAAATAATATGCGGTAACCTAAATATCATCATCATCATTATCATATCAGCCATTTATAAGTGCTGAACACTGAACTGGCCTCCCCCGAATAATTCCACAAGAGTATCGTCATTTTGCCGTGCCGTGTGGTGCCGGCTTAGAATATCACCACCCCATCTCCACCCGTGGGTGTTGTAAAAGTCGTTTTTTTTTTCTTTGATAAAACGTTGCCCCACACTAGGGTTTCTCCTGTCGTGGGTGCGTTTAGAGACATGAATTATGCAAAGGACTTTGTTCAGGCAAAGATGCAGTCCTACCTATTTCACTCGCTGTAACATACTATATTTAAGCAGAGTGGTATTCTAGTGGTAGAAACAGCCTGTGAGATAACTGGAACAAAATGGATTCCATTTTATGCCTTAGGTCTTAGGCCATATATCATCATTGCTGATGTGTATTGGTAATATGTAACTGACCATCCGGTAGACAGTGGAATGTTTTCTGTATCCACCATAAAAAAAACTTAATCCTGTATTCATTAGCCGGAAATAAATCTTCATCATCATATCAGGCAAAAGACGTCCACTGCTGAACGAGACCTTCCCTATAGATTCCACAACGAGCGGTTGCGTTGTGTGTCGCTTTAGGAGGAGCTTGCTTGGGGGAGTACTCGTCACACTTGGCAGTCGGGTTGGTGAGCGCAGAACGACTGCTGTTCCATATAAGGGACGCTGCTGCCTCTCCTTCGGGCTCAGAGTTCCCTTACAACCGAAATTAATAACAAAGTCTAAATAAAATCCTTATATATAAGACTAAAAGACTAGCTGTTATCCGCGGTCTTACCCGCACGTTTAAGCATTTTCTTGAAAATAAAGTACCGCGCATGTTATTCGCTGATAACGTAGCTTTCGATAGGTGAAAGAATGATAAAAATCGATTATTCTGTTTATCGATTAGAAACAAATGTACAAAACAACAAATCTTTTCTCTTTATAATATTAGTTTAAATTAAAAACTTGATCAGAACTGAACTTGTACAGACAAATTCTCAATTCCAAATCCAAAGAATTTGGATTAGATTGATTATTAATTTCGGCCATTAGTCTCCTTTTACCGGACGTGGATAAATAAATGAGAGCTTCCCCCAATTATTTTTTCATTATCTAACTTGATCTGCCGTGCCGTGTGGTGCCGGCTACGAATAGCACCAACCCATCTCATCCCGTGGGTGTCGTAAAAGCCGACTAAGGGATTAGACGGAGGATGGGCAGCAGCATCCTTCGAATACATTAACAACTCATCTGCGATCGCCAACCTGCCTACCAAGCGTGGCGATTATGGCTAAACCCCCCAACGAGCACACAACACACCGATATCGGTCATTGTGGTGATATTTGAGGGAGGTCTGTGTCCAGCAGTGGACTTTATTCGGCTGAAATGAAGAATGAACTTAATCTCAAACAAAAACACCCAAGGGAAAATAATAATGAACTAGATATATACAACAAGAAAAACCAAGCTAGAACTAAAGAATTTTTGTGAGCACACAGCTAGATACATTGAAAACACTTCATCAATATAACTAGAGCTCTATATAGGAAGGTTAGCATAATTCCCCGAGCACGACCAACGCATACGTACGATCATAAATTGAAATCCGATATTGACATAAATAAGGGGAATCCATACGTGACGACGGGCGACGTCGCATGTGTGATATTATCGTTGCAGCTATCCAAGCCCTTATTTATTAGTGTTGATATTAATTGCAAATATGTTCGCGATAGGTTATGTGTGGAAGTTGGTTGCAAATATGTGTAGGATTTAAATATGGATTTTATCAAGGTGTAGGCTTAACATTGGTTTGTTTATGCATGTGTACATAGCCACTTATATGACAAATAGAATGTTGGTTCTCGTGTTAGTACGAAGATGCACGACTTAATTTTTTGTTATTTTATTTTGAAGAAAAGAAAAACACTAAACCACAACACATCACCAAAGGACCCGAGGAGTGCATAGCTAGTCGAGAAGTTGGTAGATTTAATCTGTTTTTGTGTCGAAGTATAATTTTTTGTTTGTATGTTTTCACGTTTATTATAGAATTCAGGGTATTTATTGATTGATTTGTATATGTGCATATGTCTTTATTATATGTGTATAATCTTCATTATTTATATATTTAGGATAGTATACGTAATTTAGTTATATAATTATGTATCTGTGTGCACCGTCGACTGCCGCATATAATATCCAGTTTAGTATTTCTCCATCCTAAGGTTGCCTGGAAGAAATTGCCGAGTGCGATAAGACCGCCCGTTGTACTCTAAGACATACTTTTAAGCGCTACTGTTTTTGTATCTTTTACCGATTGTATGTACAATAAATAGTATAATAAATAAATTAAATTCTGCAGTTTCCGCAGCAGTTCGGTCCAGCAGAGCATTCCGTGCTCATAGAATATAAACATTTATCACTTTAGTTAACAATGGTCTTAAGTTAAACAAGACATGGTCTGAAGCTCAACTCCGTATAAAATAATTTGAATAAACGGTGTAAGATTGTGGTGAAATATGGTGAAGAAATAGAGTGGGGCTATTTAGAGCCGAGCTATTCCCAGGTGCGCCCAGGTCATGCATTAATTTAATTCGATTTCCTGTTTTTAACTCGGCATGGTTGTCGTTGTGGTTAGGCGATTGGCTTTCTGCGCTTCGTCTCCCGGGTTCGATCCCCGCACGGAACAATTGCAAATATTTGTATGATCGCCATTCTGTAAAAACAAATGACATATGAATTCCATTTATACAGCTTTCCAAAGAGTTCTTTATTCCAAATTTAAACACGTTTTTCATCGGTAACAATTCTTACTGGCCAATTATAAAACTATTCAGTGTGACCCACGTAGTGATAAACATCACCGAAACCTAAAAACGCCAAGGAAGAACCTTTACCTAATAGTGGGGATGCGTCCCTTAGCGGCGGCCTTAACAATTCGAATAAAAACAAAAAAAACAGACAGCCATGAAAACTGGAAACGAGAAGTCTCCGTCTCCGTCAAAAATATAATTACGCTTAAAAAGCGAATTCCGCTTTTAGTTTTAAAAAGCTCGTATAATCAATATATTCGCGCGGCCCCGTATGACGATAATTGTAGGCAAATTGGCGATGGTTAAGCGAGGTAGGAAAGAGGTAGGTTATTATTGGATATCCTACTAAGGGTGGTATGCCACTTAACCAATATAGGTGTCCAATATTCATTTGATCAAAGAAATTGGTTCGTATTTTTTTTCGTATTTCTTTGATCAAAGATTCACATAGCTCGTAGAACTGATGGCCGTTGGGGCAGAAAGGTTCTTGAGTTGAGATCACGCACCGGAAAACTCAGCGTGGGACGGCCTCCACCGAGATGGACAGACGAGCTGATAAAGATAGCTGGAAGCCGTAGGTAGGATACATCATCCAGGCGGAGATGGATGCGTGGGTCTACGACCAGACACGCTCTCTCCGCCAAAGTGGGGAAGGCGTGCCTTCAGTGGCGTTCGACAGACTGAGGCGGCTGGCTCGACGGCGCGCACTCGAGATGTGGCGTCATCGCCTACGGTTGCAGTTCGCGACCAAGCGCGTCGTTGAGGCCATCCTGCCGCTCTTCGGAGCCTGGCTCCAAAGGAGCGAGCGCGTCACCTACCGTCTGACGCAGGTGTTCACCGGTCACGGTTGTTTCGGTGCATACCTGCACAGAATAGGACGCGAGGTTACGGCACAGTGCCACCATTGTGGAAGCGACCAGGACACCGCACAGCACACGCTCGAGGAGTGCCCTGCGTGGGCGGCCGAGCGGCGGATCCTGGTCGACCGGATCGGGCAAGATCTCTCTCTGCCGGCAGTAGTGTCGGCTATGTTGGCAGAGCATGAAAATTGGAGTGCAGTGGTCTCCTTCTGCGAGAGCGTCATGTTGCAGAAGGAGACTGCAGAGCGGGATCGGGAGAGGGCCGATCCCGCACGGAGAAGGACGAGACGGCGCCGGGGCAACAACCGTCCCGGCTCCCAAGTCCAACACGCCTGAGCCCCCTGCCGTCAATTCATGGTGGGGGGCCACGGGGGTCGCGGGTGCGCAGATTGGGGAGTCTGCGTGCTTACACCGAGTGACCCCCGGGAAGACGGTGGCGCGCACGTGGCCACGTGCCGCCGTGTGCGCAGCACAGCGCAAAGCGATGCTTGGGGGGATCCTTTACAATCCTCCCCGAGAAGTGCCTGAGGGGGCGACCTTTTTACAGTCATCCCTTCCGTGATGTGCCTAAAGGCGTGGCACCAATAAGCGGCTCTAGTGTGATCTTACGTGGACCTGGAGCCTCCCTTCGGTGCCGAAGATGACCGCTCCAGTGGTTTTAGCCGGTAGGAGTCCGGCATACCCCTTCGCCCTTCCCCGGGGTGAAGAAAGTTCCATGTAGAATTTCCACTGGACATCAATAAAAAAAAATAAAAAAAAGGTAGGATACATGCAGCATGTAACCGGCGTTGTGGAAATCGATAGGGAAGGTTTTTGTTCAGCAGTGGACGTCCTTCAGCCGATACGATCATGATGAAAGATTTTGACACAATTATGGAAATCTATAGCAGTGGACATATTTTGGCTGATATGGTTATAGCTAAAATCTCCACTGCAACTGGACCACATTTTTCTTGTAATTAGCATATGTGACTTTAAAGGTTAAATATAATTACACGTCTGTGTATCAGGTAGTCATTTTATTTCTCGCCTTCACATTTTTGTAGACGTGCCAAAGTATGAAAAAAAATTCTGTACTCGTGACGATATTGCGTGGCGCTTATTATATAACTAGCTGGGACCCGCGGTTTCACCCGCCGTTTATTTTAAAATAAATTAGATTATTTTTTAATAAGTTAGTAAGTACTTATAGACACTTGTCATAGAGTATATATATTGGATTGATGTGTTTTTTTTAGCTTGGAACCTTATTTTTTCTAAAATAAAAGTAGCCTTAGTTGTTCCATCAGCTATCTGCTAGTGAAAGTCGCGTAGAAATCGGTCCAGCCGTTTCGGAGATTAGCGGGAACAAACAGACAGATAGATAGATAGACCGAAATACAGACAGACAAACAAAATATTTTTTGGTGTAGGTACTGCATAAGCATTTAATAAAAAGCTGTTAATTTGACATTACAAAGTCAAAGTCGAAAGTTTTTTTTATTCATGTAAACCATTTGCCTGCACTTAAGAATAGTCTGAATTTAAATAGTTCCAAGTCGTTGGTCCTATGGAGAAGAACCGGCAAGAAACTCCATAGATATACTATTTTAAAATATATGATGTATTATAGTCTTATTACTTAACACAATATAATCGTAAAAGAAAGCTATGTGAGGATATGCCAATGTGCGGGATAAATACCACATATTTATATATTACAAACTGACACTTCCATTTTATTTATTTGTATAGATTTAAATATGATGGGTATTAAAACGTCGCCTTTGTGTGACATATGGCAACGGCTTGAGGACATACTACATGTGATAATTGAGTGTCATCGGTATTGGAACCAGAGGATGAGAATTATGTGGACGTGTTTTCACAGTGGCCAGTTATACTCTTAAGCCAGCCATTGTCGAACGAATGCAAGCATAGTATTTTTTTTTGGAAATGTGTTTGAAATTGATGTAGGAAAGGATAGGATTGACGGAATTGCATTATATGTGAGTAACTTCTGATTTAGGAATTATACAACCTTTTTTTGATGTTATTAAATTATCTATTAAAGAACAAACTTATCCAATTTTTTCTAATTATTTCATCATCATTGTTGTGGATATTTGCTATAGTTTTGTACGTGTACGTTCATCTATACAAATAAATAAAATTGAAGTGTCTGTTTGTAATGTCAAAATAACAGCTTTTTACTAAATGCTTAAGAAAGTATATACGGTACCTATAACAAAAAAACAATTTTTAATTTTTTTGTCTGTCTGTCTGTCTGTCTGTCTGTCTGTCTGTTTGTTCCGGGTAATCTCCGAAACTGGCAGATAGCTGACGTTATAAGGAATAACTTAGGCTACTTTGATTTTAGAAAAATATTTAGGGTTCCACGCGAAAACAATAAAACCCTTGAAATCCAACATATATATTCTATGTCAAGTGTCTATGTCGAAGTACTCTAAATTTCTTTTAAATTAAACGCGGGTGAAACCGCGGGTCCCAGCTAGTTATAAATAAGTTAGTTGTTAACCAAACTTCATCGAGTATCGTTGACATTAGATGGTGACAGCGGTGGGATAATGAAGATTTATATGTTTCGGGGGATGATAAGGATGATGAGGCATATGAACCAAGTATTCAAACAGGTGGTAGTTGGCGAAGATCGTATTCACCGCCTCATACCTGTAGTAAGGTTACAAAGAAATGAACCTTGTTGGCGACTGGTTGAGTACTTACCTATATAAATATTTAAGGGGAAGATGTTGTGGATATTTGCTATAGTTTTGTACGTGTACGTTCAATCTATACAAATAAATAAAATTGAAGTGTCTGTTTGTAATGTCAAAATAACAGCTTTTTACTAAATGCATATGAAAGTATGTACGTTACATATAACAAAAACACTATTTTTATATTTTTTGTCTGTCTGTCCGTCTGTCTGTCTGTCTGTTTGTTCCGGGTAATCTCCGAAACGGCTGGACCGATTTTGACGGGACTTTCACTGGCAGATAGCTGATGTTATAAGGAATAACTTAGGCTACTTTTATTTTAGAAAAATAATTAGGGCTCCGCGTAAAAAAAATAAACCTTTGAAATCCAATATGTTCAAGTGTCTATGTCGAAGTACTCTACATTTCTTTTAAATTAAACGCGGGTGAAACCGCGGGTCCCAGCTAATTATAAATAAATCAGTTGTTAACCAAACTTCATGGAGTATCATTGACATTACAATCATCATGCCAGCCACTACCGACGTCGGCGGCGGAGGCGGGTTGGTGAGCGCAACAAGACTTACTGTACCACAGAAGGGACGCTGCTGTCCATCCCTCTGGATTATAGTCCCTTAGTCGCCTTTTACGACCTCCATCTCCACGGGAGATGGAGTGGTGCTATATTCTTAATCCGGACACCACACGGCCTGTCTAACTCTATCATATTATTTTTCTCCTATTATAAGATTAATTTAATATTTAATGATTTGAATATTGATTGCTTAACAATTTAATTTAATTCGTTTTTAATTTGTGTAGTTTTTTATGTTGCACTAGAATGGGTGTTTATACTGCAGTTGCTGTTATAGTTGCAGAATGATCTAATTCTAGTTATTCATTTTAGGTGGTTTAAGTGCTGTAGCTCAAATCACCAGGTACCATGTGTATTGTTACTGCGACTTACATGTTATATATTATATTATGAATGATCCCATGAGACTGGCATGGTCACCTCAAGTGTACGGATGACTCGATTTTTTTTTCTAAAACTTCATAATTTCTGCCCAATGATGTCCACTGCTGGACAAAGGCCTCCCCAAAGATCACCACAACGACCGAGCGCCCCTTCGGTGCCGAATATGACCGCTCCAGTGGTTTTAGCCGGCATTCCCCTTCGCCCTTCCCCGGGGTGAAGGAAGTTCACTCAGTTCATTTCATAGAATATCCACTGGACACCAATAAAAAAAGTTACTATGCTGTCTTTATCTATTAATAACTATTTCTAATAGCAATGTAGATGGTTGTAATAGTAACTATTATCAAATCCGTGAGCTCACATCAGGGGTGCAATTCCTTAAGGTGAAACATCCATACAT
Source organism: Diloba caeruleocephala (assembly GCA_947459985.1). Classification (NCBI taxonomy): domain Eukaryota; kingdom Metazoa; phylum Arthropoda; class Insecta; order Lepidoptera; family Noctuidae; genus Diloba; species Diloba caeruleocephala. The sequence continues at coordinate 25,884,954 of OX381614.1, read as the reverse complement.
CCTTCAATACAGAATTAAAATGATGGTGAAAAACCAATTTGGTATACGCTAAGACATGATTGAAGCTATTCAAGGACACGTTGCAGACAGAGAGCCATGGGGCCGAGTCTTAGGAAATACTAAATTGGATTATCACCGTTATTTCAATTCTGTATTCAAGGGTGTTTCAGATTAAGGAATTACACCCCAGGGTCTGGTTGAAACCCAACGCTAGGCTTCTGTCTGGCATATGCTGAACTAGACCCTTTTCGGTGCAACCGCGAGGCATACTCACAATGTTATAGACATTTTCGTACATTACGTAATTATACTTATGCTAGCAACATGTAGGGCGCCAGTTGAACAAGTAAAATAATGAATCATCTTACTGCGTGACAGAGTCAGTGCGTCCGTCAGTGAGTGAGTCCGTCAGTGAGTGAGTCCGTCAGTGAGTGTGTCCGTCAGTGAGTGAGTCCGTCAGTGAGTGTGTCCGTCAGTGAGTGGGTCCGTCAGTGAGTGAGTCCGTCAGTGAGTGAGTCCGTCAGTGAGTGAGTCCGTCAGTGAGCCAGTTAAGTCAGTGATGAGCGTAAATCTTGTATATTTATAATTCTTCTGTACATGTGTATGTCACTTAACTTCTCCTAAACGGCTAGACCGATTTTGATGATTTTAGGGTTCCAAACTTACAAAGGAAAAAACGGTGGAACCTCTATAGGATCACTCGTGTGTCTGGCTGTCTGTCCGTCTGTCACAGCCAATTTGCTCCGAATCTACTGGACCCAAAAAGTTGAAATTTGGTACACATATGGATTTCTGTGACCCAAACACGTACGTAATGTAAATTAATTAATTTTGAATATGGTGGTCCTTTTAGGGGGGCAATATAGAAAAAAAAAAAAAGTTTTGCAAACTGTACCGTGTAACATATGAAATGGAAGGGCTTGTTGTAAGGGTCTCAAATCATCATCATTTCGGCCGAATGAAGTCCACTGCTGGACACAGGCCTCCCCCAAAGATCCACAACGACCGATATGGATGTGCTGTGGGCTCATTGGGGGGTTTTGCCATAATCGCCACGCTTGGCAGACGGGTTGGCGATCGCAGTTGAGTTGTTAATGTACTCGAAAGACGCTGCTCCATCCTCTGGCTAATCCCTTAGCCGACTTTTACGACACCCATGGGAGGAGATGGGGTGGTGGCAAATATATGTATTTAATCATTTTAAAGTTATTTAAGAAAATAGATGAAAATTGACCCTTCATCATTTCGGCCGAATAAGTCCACTGCTGGACAGGCCTCCCCCAAAGATCACCACAACAACCGATATGGGTGTGTAGTGTGCTCAGTGGGGGGTCTTGCCATAATCGCCACGCTTGGCAGACCATTACTAGGCCTAAAATTCTGATACGAAATAAAAGTAATAGCTCTTTACCTATAAATTACAGGAAAACCTAGAAAAAGTCTATGGTCTAAAAATAACTTGGAAAATCTTTCAATATAGTGCGTACAAACTAACGTTTGCGGTTGGAATGTATTGGAAAACATGTTTTTTATCTACGATGCTAAGTTTTTTCTTGGGATAAGTTATGGGTATGGTTATGTCAAAACGCGTTCATGCGAGTCAGACGTAAATGTGTCATCTCGGTATTTATAAATTATAAAAAAGTGGTTTGAAGTGCACAAAAAGTACTGTGAAATATACCAAATAGTGCGTATTACTTTCAACTTGCTTATATATTGAGAAGCCATAATTGCTTATTTACTTTTATACGTGAAAAAACAAAGTAACTTTATTTGTAAATAATTAATGTGGGTGATCGTGACATTGACCGACTAGAAAGGTCACCCCACCACAATCCCCTGCACTACGCGTACCCAAGTGAACTTAAATTTGAAACCTCTATAGTAAGGCAAATTGGTCTAGCGGTGTAAACGTTGGCATGCGAAACTACACAAAGTGAGTTCGGATTCTCGGATTTGATAAATTATTTTAACCCTTTTTGTATTGTATGTTATGCGACTTAGCAAGTAGAAGGACTCTTTAAATATAAAATCAACATACTGAGGATCTATTGTCCGTTCTAAACCATCTTATAATGAACTTCTTAGAAAATATAACCTTTAGGCGTACCCGAACTCAATCAGACCCACCGACAATTGACGATACTGACTTGGAGACATTGAATGGCACGACCAACAGTTTGCCTGACATATCCGACGACGACGATGACCAAGTTAAGCAATTAAATAACCAAATTGAAAAACTTGTGTTAGAGTTAGCTAGTGCACACCGAGAAATTGAGTCACTTTCATTAGAAAACATTAATCTCAGACAAAATAATAAGGTTTTATTAAAGAAAAATGACCTTTACAAAAAAATTACAAATAGTCCTATCAAAAGTAGGCTATCAACACCAAAAAGAAATGTTAATAAAAAACATAAACACACCCAAATAGAATCCACAAATAACGCTTCAAATATAGATTCTAACTGTTATTATGAAAGAAAAAAATCATCGGAAAACGAAAACAATCACCATAATGACCTCAAGATATCCCAGAAGTACGAGAATAAGAAAAAAATATGCTTACTAAGTACTAATAAGAATAACAAAGTATTATCGTTAGCAGAAAATACATTGCATACCGAGTTTAATGTATGCCATTACCTTACTCCGGATGTAGGTATACAACAACTTTTTACTGGAATTAAAACAAAATTGACGAACTTTACCAAGACTGACTTCTGCATAATATTCATCGGAGAGAATGACTTTAAGACTACAAATAACTATTGTAACATTGTTTTAACAATAAGAGAAGTACTGAAAGACATTAGCCACACAAACATTATAATATGTTTACCGACATATAGGATTAATGCCACCCTGTTTAACTGGAGAGTGGAGACGTTTAGTAACTTATTGTATCTCGATATGTTAACCCATGAACATGCATATCTTTTAGACAGTAATTTAAACTTAACATGCGACTTCAGCATGTTTAATAGACACTCAGGATTGTTGAATAACTACGGACTACAAACTGCTTTTAAGGATTTACAGAATCTGATTAATGACATAAACAGTATTGACTTTGAATGTAGTAAATTGCATAATAATGAAGAAAACTTGACATATGATGAACATCTTTTTCTTGACTAAACATCTTTATACGATGCACCAAAACCTCGCTGGGTTATTATCAAAATCGAATGCTCTCACAGTTTGCTTAAATGAGCTATTAGAAAGAGCTATCCAAGTCGATATTTTATGTATTACTGAGCATTTTATGATGGAAGGTCATGAAAACCATCTGAATATTCCAAATTACTGCCTAGCTGCAAGATTCAGCAGAAAAGAAAGCAAAAGAGGCGGGGCTTGTATTCTCGTTAAGAACGGCCATCAATGGAGAGAATTACCGAAAATATCTAAAATATCTACAACAGGTGTTTTTGAATGCTGTGCCATTGAGCTAATTAATTACAGGACTGTTATTGTATGTCTATATAGAGTGCCTAGCAACAAAAATTTTAATGAATGTCTTGATAAATTAGAAACACTTTTGCAAGAATTGATGAAAAGAGGCTATAAAAACATAGTGTTAGCTGGGGATTTTAACATAGATATGTTAAAAAGAAATAAATTCTCATTAGAATTAGAAAGTCTGCTATTAAATTTTAACTTAAAACTTGCTCTTAAACAACCAACTCGAATTAAGAGCCAAACATGCATCGATAATTTTGCCCATAACTTCGGTAGGTCATGTAAAACAAAAGTAATAGAGTTTGCATTATCTGACCACACAGCACAGCTACTTGAATGTCCAATCGACATCTCTTGCACCATTGACCGATGGCGCAAAAAAATCCGGGATTACACTGACGAAAACATAAAAAAGTTTAAAACATACCTGAGCAACTTGTGCTTTTCTGAGGTTTATAAAACGAGTGATCCAAACATTGCCTATGATGCCTTTTTAGAATTATTTACTCTATTGTACGAACAATGTTTCCCCCATAAATATGTTTCAGTTTATGTTCACAAAAAAACAAAGTGGTTATCAAAAGGAATTAAAACATGTAGTAAAAAGAAACGACAGTTGTTATGGCAATATAGAAGAAAACCCAATCAACAGAATAGAAATAAACTTATGAACTACTCCAAATTATTTAATAAAATTATAAAACTGACACAACGGGCACAAAATAATTATAAAGTTAAAATTTCGAAGAATAAACCAAAGACTATTTGGCAAATAATAAACCAAAATAAATTGAATACACAAAAAAATCAGATAACCAAAGTAAGGATTAATAACCAAATAATTACAGATCCTAAAAGAATAGCTAATCTATTTAACAATTACTTTATTGATAAATTAGTTCCAATACAAAGTTCTGGAAACCAGGTCACTCAACACATATTAAATAGAAAAGAATCTATGTTCATGGCACCTAGCATACCATGCGAGATATTTAATATTATAACATCGCTTAAATCTACAAACAGTGTGGGATATGACGGTATCACGACGAAAATACTTAAGTCTGTAGCTAGAGAAATTTGTACGCCATTGAGCTATATTATTAATTCAAGCATTAGCGCTGGTACATTCCCACACGCACTAAAAACTTCAATATTAAAGCCACTATTTAAAAAGAACGATAAAGAGCGTATGGAATGCTATAGGCCAATATCATTAATCCCAATTGTCTCGAAAATTTTTGAAAAGTATATATATAGATCCCTATATTCATATTTAGAAAAACATAAATTGCTCTGTAATGAGCAAAAAGGGTTCAGAGAAAAAAGGACAACTAATATGGCAATTTACGATTTCCTGCACGTTGTCATGTCAAACATGGACAAAAATATACCAGTTTGCGCCATCTACTGCGACATGACGCAGGCATTTGATTATGTCCAACATAATATATTATTAAGAAAATTAGAAGCGTATGGGATTAGAGGTAATGTACTTAAACTTATTCAATCGTACCTGCATCCCAGAAAACAAATTACGGAAATTAGAAGAATAAATTTAGGTGCAAAACAAGAAGAGGTATATCTATCAGATGAACGCAAAATGACATATGGTGTTCCTCAAGGAAGTGTACTGGGAACTCTTCTATTTACTATATATATTAACGACTTGCCTAGATCACTAGAACAACCTATGACGCTTTTTGCCGATGACAGTACAGTGACAATAGCTTGCAAAAATAAAGACTTATATGAATATGACATAAATAACTCATTAAATAAAATCATACGATGGTTAAATAACAATAATTTAAAAATTAATGTAAATAAGACGAAAATTATGCATTTTAGCCAACGAGTAACCACGTTTAATAAAAAAATTGACATAAACTATAATAATAATAATATTGACGCTGTTGACACCACAAAGTTTTTAGGATTAATACTTGACAGTAAACTAAACTGGAAGGTACATATTGAGACTATCTGCAAAAGAATTAGTAACTCTGCCTATGCTTTATACACACTATCACCAGTGGTTAACATAGATGCGCTATTAACTGCATATTACGGTCTTGTTGAATCCATTCTACGATATGGCATCATCTTCTGGGGAAACTCGACCGATAAAGAAAGTATATTTAAATCACAAAAGAGATGCGTTCGGTCCATGTTTAAACTGAAAACCACAAATAGCTGTAAGCCTTATTTTTTAAAGTACAAAATACTAACGTTGCCCTCATTATATATATTAGAGACAGCAATGTTTGTAAAGGCTAATCCGAACCTTTTTCCTCGTTTGGCAGACAGAGTTCCGCGAAACAGACGCAATAATAGCAGGCTCTGTTTACATACTGCTAGAACCACACTCATGCGAAAAAGCGTATTTTGCATGGCACCTATCATATATAACAAACTTCCTGTTCATTGGAAGGAACTAAATATAGAAACGTTTAAAAAAAAAGTTAAAAATTTTCTAGCAGACAAAGCCTATTACACTATTACAGATTTTTTGATAGAGGTGTTCTAATACTTTGTTTTAACTATTGATTGAGATTCGTTTTATATGTACAAAATAATATTGACAAAGTTTTATTAAATTTATTAACATTATTTTTAATTATTAATTGACATTAGTTTAATGTTAGCAAAAAATATTAACATTGTATTTTTATTGAATATTAGAATTCGAGTCAAACAATATTTGTACGCCACAGCATGTGACAAACATGACCAGGAACTTGAATACTGTAACATCTTGCATGCATAATCATAATTGTATGTACACCCATGTTTGAACAAATAAAGTTATTATTATCTTATTAAGACCGAATTCAACAATAGACAATGTCTTCAGCAATTTCGGAACCCTCTCCACGCGAGTTCAACTCGCCTTGCCCGGTTTTTTTTGTGTATGTTTGAGTGGGTCCCTCGATGGTTTAGATTCACAATTGGACCCGGTAGGTGGCGCTGCAATTGGGTTTGCATGTATCTGCCTATCTGAAGCTGTGGCGGGCAGCTAGTATATTATAAGTTACTTGTGGGTTGTAAGGCACAGAAGGTGCCCGTTGAAATGTAAATGAATGAATTATCAAAGTCCGTCAGTCATTCAATGAGTCTTTCAGTTAGTGAATGAGTGATGAGTGTAAATATATATTTTAACTGCTTTTGAGGTCTCCTCTTATTATTGCTAAATAAACCTGTTTTAGATGTTTTATTTCTCCTTTAAGTCTAAAAAACCAAAGACGTACTACAGCCGCTAATACAAAATAAATCGAAACTATACCTACCTCGCTATGTATTTTCTCGGTAATCCAAACTTATAATAAGTACATTCGCAATTGAGTCCCTTACCAGAACGCAATGTGTGTAATGAAAGATTGCACGTCCAAAATTGTATGTTAAAATAATAAATTTCCTGCGAAGTACAGGGCTTGGTACGATTATGACACTTAATTGAAAAAATTCGGTTATCGGGATCTGTCTTAAGTGCTTTCGTAGAATAACCCGCGCGGTTACAGGGTTGACATTACGAGTTTTTATTTTTTTATTTTGCATGCATATGAGTTTGTGGCATACTGTCTTGTACAGTGTAGCTTATTAAATTATAAAACATCATAAATATACGCTACTCCTATCCTATTTTTTATTTAATGAAAAATGTATCTTTACATTTTGTACTGAATTACTTTTCTATGTCTATGTTTATGTTAAATTATTCATGGTTATATGTATAATGAATCATTATTTCATAAATAAATAATATACATGTGTTTACTACATACGACAATACCCAGAAATCATCAGAAAAACATCTATGTGTAGCCAGATATAAGAGCACGGCCAACCCTACCGAGCAAGTATCCTGTCTAAGTAATGGCCGTCGAATACCCCCTTTTAGTGGTCAATGTAAACAAGAAAATTGATTTTGACTGAACCTACACGAGTTAATACAGGCCTCACAAGTTCACGGAAACATTTATTTCAGTTAAGACCGTAGGCTGTACGAGTTGATTCCGAGGGACAGAAGCGCTGTAAAGAAAAAAAAACCTACACCTCGATATACCGCCATATTTTATGTAAAAGAACTTTCAATGTTTCGCGGTATAAAATTCGATGAATTTTCGAGTTGTTACTAATATGTATTTATGAAAAGTTTAAAAGTAGGTACGGCGTATAATCGATGAACTTTATCATATTATAGGCCACCAAGCATTAAATGAGAAATATTCATTTAATGCTTGGTAATTAAACCAGCAAAGTACTTATATTGATAACGTAAATAAACATTTTAACAATAGGTTTTTCATCATTTCAACCGAATAAAGTCCACTGTTGGACACAGGCTTTCATTTTCATTTCATTTAGGGGATTGATTGGGTGCTGGACCAGGATCTAATCAACTTGCTGAGCACTTGTATTGTCAAACAGAATTCATTTTCCATCGCAGGTAACAATGGTTTGTGCAGGACGGCACGGTTTGTGCAGTGGCTGATACAGTCGGCTGCTGCGCTCCGGGTCGTGAGTTCGATTCCCGTACGGAATACATATTTGTATGATCTGAAGGTAGTTGTTCCGGGTCTGGGTGTACTGTGTGTGGAATTTGTGTCTGTAAAAGACACAGGAGAAATCTAAAGGTGGGGCAAAGTTTAAAAAAAAAACCGTTCAAAATTCCTTCGTTTCTATTCCTGTTGAGAAGCGCAACGCATGCCTCGACGCGCACATTGCGCTGATGGTCGTTAAGTTCGTGGGGCATCCATTTTTCAAGCTTTTTTATCTTACCAATTTGACAAAAATTGACCAATATTGTTTTGATGCTAACGTCGAAAGTTGCTGCTAATTCAGCCGTAGATTGAGTATCATCAGCTTCCACAATCGCCTTTAATACGTCATTGTCGACCAAAATGTTCAGACGACCTCGGGGTTCATTTTTCAGATAGAAATTTCCAGAACGGAAGCGGGCAAACCAATAACGGGTTGTGCGTTCGTCTGTAGTGTTCGCTGCGTAAACGTCGTTGATGTTTGCATGCCGCTTGTTTTGCTCGCGGGTTTCTGCCATGACGGTACTCATACTCGAATTTTCAACGTATCCATGACGACGAAAAAGATACAAACGTGATGAAAACATAACTCTAATCAATACACATAAGACCGATTTTGAATAATGAAAACCATGTTTATAAATTAAAATAAATTGGACATTAGAATTCATAGCCAAAAACAATATTTTTATTTGTAATGGCCAGTTCTGCAGAACGGCAATTTCATAGGTAACGACCTATTATATGTAGAGCATATAAATATTTGTTCCGTGCGGGTCGAACCGGCGACACGTAGCACAGTCAGCCAATTGATTAGCCACTGCGCCAACCATGCCGTGAATGTATTTTTTGGTAGACTTAAAATCATTATTTATTAATTATTACTCTTAAAACGAATCATGAAATCAATCTACTCTCTTATTATGAACACAAATCCATTCACACACTTAAAAGCGATTAATCTATTCAATTTAATAAATCGCATTTAATCGCACGATATTGATCTTAACGCCTCATATTCGCGTGTGGACCACCGCAGCGTATTAAAAAACAAAATGACAAATGAATGATCGCCACGCAATTATTGACTGTTATATTAGTAATGTCTTAGATTTTCGCGATTATTACACATTATACATATATATTACATAGACGCTCCACAAAGTCTGCAGTGTGTGAACATGCCTTAGGCAAACCAAACCATTATCTTCGTTTTGATCAACCTCAAGTACTCGCGAAAGAGAACCGATATGTACCTAGAATGTTTCGTGAGGCTATTGAAATTAAAAAACATCCTAATTTTAATAGAGAAGATGGTTGGCAGGTACCACCTGTTTGGAATCCAGTCATTAAAATAATAAAGTCCCAAACAAGATACCGCACTAAGAAACATCAAGACACTGTGAGTGATTACTGCGTGCATCGAAACTAATTTTTTGATTAAAATTGTACGGTAGATAAAATAAAATAACTTTTTAAAATCTGTAACGACGCCTGTCACCTTAGTCATCCTGCGACCACGAATGCTGCAAAGTATTCGAAACGTCAGGAAAATCAAAAATCAAAATATACGCGATAGAATCCGTTTAAAAGTGTTTTATTAGACTGTTATATTTTTAATTACAGATACTGCGTTGAGTTCCATTTTTGAATTTGTTTGCATGTGATGTTGGCATGTAGGTAACTTCACTTCGAATGTAATTTTTACCAATTTAGTCATATACAAGAAAGATAAATATAAATACAGATATAGATGGAAGGAATAATATTTTTATTTGTGTAAAACTGTTCGATCTTTTGATTAAGTAAAGTACGGGGTAGGTGGAAATGTTTGCCACTGGCTTTTTCCACGACTACCTTCCTTCGGAAGCTGCGGGTCGGCGACGACAGCGCTCGACGCCAGCATAATTGTTGGATTGTAACCGCCAATCGATGTACGTGTGACCGTCACGTGCCCCACAAAGGCCGTTTGTTTCCACGTGTTCTACCTATATAAGTAATTTGCACCTGGTGTTTTAAGACGTTCTCAAATTCATATGACTTAGTGTGGAGTGGCTACTGACCCAATCGCCTCCATTGGGATGGAACATTCGGCCGTGCTGAGCTGATCTGCGCCAAGAGCGACTGTAATGAGTGAAGGTTAGTGGGACTAATTTATTTTACCATGTACAGCGTGAGCAAAGATCGGAAACCATAGTAAGTTATCCCACACTTGCAAACTAATCTATATAAATAAATAAAATTGAAGCTGTTATTTTGAAATAACAGCTTCTTACTAAATGCATATGAAAATATGTACGTTACATATAACAAAAACACTATTTTTAAATTTTTTGTCTGTCTGTTTGTTCCGGGTAATCTCCGAAACGGCTGGACCGATTTTGACAGGACCTTCACTGGCAGATAGCTGATGTTACAAGGAATAACTTAGGCTACTTTTATTTTAGAAAAATAATTAGGGTTCCGCGTAAAAAAATAAAACTCTTGAAATCCAATATATATATTCTATGTTAAGTATCTATGTCGAAGTACTCTAAAGTTCTTTTAAATAACCGCGGGTGAAACCGCGGGTCCCAGCTAGTAATTCAATATTTAAGGTCCTTCGAAATTAGCCTAAATTTATAACAGCTCCCTTTATCCTATAACCAACAAGAACCAATACATAATAGTGTTTTATTCTCGACCTATTGGACAATGCGCAGCAGAGTCCCTTCTGTGGAAGAGCAGCCATTCTGCGCTCACCACCCCGCCTGCCAAGCGTGGTGAGTCCACCTACAATATGTTCTGGAAATCTATGGGGGATACCTTTGTTCAGTAATGGACACTCTTTGGCTGGAATGATGATTATCGTTTGTTGATATTTACGGAAATAATACAATGTTAATATTACTAAACTGAACAATTATGTGCAGCAAATACATATACGTGCATATACTTTCATTTCAGGGTTCAAAACTTCGGGAAAATTAGTAAAAATAATAATGATCAAAGTCAACGTCAATTTAAAAGAAAGAAAGAGAAAAAATATGTTTTATTTTGTACTCGTACAAAATGATAATGAAACTTATTATTAACAATAGAATAGTTATGACTACAGTAGTGCTGTACGAGGCCAAAAAAGGTCCCTATCTCAGCATATGCTGCAACCATTTCTGCCGCAGCGCTGGTTTTCAGACAGGGCCTGTATGTTTCTTTTATTTTCATTTCTTTTATTCATGTGAACCATTTGCTGGCACTTACGCATACTCAGAATTTAATTAGTTGCACGGTTCCAAGTCGTTGGTCCTATGGAGAAGAACTGGCAAGAAACTCCATGGATATAGTCTTTTAATATATATGTAAATATTACAGTTTTATTACTTAATACAATATAATCGTAAAAAGCTATATGAGGATAATACATGCCAAAGTGTGGGATAAATACACACATATTTAAGCACAACGATAATTAATTGCCTTACAATAAGATTGCTTCGTCAGTTAAAAGCTTCAGAGGGCACCCGTTCACGGGCATAACGCATGCATCAGCAAAGCTCAACTATAATGCAGGGAACTTAACCACCCAACACACAACGCTACCATCAACAAGACATTTTAGTGAGCATAAAACATGAAAGCATGTGACCGTATGCTTTTGCTGCACATATATTAATAATATGAAAATAGTCGTAACTTTATATTAGGTTTACATTAACTCTAAAGTCAGATTACCAGCACAAAGCTTCAAAACGAATGATTAAAACGGGTTCAACTAAGGACACTTCTCCATTTCTAAGCCAAAATCAATCATGGCCAAACAATGGGCAGTTTCAGTGGACTCATTAAAAGTTCTGCTACAAATCAAGGGTGTTGGAAGTCCAATAATTTCAGTGGACGGATGACTGTACCGACCAATTATAATGAAAACAATCATATCATTAAGGGACTCAAGTCTATCCATAAAATTATTGGCCTTAACAATTGGAATATTGGACCAACATTGGAAATAATAGATATGGCATATTGTAAGTAAAAAAGACTTAATTAAGAGTATGCTAATCTGGACGTAAAAGATATTCATGCGCTGGAAAAAGCTTTTTCAATAAGGGCAAAGACAAACTAGTTTATTGAGTTTTATTTATATGTCTGACGTCATTAATTTCGGCTAATATCACTACAATTCACTTTCTATTAGATTTTCGTTGATTTATATATTTAAAGGGTCCCCAGTAGGTAGCATATAATAATTATATCGTCTGTAAGCCCAGACAGAATCTGAGGCATTTCGGTGTTAAATATTTAATATCCGTCTGGTTTCCATTGAGCCCGAATGGATTTAACTTAATTTCGTATAATAAGGGTGTACAGGACATCGTTATGATAACGGATACCATTCATTCTGATCTGATTCTGATCCGATTCTGATCTGATTCTGATCTGATTCTGATCTGATTCTGATCTGATTCTGATCTGATTCTGATCTGATTCTGATCTGATTCTGATCTGATTCTGATCTGATTCTGATCTGATTCTGATCTGATTCTGATCTGATTCTGATCTGATTCTGATCTGATTCTGATCTGATTCTGATCTGATTCTGATCTGATTCTGATCTGATTCTGATCTGATTCTGATCTGATTCTGATCTGATTCTGATCTGATTCTGATCTGATTCTGATCTGATTCTGATCTGATTCTGATCTGATTCTGATCTGATTCTGATCTGATTCTGATCTGATTCTGATCTGATTCTGATCTGATTCTGATCTGATTCTGATCTGATTCTGATTCTGATTCTGATTCTGATCTGATTCTGATCTGATTCCGGAACCCCTCAGCGTTAGAATTTTGCGTCAGTCTTTTCATGAATTTTCAGTGTTTTCTAGTTGACATAAATTCATTTCAGGATAAAAAATATTTTCCTCTTCTAATGCCATTTTTAATAAAAACGAAAATATTTTTTTACATAAAACTGCAATGTAAACAAAAACTAGCGGCTGTTGTTTCGCTACAGTTCACGGATGAGGTCATCGCTCGCACATAATAATATCATATCATAGTACAATAATCACGTATCGTTTTATCGCGTCATTTCCGATACATTGCGGTCTCAAAATTGATAAAATACTCAACCTATTATTTCCGATAAATAATGATGATGATGATAAATGTCTTTCCTATTTCCATTTAGCCTGAGTGTAAGCCTGTATTAAGTACCTGTAAAAGCCTAGTTGAAATAGACTAAACTAAAAAAATATTATCAACCTAGGTTACTTAAATTCAAACAGCAATATTTCACTGCACTATCTTAGTTTGCATAATAAATACTCTCAACTCTACACAATCTTCAGAGATCTTGATCGGATTGTACCACCTATATTGTGCACACTTATCTTCGCAAATCCGCAACACCTTAATGGACAATTATGCATTGTGTGTTTAGAAGCGGTTCACTGGTAGATTTAGACTGATAGCCTGGGCTCGTTACGTTTCAGAGTTAGTGGTCCCATACAGACATACCTGCACGCATGCAAATGCGTCCACTAACAGATTTATTCGTCAGGTGATTGAAGATTAGCTCTAAAGTATAGGATTTGAGTGAGGATTGATGGGACCTGGGAGGACAATGATTTAATTAATTTTGATGATTCCGTTTCTTGTCCGTTAAGGTGTGTCATTTTACAATGTGAAGAGTCCGAACTGGGACCGTGTTGACCACTTCGATTAGGAAGACATGGAATTGGACGTGGCTTTTAAAACTATTTTATAGTAAGTTTGAAGTTGTTACTCTTTCATACTCTTGCTCCTCAGGTCAAACTCTGACTGACACGATGTTGGGTTATAAAAAATATAAAATAATAAATCAATAAAGAAATAAAAATAAGTTGTGCAAGTCTACTCGCAGGTAGCAATAGATTTTGATAGATAGCATGTAGAGTGTGTAATTCCGTGAGTTTCCCGACAAATAATATACCACTCTGGGTCACAATGGATATCGTAAAAGGCGACTAAGAGTTGCTATCTAGAGGATGGGCAGCAGCATTCTACCGTGTGCCACTCATTATAGTGATCATTGGGAGGCTCATGTTCAGCAGTGGATGTTTATTGGCTGACATTATCATATCAGCCAATGGACGTCAACTGCTGAACAAAGGCCTACCCCATGGATTTCCACTATGAGCGTTTACATCCGCCCACATCTAACGACTCCCAGCGACCGTCACCAGGTCGTCTGCCCACTCGTCGGAGGTCGTCCCAGGCTGCGTTTTCCGATGCGCGGTCTCCAGTCGAGAATTATTTCAATTTACCCCAACGGCCATGAGTTCTACAAGCAATGTGCCCCGCCCATTGCCACTTCAGTTTAATAATCCTTTCAGCTATACTAGCAACTTCAGTTCTACGGATCTCCACAGTTTTCATCTCGAAGAGAAATACCAAAGCATAGCTCTCTCCATAGCTAACGTACGTACGTAACGTAACGGGCTAACGTGTGTGTGAATAATCACATACATAAAAGTGGCTAATTCATATAATAAATTTAAATTGTCACCTACACACGAACACACATCTTTCCAAAAATATGTGTTTCAATGCAGATGCTTTATAAAATTCATAACATTGTCACTCTCAAATGGCACTACACGAAACTTTCAATCCTACTCAATACATATTCAATTTCAGCGATTTTAACAATCGATCGTGACTTATCGAGATCGCGATATCTCGCCGTATTTATGAATAAATCGGTAGTATAACGCGGCATGGCTCATAAATGGCGTCAGTGAGGACTTGATAAATATCTGGGAATTCCACAGTTTCACGTTTTGTAGCTTCTCACGGTTTTGTGGATTGTGGATGAAATGTGGACATTTAATAAAGAAATTAAACGCCAATATATTATTTACAACACATTATTAGAGCATTGACATTGGTGATGCAAAAATTAAAAGCGATCTAGTTGTGTTATCGTTGCGTTTTCGTTTCTATTAGGTTTGTTATTGAGAATGAAAATGTTTTTTCCGCCGTGCCGTTTCCGTTTGCCGTATGGTGCCGGCTCAGAATAGTGATCACGCGCTGCCGTGGGACGCTTTGGGGGATCCTTTACAATCCCCCCGGGGTGACCGCTTTACAGTCACCCTCTCAGAGATGTGCCTATAGGCGTGGCACCAGTGGGCGGCTCCAGTGTGATCTTACGAGGACCTGGAGCCCCCCTTCGGTGCCGAAGATGACCGCTCTAATGTTTTAGCCGGTAGGAGTCCGGCATACCCCTTCGCCCTTCCCCGGGGCGAAGGAAGTTCATGAAGAATTTCCACTGGGCACCAATAAAAAAAAAACAGGTGAGGGCGCCATGCCGCCTCTTCAACATTTTCCATACCTAAGAATTAAAATTAAGTGCGGCAGGTATAACATTGCTATCTGCCCCTGCAAAATAACTATACTATAAACGGCGTTTTTATTGCACATTCATACAACATTCAAGCCTTGGCCGACCATGCCGGCAAATCTAGATAACTTAAAAAATATCGACATAAAAAAATGGACCATAACAATAAACCATCATAATAGCCTTGTTTACTTCACATTTGATGCTCATTATTGTAGCCAACGACCATATTATGCCGGACTGACCTCAGAAGACAATCGCTGCGAGCGATCGTTTTCAATAACTGAAATACATAAATTCTTGTTAAAAATTCACGCGTGAAGATGTATGCCGTGTGGTGCTGGCTCAGAATACCACCACCCCATCTCCTCCCGTGGGTGTCGTAAAAGTCGACTGAGGGATTAGCCGGAGGATGGGCAGCAGCGTCCTTCGAGTACATTAACAACTCAATTCGGCCGAAATGGTGAAGATGTATCTCACGGGTTGATGCCCGTTTCTGTGACATATTTAAAAAAAATTGTCATCCTGCCTTTACATCACAAGAGGAATGATGGGAGTGTATTGTGTGAACGAACTCAAAACACGGTTGGTGCAGTGGCTGATACAGTCGACTGCTGCGCGCCGGGTCGCGGATTCGGTTACCGCACGGTACAAATATTTGTACGATCTGCAGGTGGTTGTTCCAGGTCTGGGTGTATTGTGTGTGAAATTTGTGTCTGTAAACGCACACAGGACACAGGAGAAATCCTAGTGTAGGGCAACGTTTTTTAAAAGAAAGAAAAGTCCAACAGAAGCAAGTTTACTTATAGAAATTAGTATATTTTAATATGAAGATATAGCTTTATTCCACACAAACATTTCAACATACCAATATTTTTTTTATTTTCTGTTCTTGAGAGGTGGCAAACCAAACTCAGTGCTTCTTACTTTCCTATAAGGCAAGGTAGCCCGGCAAGGAAATTAAATGCGCTATTAGTACTAGAAAAGGCAATTGGCTATAATTCACCAACAATTAGTCTACAGTAGAGTTAGCCACACGGTAACTAACATCGGGAGATTACTTCTTAGGGAGAGGATTAAAAAAAATGCGTGGCAAGGTAAATTGATCAATGCATAAGCTTATCTGCAGTATTACCATTTGATATAAACATAATTACTGATTTGTTTGTTTCGGAGTAAATAAAACTTTTTAACAAAAAATATATCGACTTCAAAACCCTACACGATATTAAAGTATTAACACCACCGATAAAAAAAAAACTAGGTATAAAATATAACTAAAACCACTGGGGTGGTCATCTTCGGCAACTAAGGGGAGCTCCAGGTCCTCGTATGATCAGACTAGAGCCGCCCAATGGTACCACGCCCATAGGGACATCTCGGAGAGGGTGACTGTAAAGCGGTCACCCCCCCGAGGTAATAAAAAGGATCCCCCGAAGCATCCCTGTGTGCTGGCAGCAGTCCTACCTAGCAGGACTCTTGCAATATGAAACCACTGAATACGATCTACTACATAATATGCGAGGTAGTTAAAAAAAAACCCCACATATTCACTAGTGTAATCGCCACTTCAAAATTATTTCACCATCAATAACCAAACCCTTAAAAGGCTCATCAAGTGAAGTTCACAGAATTGTTTTGCCCGATAACATCTTAGATCGACGCCTTACTCGCTCCCTAGATACCTGGGCTTGAAGATTGACATGAAATGGGGCGAGGCAGTCACATCGCTTGTAAAGTGATTGACATTACGTGTTAATGGGGCCCCGGATTGTTCTAAACGGTTTGTTTACCCCCCTTTTAGGTACGCGTGAAGATATTTACATTGTTGCACGTTGTCCTGTTAATGTCTTGCTGTCTACGTAAAGAGGGACCTAGATAAGTGTAAATTATTTTTGTTTGACTCGGAGGCTTTATATAGGATTTTACAAAAATAGGAAACCGTATTATAATAAAACACTTTTAAACGGATTCTATCAGGTATATTTTAGATTTTTGTTTTTCCTGACGTTTCGAACACTTTGCAGGGTTCGTGGTCGTGTTTGTAACGACGCCTGTCACCTTAGTCATCCTCCGACCTAAGACATTACTCGTATTAGGGAACTGTATTTCAAGGAATATTTTTTGAAGGGCTTCTCGCATACTATATACGCATATAACTGGACAAATGGCGAAGCTTTTAACAGCCCCGAGACAGGACATTTATTTTGAAGGGCCAATCAGGAGGTTATAAGTAGGTACCGTGTTTATTGAAAAATAAGTTATTGTGTCATTTTATTTTTGATAATTTCCAATGTACAATATTTCATTTTAATTATCAATCATACTGAATCCAATGAATAAATTAATAATAGTTACCTGTATCATGTCACTGAAGCGTTGTTGTAGTTGGATCTTGGATCTTGGTGATCTTGGTACAAGTTACAATGCGACAGCATTTAAACTGAGTGACAACCCTTTTTTGCACGGCCACGACGCACAATCAGTTTATGTAAAATGTAATTTAATTTTTAGAACTTGAGGTACAGATCTTTGTTATAATTTTTATTTTTAGTTTGGCCTGGAGTCTAAGTACTTTGGCCATTTATGTTAAAATAAAAATGTGTTGCCAGTTTATTCCTCTTCTTAGTGTTGTTTCAGTTTGCTGTTGTTGGAGTGTTTTTCACAAATACGACGCACAGTCTCAGTTTTTAATTTAGTTTTTAATGGTAGTATTTTTACTTATTTTTATGTAATTTCTCGTGCTTCGGTTGTTTTGTTTATATTTTATATGTTAAAAGGTACTTAAAGGTAGTTAATTAATTTTAGCTGTGTGGTGCCGGCTACGATTAGTACTAAACCATCTCACCCCTTGGGTGTTGTAAAAGGCGACTATGGGATTAGCCGGAGGAAGGGCAGCAGCGTCCTTCGAATACATTAACAGCTCAATTGCAAACTCAAACTCAAACTCTTTTTTATTTCATATAGGCCCTAATAGGCTCTTATGAAAATTCAAGTTAAGTGCACGGTTCGGAAGAGTCGGTCCTATGGAGAAGAGCCGGCAAGAAACTCCATGGATATACTCTTTTCAAAAAAAGGTATATTACAAATTTGTTATTACATTGTAATAAGCTAGGCATTGCGATCGTCAACCCACCCGCCAAGCGTGGTGATTATGGCAAAACCCCCCAATAAGCACACAACACATCCTTAACGGTCGTTGTGGTGATCTTTGGGGATCCTGTGTCCAGCAGTGGACTTTTATTCGGCCGAAATGATGATGAATGATGAATAAATTTTAGTCTTCTGTGGCGTTCATTATCCGTCATTGCAGCCGAAAAACGTCCACTGCTGGACCACGTTCTCCCCCCAAAATCACCATAATGACCATTCTAGGTTTATATTTGTGTGACTCATTGAAGGAAGTTTGCGATAACCGCCACGTTTGGCAGCCCTGTTGGGGATCGCAAAAGAGTTTTAAATTTACTCGAAATATGTTGCTGCCCATCTTCCAGCTAATTTTTATTACCCACGGGATGCGATGGGGTGCTGCTACTCTTAGTAGGCACCACACGTTGTTGATGTGGAAATAAATTGTTTTTCTTTCTTACTTGTGGGTGTTTATTGATGTAAGATTTATCTCTGTAAACTTTACGTAAAGAGGTTTGGCAACATAAAAAACTTTTCATATATAATGATAGATGACTGATTTAAAATCAAAGATGTACTTATGTTGCATTTAATTGGCGGCACGGTTGATGCAGTGGCTAAGCGATTGGCTATCTGTGCAACGTGTCGCAGGTTCGACCCCCACACGGAGCAAGTATTTGTATGATCTACAGATAGCTGTTTCGGGTTTGGGTGTTTGTACCCACGACACAGGAGAAATCCTGGAGTGGGGCCAAGTTTATTGAAAAGGATTCGGGACATTCACGCAAAGTGATCCCTAAAAATTGTGGCTAAAATCAAAGGAGAGAGGATTGGTAGCAGTAGTAGTAGGGAGACTAACTAACAAGTATAGACCTTAAACTTAACGGACTAGAGATGTAAAACATTGTTTATGATAGTTTTAGTATTTGCAGTGAATGTCCACGGCTGTATTTTAGTCTCCGAATAACCGATACGATAATTCTCATGCTCATCGCTATTATCACCATGCTTAAAAGATACGTTGGTGAGCGCAGTATCATTATCATTTCGGCCGAGAGACGTTGGACGAAGGCGAGGCTTCTGGAGAAGAGCGCGGTACGCACAGTTTTAAAAAAAACATTATCCCGGTGGAAATGTCACGTACTTCCTCCCCTCAGGGCAGGATGGAGAGGCATGTGGGACTCCTATGGCTACCGGAATGGTCATCTACGGCACCGAAGAGGGGCTCCAGTTCCTCGATACGATCAAACTAAAGTCACCCATTGCTGCCACGCCTTTAGGCCTATCTCAGAGGGAATGACTGTAAAATATCACCCCCTCTTACGGTGGGAAAGCGACTGTAAAAAGGCCGCCCCACCTGCATATCTCAGGGGGGATTACACGGCAGATTAAACGGCAGCACGTGACCACGTTCATACCACCGTCTTCGCGGGGATGATGCGGGATGACCACCCATGTTCCCCAATCTGCGCGTTTGCGACTCCCGGGGCCCCCCACTATATAGCGAAGACGGGGCTAAGCCGTGTAGGACCGGGGTGCTGGGCCAGTTTTTACCACAGCGCCGTGTTCGTCTTATCCAAGCAGGATCGACCCTCTACCGATCCCGCTCTGGAGTATGACGCTCTTGGAGACCACTGTACTCCAATTTTCATGCTTTGCCAACATAGTCAACATTACTGTCGGCAGTGAGAGATCTTGAGGACCACGGACTGCACCACTTCTCCGTAGAGGCGCCTAACTTCCTCTCCCGGTTCCTCGAGATTGGGCAGCAGCCGGTGCAAGGCACCCTTTCTATCCAGACTATGTTAAGGCGCTTGAAGTGCTCCTCGTACCCTGGCGACTATTCTGGGGAGCCCCAGGTACTTCGTGTACCAGCTCATCCTGATTTGCGCATCACCAACGCGTATCCATGAACTGGTAGGTTCTTTGCTTCGCGGCAGTGTGTGGAACCATAGCGCCGCAGGTTTGTGGAGCGCTCTCTGTAGAGCCAGATCGTGGATTATGGCATTGGTATTGTTTTTTAAAAAATATGTAATATGTAAACTAACATCTGTTGTTTTATACACTTTTTATTGACATTGAATTCAAACAGATTTTTGACATGTGATTTATATTAGTATTTTTACGTTTTATTTATATTTAATTTACATAAATTTTTGACATACAAGTACATTTTAGTACTGTTGTAATTTTTTATTTTTTGTGTACATGTATGTATAAATATTGTATATGACAGACTAACGTGTTGCTGGGGAGTTTGTTGCGCCGTTTCTTCTCCCCAGCTTAAACACTAGGAAGCGGTGAAGGGTGGGCTTAATGGGTACTGTCTAATGTTGACGTTCAAAAGAACTAATAATTAGATAGTAACAACTAATAAATAGACTACTATTTGAATAAAAAATGATTATTATTTCATATTTCATTTCATATAGTTGTAGGCATACGGCCACTACAAATCACTAGTTGACATTTCACAATTCATGCACGAAGCGTTAACTAGATATATAATTTAAAATTTTCTTTCCACTTAATGAATTGTCGGCTCTCCACACGTTAACCCATAAAACGCCCACAGCAACCTCTGGTGGGGTATTAAATCACCCGATCACCTTATAAGCTTAATGAGACAAAGGCATTATTCATATGATGCGATTTTTTCTTCAACAAACAAAATAACTTACACTCAATGAGCATTATCGGTCGCTCTTATAGTCACAAAAGACTATAAATACGAAAATCGACAATGTTAATTTTACAGCCAATGTCATAGATTTTCGACTTTATGAATATAGCATTAAGAGTGTTTACGAGTCTTTCTTTAAGTTGGGGGTGACAAAAAGTAGGAGACATTACTCCATTGTCGATCGAACTAAATTATTGTTAAGTTAACATTCGATCCGTTAAGTTAATCGAATACGATTTTAAATTTCGAGATTTCGATTTTTAAGGACGTCGTGTAAATCGCGCGATTTTTTATTCTCTCAGAATTTTTCCAAATTAACTGTGTGATTTAGCCTTATTGGGTGGACTACAAAATAATGAGATAGTTGAATAGGTGTGTTTTTAAGCTATTAAGTCCGTTTATTACGAATAATTGTAGCTAAGCTACCAAGTTGTTGTTGTATGTTACCAGTGATGACATATGGAACAGAGACGTGGTCACTCACAATGGGCCTCATAAGAAAGCTCAAGGCCACTCAGCGAGCTATGGGGAGAACTATGCTGGTATTTCTCTACGAGATCGAATCAGAAATGAGGAGATCCGTAGAAGAACTAAAGTTGCCGACATAGCTGAAAGGATTAGTAACCTGAAGTGGCAATGGGCGGGGCACATTGCTCGTAGAACTGTGCACCGGAAAACGCAGCGTCGGACAACCTCCACGAGGTGGTCAGACGACCTGGTGATTGTCATTGGGAGTCGTTGGATGCGGGTGGCATGTAACCGCTCGTTATGGAAATCTATAGGGAAGGCCGTTGTTCAGCAGTGTACGTCCTTTGGCCGATAAGACGATATGATATCCGACAATTTTATGATAAAAAGGGTTTAATTTGATTTCGAAGCACTTTCGTTATGAAGTTAGCAGCACGTTGACGCTCTTGCGACTCACGTGGGCAGAGTTCCATGCGGAAGAATTTAAAGATTCGCGAGGCAGTTTACTCGCAGCAAAGTCTTTAATCAGTGTGCTTCCAGTGATGACATGGCACGAAGACGTAGTCGCTCACTGTGGGCCTCGTAAGAAAGCTCCAATGTCACTCAGCGAGCTATGGAGAGCACCATACTGGGTATTTCTCTACGAGATCGAATAAAAAATAAAGAGGTCCGCAGAAGAACTAAAGTTACCATACCAAAAAGGACTAATCCTTTCTAAACTGAAGTAGCAAAGGGCAGGGCACATAGCTTGTGGAATTGGTAGCCACTGGGGTACAAAGGTTCTCGAGTGGAAACCACGCAGCGGAAAACACAGCGCGGGACGTCCTCGAACAGACAATGGACAGACGGCCCAGTGAAGGTCGCTAGGAGTCCGTTGGATGCAGGTGGCATGTGATCGGTCGCTGTGAAAATCAATGGAGAAGGCCTTTCTCCAGACAGTGGACGTCCTACGGCTATAGGACGACGATGATGAAGCTGCGCTTAGAAATACGAATGACTCTCCACCCCAACCCTTGCTCCAGCCAGCTCGTGCCGGCCCATACTTAGCTTTACATATGTCTAAACCAAAATAATCATACTGAGCCAATTCCCCAGCTTGACCACAAATGCTTGGAGCAGGCCTGAGTCCCACTAGGGGGCGCCCATAACTGTATAAGCTGAGTTAGCGTGGCTTAGATTTAAGTTTCCTTTTCTTTCGGCTTCGCTACTTTGTCTGGTAAGCAGTAACAGCTCCAGAAATATGTAAGAAGACGATCTTAGAGCTGCTATTTCTCGGAACAGTGAGCTTTATTATTTGTATAGGAGTTCCAACCCGAACTGAATTTTCCAAATCGTGCCCTCTTCATTTTAGTCACAGATCGGTATCTAGCAAAACCTCTAAAGTCTGACCATAAACAATTGTACTAACAAATACCAATATTAACATCTAACTGAACAAACCAACGGTACTTCTAGTAGCAAACGTCACAAGTTAAGTGTGAAACTATGTCGTATAGTTTGAGTTAAGTGGTGCGGAAACATTGTTAGGAAACGCTCGTGGTCCGTGACCTTACATACGTTAGCTTTGAAATGAACATGTTATTTTTATACTGGTCTACTTGTAAGCACTTTATAGTGTACTAACTGGCTTGGCACTTGGCGGACGTTATTCTGCCTCCACATATGGATTTCTTAATTTCTCGACCACAGCTAAACCTGTCGGGTCCATAGTTTGATATTTTCTTTTGCCACATTTCCAATATAGACATTTTGGTCCATAAATACAAAATTTGTTAATAACTTGACTACGGCACCACCTATCGGATCCTACCTTTTATTTTTTATTGGCGTCCAGTGGAAATTCTGCATGAACCTTCTTTACCCCGGGGAAGGGCGAAGGGGTATGCCGGACTCCTACCGGCTAAAACCACTGGAGCGGTCATCTTCGGCATCGAACTCTCCAGTTCCTCGTAAGATCACACTAGAGCCGGCCATTAGTGCCACGCCTTTAGACACATCTCGGAGGGTTGATTGTAAAGCGGTCAACCCCTCTAGCGGAACGCAGGCGGCTGTAAATAGGCCGCCCCCCAGGCACTTCTTGGCGAGGATTGTAAAGGATCCCCCCAAGCCGCGCTGTTGGCTGTGCTACGCATACGGCGTCACGTGACCACGTGCGCACCACCGTCTTCCCGGGGGTCGCTCGGTGTGAGCACGCAGACTCCCCAATGTGCGCGCCCGCGACTCCCGAGATCGAATCTTAACTATGAACCATCGTATCGATAAACCAAATACATTGTATGAATATGACCTTATGCGATTACTAACAGACTCATGAACGATTATATAATTATACGATTAGATATAGATAGTATTCGCAAGTCTAACAAAAATTGTTTTGGAATCTGCTTGTAAAATATGAAAAAGACTTTTATTCATATAGAAAAACTTCTCCCTACTTTTAAACATGTAGCCATCAATATAAAATATTTATTATCACGTTTTTGTTTACCTAACTTTCATACTAATTATTTAGCAATGGAAAATTTGCCGTGAACGTTCAATGATGCAGCACAATTTAATTTGGGTCTTTTAACCAATTAATTGATATCCCAATTAATCGGTTTAAAATGTCTAAAATACTCGATACGTCGGATTAATGTCGCCAAAGATAAGCAACAACATAATTACGAGTGACGTATAAAAAAAGGGAAATTAAAAAATGAATCGCTGTCACCGCGGATAACCAATCAGATGCGTTTTTTTAGCATTGAAGCAAACATAGTGATACGGTTATAATCAAGATTGTCAAACGATACTGAATCTTATTTCATTTAGAACTGCAGAGGTTATAACGATTTTATTTGTCGAATTGAAATAATTAATTTTGTCAACGCATGTTCCATGTTCAAAAGGCCCGCCATAATTTCATATTCTTGTTCCGTTTCTTTTTGATCCAATTTTAAAATTTCTCAAATCGTTATCAAAAACATGTGAACTGGAATGTCGGCTTTTATTTGCATACATTATTTTGCCTTTTTTGATACAATTTAATGAGTTTTAACAGTAATTAATTATTATGAAGTCAAAGCTGTGAAGTGTTTAAAACAAGTCACTGATAGAAATATTAAATATTTTATAATCCTTAGCTTAACCTTAGCTTCAGACATTAGTTAACAGTATTGGGGGATCAATTGATAGGCTTGCCATATTTGGCTAGGGTCTCGTCGCGTTGGTAATAATTTCCGTTAGTAGGAAATTAGGTTAAGCACGGAGGGAGGTGATAGGTGTAAGGTATTGTAAGGAATAAAGAAAACACAATTATATGTTGAATATTTTACTTACTACCCTGCTACTACTAGAAGCTTTGAGTAAGCCAGGCGAATTTTATTAGAGCCGTATTGTGTAGATTTTTATCGGGACAAATATAGGTTATATCGGGACGTTGGGACGTATGACTCGATCATCATTTCGGCCGAATGAAGTCCACTGCTGGACACAGGCCTCCCCCAAAGATCACCACAACCACCGATATGGATGTGTTGTGAGCACATTGGGGGGTTTTGCCATAATCGCCACGCTTGGCAGGCGGGTTGGCGATCGCAGTTGAGTTGTTAATGTACTCGAAGGACGCTGCTGCCCATCCTCCAGCTAATCCCTTAGTCGACTTTTACGACACCCATGGGAGGAAATGGGGTGGTGGCATTCTAAGCCGGCACCACACGGCAAATCTCGGCTCGATCGACCGTCCCGATATATCGGAACGGATGGAAATCCTACTGTTGACCCAAAAACAACTCAAATCTAAGAATAGCAAAAACCTAACATGAGAAATTACCGTCACATAAATATCGAGATTGTCGCCTATATTCGATCGATTTAAAAAATTTAACCTATTGTTTTGAATAACTATAACGTGAATAAATTACTTGGAATAAGTTACTAGTCATACACTTCCAAATTAAAGTAGAAGTTGAGGTGATTCAAGCTTCTATTAACTTGTGTTTTAGCGGGAAAGCTACTCACCGCTGACCCATGGGTAGTTTGCATGAGAATTTATTAACCAGGTTATATTGCTTGATAGATTGAATGAAACAGTTCTTTTGGTTCTACTCAACGGTTTAGTTGTACATTAAAATAGCAGAATTACATTCAATCGAGCACATCGACACATGCTCATTTGAAGCTTCTAAATATTTAAATCTTACATTTATTCCGTGCCCTGTGCCGGCTACGAATACCACCAACCCATTTCATCCCGTGGGTGTCGTAAAAGGCGACGACGGATGGCCAGCAGCGTCCTTCGAGTATATTAACAACTCAACTGCGATCGCCAACCAGCCTGCCAAGCGTGGCGATTATGACAAATAGTGAGCACACAACACACGGTTGGTGCATTGGCTGATACAGTTGGCTGCTGCGCTCCGAGTCGTGGGTTCGATTCCCGCACGGAACAAATATTTTGTCTAATCTGCAGGTAGTTGTTCCGCGTCTGGGCGTTATTGTATGTGGATTTCACGTCTGTAAACGCACCCACGACATAAGAGAGATCGTAGTGTGGGCCAAAGTTTAAAAAATAAAAAAAGGACATCCAGACCGGTCGATGTGGCGATCTTTGGGGGCGGCTTGTGTAAAGTCCAGTGCTAGGACTTTATTTGGCTGAAACGACGACATTTAATCGAGCTTATTTACCCGTACACAATTTACCAAGGAGGTAATCCTAAGTAGTAGCGTCAGGCCAAGGGTCACTGCTTGGATGACGGCGTCTCAAATAGTTAAAGCGGGGCTTAATATTAAGTAATAATTTCGGCTGAATAAAGTCCACTGCTGGACACAGGCCTCCCTCAAAGACCACGACAACGGCCGATATCGGTGTGTTGTCTGCTCATTGGGGGGTTTTGCCATAATCGCCACGCTTGGCAGACGGGTTGGCGATCGCAGTTAAGTTGTTAAAGTACTCGAAGGACGCTGCTGCCCATCCTCCGGCTAATCCCTTAGTCGACTTTTACGACACCCACGGGAGGAGATGGGGTGGTGGTGGTATTCTGAGCCGGCCAACTATCTTAATATGTATCGATAGTAATCATTGATAACACATAATGGCTTATAATAGGTTCTTCAGAGGTAATCACTCAATCAATCTACGGAAATATATTGAGCGGGACTGATATTCACCTATACTCTCCGAGAAACGAAACTACTTGTCTGTTTCTAACACCTATAATTACCTACTTCCAATATTCCGTAGTCGTAACTGTAAAAGAAATCAAACCTCAAATTCCCGCCATAAATTCGGTGCAACGTTGACAGCTGTCATTATTGGCGGCATACAATCAAAATTTCACTTAAAAACTTTATAATTTTAATACGATTTCGAAACGTGACTTTAGCACCTCACGTATATATTTATAGGGTGTTCCGATAAACTCATTATATTTTAATAGTCGATTTTTTATACGGAATTAACGAACGTTTTAAATATATAATAAAAATTTGAATAAAGCCGTATTTTAGGCTGTATACTGTATAGGCATTTAGATTGGTCATTACGGGTATTGAAAATTTGTTCTGGGATATTTCAATGTATGATGATTACTATGAATCAAAATAGGTAGTTCTACTTGATTCGGTACCCAGAAAATCTATTAGTTTTAAATTAATGTTGGTCTCGGTATCGCTACTTAATTTTTGTTCTGATTTGAATATGAAAGAAAAATGTTTGATAGGCATAACCGTATCATTTATGAACATCTAAAATAAAATGAAATTGGTTTTATAAAGACCGTAGGCGTAACTGCAAATGAAAACCTTTTTAATATGAAATATGGACATTATTTAATAAGTTATTAGATTCACATCGTTCATGTAATTTATTTTAACATGCCATGGGTATCGTTGAGCGTAATTATAAATTTGTTTAGTTAGCAATCGCTCTTGGACTTTGTAATTCAAAGTTAAACATCCAAGTTTCATGATACGCATCCGAGACCCTTATAGTCATCAAAGAATCTGACATTGAAAATGCGAACAGATTCCACAAACTTCGTCAGAAGATACTTCCAAAGTACAAGCTGCTCGCTCATGGAATGTGTTGCCAGTAACAATTAGACGTACTAAATCCATGGCAATAGTTAAAAGCCTAGTCAAGGAGCACTGTCTTTACATGTTTGTATACTTTGATCTATACGCGTATGATACTTTGATATATATGGCGTCGTGTATCGGGTCGCTTAGTTGCCCTACAATATGGTTGAGCCGAGCGACGCTGATGCATGCATCATGCTCGTGAACGAGTGCTGTCTGTTGGGATTGGTCAGCTTAATGCTGCCATGACAATTTAATCATAATTTAACATTAATATCAGGCTTATTTAGTGTGGACTTTTAAAGAAGTTTACTTTTTTCTGCTACATGTCCTCACATTATTTATTTTGAGAACAATGTAACCAAAAATACTGTAACAATTATTATGATTTAAAAAGAGTAACCATGGAGTTTCTTGCTCGTTCTTCTCCATAGAAAATCAACATCTTGGAACGCGGCAACTAAAGCCCTGACTGACTGATAAGTGCCTGTATATGGTTTTACATGAATAAAAATATTTTTATCTTATCTTATCTTTATATCTTTTTTAATAGTTTTATATCTACACTAGCTGGCACCCGCGGTTTCACCCGCGTTTAATTTAAAATAAATTTAGAGTACTTCGACACAGACACTTGACATAGAATATATATGTTGGATTTCAAGGGTTTTATTTTCTTTGCGCGGAACCATAATTATTTTTCTAAAATAAAAGTAGCCTAAGTTATTCCTTATAACATCAGCTATCTGCCAGTGAAAGTCCCGTCAAAGTACTTAAAATGGTGACACTAAAATTCTTTCTAATATGCTAAAACCTCAACCTGTACATCTATCAACGCGCTGGATGCCAAAGCGTGGGTACCTAATTGAAACTAAAGGGGCGTCCATACCCGCCGATATAGTAATGAGCACGATACTCAACGGCACTGATAAAATAACACGTCATTATACTGGCGATACAGATGCATGTGTAATGTCTGGGGAAACAGTAGTGGCGATTTGTTGAGTTCATTTTACGTCTTCTGCGTCGATACCAGAATAGAGATTTTTTGAAGTGAAAACTTTTAGATGAGGTATAATCTCTGGACTCGCGACCCCGTTACGAGACGCAGCTATAGTGTGTGCATATATGCATGTACATATAGCAGACCGCGAACCCGTCTAGATAAATAAAATAAAAAACATTCATTGCTATTAAATTTATAACCGTGTGGTGCCGGCTCAGAATACCACCACCCCGTCTCCTCCCATGGGTGTCGTAAAAGTCGACTAAGGGATTAGCCGGAGGATGAGCAGCAGCGTCCTTCGAGTACATTAACAACTCAACTGCGATCGCCAACCCGCCTGCCAAGCGTGGCGATTATGGCAAAACCCCCCAATGAGCGAGGACACATACATATCGGTGGCTGTCGTGATCTTTGGGGGAGGCCTGTGTCCAGCAGTGGACTTCACTCGGCCGAAATGATGACGATGTCTGCAATAATATTTTGAGCAAGTTTTTTTTATTCTGCAGGGTCTCACTCTAGCGACATCCGCTAATAAACAGCGATATTAACTGATAACATTAACTTTAAAGCCACATTATCATATGTAATAGGTATGTTATCAGTCGATTTCTTGTATCTTTAATCATTTATTTGTAAAACCAGTTTCTGGTTCTTTCTTTCTTATTGGTGAGATAATTGTTAAGGTATGCATACATTATCTACACATCATTAGGGAACACGAATAACAATAATTTTCAAACAGATTTTTTACATTGGGCATGCAATTTACATGGCACAGACATTAAATCGAAGAGCCAAGTGGAACCAAACGACCTCATCGCCGCGTAGGACGGTCATCAAGGCTCATTAAGGTTAATATCAAATTTTGAATTAATATCGATTTAAATGTATCGATGAAAGTATCGGATCGTAACGATTATGTCCTTAAGGCCACGGTTACGTAAGAAATTTACTTAATGACGCGTTTAAAATGTAATAAATTACTGCAATCACATTTTCGGGTGCTGAACTCCGCCTTCAGAAACTATATGTTCCAGTTAAAAATAAGAAAAATTGAAATGTAATTTTGAGAAATCGTCAATGGGTGTATCAAAGCCATAATAATTATATACATTTTACTAAAACAGCTAGTTTATTTTTATGTCAAGATGTTGTCTGCAGTGAAAATGGGGTGCAAGATGATAACATTGATAACTCATAGGATAAAATCAACCAGTATCGGTGTCTGATAAAGTTATAGCAACGTATTGGAGAGTATTCATCAAGAGAACCCTAACAAGAGAAACAACTTGATAGAATCAGATACACGAAGAACAAGAAAATAGAAAATTTTCGGTTGGCACAATTTATGAAAGGACTATGAAATTGGACTTCTGGGGCATTAGGCACCAGTCTCCCACAGTAAATTTGTACAATAACAATGTACCAATGTATACCAATATTTATGTGATAAATAAACGAAAGTTAAAGGTATACTGCCGTCTGAGGATTTCTATACAAATCTGAAGTAAAACTTTAAGAATACGAAGAGCTCATTAGGTACTTAGAAAAGACTGCTTATTATAAAGTGACCCAATGAGCGGTAACTCGCTTGGCAGGCGGATTGGTAATCTCAGTATGTTCTTATTAGTACTTCTGCCCATCCTCTTGACATCGACCCTTAGTCGCCTTTTACGACAGCCATGGGTAGAGAAGGATAGTCTATCCTTTGCCGGGAACCACACACCATTGGAATATCAGTAAAATTCAAACGTAATGCTTATTTCTAAAGAAATCTCTTCCAGCAAGGACGGCACGGTTGGTGCAGTGGCTGATACAGTCGGCTGCTGCGCTCCGGGTCGTGGTTTCGATTCCCGTACGGAACAAATATTTGTATGATCCGCAGGTAGTTTTTCCGGGTCTGGGTGTATTGTGTGTGAAATTCATGTTTGTAAACGCACCCACGACACAGGAGAAATCCTAGGTGGGGCAACGTTTTTTTTAATTTTTTTTTTAATAAAAGCCAAGTCATGCGAGATCAAAGTTTGAAAAAGGAGAAATGTACACGCATTGCTTAAAAAAATACTTTATACTAATGAGTATGAATACGTATACTATCCTTTTTTAAATGTTGCCGTACACTAGGATTTCTCCTGTGTCGTGGGTTCGTTTACAGACAAAAATTCTACACATAATACACCCACGACAACAGCATGGTTGGTGCAGTGGCTGATACAGTCGGCTACTGCGCTCCGGGTCGCGAGTTCGATTCCCGCACGGAACAAATGTATGATCTGCAGGTAGTTGTTCTCTGTTCAACCCGGAGCGCAACACCCGACTGTATCAGCCACTGCCACAACCGTATCGTCTGTTCTTTCAGTCCAGAGATCTCTTTCAAGTTAAACTGCCTCTCCTTATATGATGTCATCCACCGATATCACTGCCTCTTCTACTGTCTTTCTCTATTTAAAGATTTGAACCAAATTGAAATACTTTTCAATCTCCATATCGTCAGTACATTAGTCGTCCTTCTTTGCTCATTTCTTCATCAATTTCTTCAATATATTTATTTATGGAACACACTTCACACTTCCAGCTTGCTTTAATAAAGATTACACGCTATGTTTTAGTACTACTATAAAACTATAGTTAAATTTACTCGTCAATTACACTGGAAGTCGAGCAGACATGATTTATTTACTTTAATAGTGTCCATATTAATATTTATAATACCTACAAATTAAGTACAGCCAGTTACTGCTAATGTAAAATGCGTGTTATCTTATATATATGTGATAGTTTAGTTTTACGATGTTGATGCTGAGATGTTTTGATTGTGTTTTGTGATAGTTTAAGGGGCAGTTGAGCTCGTTTTAATTACTATTATGCTTGAGAAACGATGTCATGTTATTTCTTAATTTAAAGATGTATCTAAAATGGTGGGGGTAAGTCTCTTATTGCAAGATCAAGGTACGACAGTCCGATCTTCGGCGGGTCCTGGTGGCGGAGCGGAAGGAACGACTGGAGCAGCCCACTGCAGGGCATGTCGTGATGGAGAAATGACTGGAGTGGTAGCATGGCGCCCTCACATTCCGAATGACGCAGGCACTCTCGAACCATGGGTGTCTCGAGAAGTATCTGCGTTGAATAGGCTGAGAAGGGACGCCCATTTGTCATCATTGCGGAGACTGCCCGGAGGACACGGCGCAACACACGTTGTAGGAGTGCACAGCTTGTGCGACGCAGTGCCGTGATCTCGTCGCGGTGGTTAAAGGGTATGATCTCTCGCTTCCGGCCGTGGTTCAGTCCATCGTACGGAGTTAGAGTGCGTGGAATTCCGTCTCCTTTTTTTGCGAGGACGTGATGCAAGCAAAGGAGGCGGCAGAGTGGGGACGGGAGGAGACCATCTCGGATCCCCGCCGCAGAAAACGCACCAGGTGCAGGAGGGCGCTAAACCAAGGGCAGTCCGTCGCCTGAACATAACCAAGCCCGAGAAGGTAGAGCGTGTGTTCTCCGCACGCCTCTCTGAAGATAGGTGCGGCCAACCAGGTCGCACAGAGACGGTGCCCGAGAAACAGTGTCGGGCCAATACATACCGGGGGCGCGGTCAAATGCAGACAAAGCGTACACCTCATCCCCGGCAAGAGGTAAGTGGAAGAACATGATGGGGTTTTAGCCGGTAAGAGTCCAGCGTGCCCCTTCGCCCTTTCCAAGACGGAGGAAGGCCATGAGGATTTCCCCACGACAAAAATAAAGGTCTCTTATTGCAAAAGGGCGGCTGTCTGGAGGTAATGAGTGCAGTGTGGTGCCCCGCAGGACCAGTCCTGGGTAGCATTACAATTGTTATGTGCAGGCATCTCGCTTAACACCAGGCGAACGACTTAGTTGTCTCGTCACCAATATGTTTTTTTTTTAATAAAACAAATTTAATATATTTTGAATTGACCCTGCAGACATTATTTTTTTGTGTGTTGAGATTGCAAATGCTTGTCACATTTTTATAAGTAATTCCTATTAAATCCTTCCTCAATTTACATTGAAAGCATTTCATCATATCAGTCAAAGGATGTCCACCGCTGAATATACGTGCTGCCCACGTCCAACGACTCCCGGTAACCTGTACCATGTCGTTTGTCTGTTGTAGCAGATCGTCCTACGCTGCGTTTTCTGGTTCGTGGTCTCATATCGGGAATCTTTCTGCCTCAACGATAGGACTTATAACTGAACAAATAATTAAATTAATAAATGTGGCTGAGATGGAGAATTTCTAAGCCCCTACGGCGTAGAGTTTCTCCATATTAGCCTCTCTTTGTTGTTCCACATTGATTTTCTCGACCACAGGAGATTAATGTCTTCGAATCTTTAGATCATAGTTTCCTTTTTTTCCATATCGACCACAAAATAGGTAGAAATTCTGATTTGTTTTGTGATGCCCTCTAGGATTTCTCCTGAATCTCATGCATAACCAGACTGGAAAATTATCTGTGGATAAAATACGTAATACGTTACATTGAACACGTGACACTGTCTCCGAATCCATCTTGGATTTGAATCGCCAAAACGCAGTGAGCAAGGGTGGTGATTAATGCTCGTTCCTTCTCTGTATGAGAAGTGGCCTTTGCCCTGCAGTGGGACAGTTACAAGCTGTTATATTATTAAAAGGCCCCAACGAGCACACAACACAAGACCAGGCTGATCGTTAGGAGGAGGAGGAATATCTCCATCAGTGGACAATCGAGAGTTAATACTGCAGATTTTGTGCAGCTGTGACGCTCTGGAAAGACGTAGGGCAAATCATCTAGGAATGACTTAACCATCGTGATTCCGAAGCACCTACAGGGACTTTTTGATTTACCAGCGGAGGATTAGTGCCGGGCTTTGGGCAGCACAATGAACCCAACAGGTTAAAAATGCGTTCGGCTGATGCTGAGCCCGTGAGAGCCACAATAGAATAGAATGTCCATGATTCGACATGATTCAAATTGATGAAAGTGTCCATGGAGGCCTTTTATTGCAAGAATGTAGTATATATTGGTCTTAGTAATGAATAATTTGATCGTACTTTCTACCATAACAATGGTGTGCAATCAGCAGTACTAATCTGTTACATTACTTATTACATATTAGGTATTGCCGATCATTCAAATAATGTCAAAAGCCATAATTGTGTAAACTAATTTTAAATTGATTTTGATAAATAGTAATAGATTCGATGTCAGTAATTACACGTTAATATTTTTTTTTTTTTTCCTCCACTTCCAATGATATTATACCATAGATATTGTATTTGACATTGTATTTATTGGTATATATATATTCGTATATTGTGATTGTACAAATTTACTGTGGGAGACTGGTGCCTAAACTAGGTTGAAGCCTGTATTTCAGGTCACCAGGCCTTCCACTCCAGAAGTCCAATTTCATAGTCCTTTCATAAACTGTGCCAAGCGAAAATTTTCCATTTTCTTGTTCTTCAAATTTTAATATATATTACATAGATTAAAATGTCAATAAAACAAAATAAAAAATATAGTAAAACACTTTTAAACGGATTCTATCGCGTATATTTTAGGTTTTTTGTTTTTCCTGACGTTTCGAACACTTTGCAGGGTTCGTGGTCGCAGGATGACTAAGGTGACAGGCGTCGTTACAGATTTTAAAAAGTTATTTTATTTTATCTACCGTACAATTATAATCAAAAATTATTTCGATGCACGCAGTAATCACTCACAGTGTCTTGATGTTTTTTAGTGTGGTATTTAGTTTGGGACTTTATTATTTTAATAACAGGATTCCAAACTGGTGGTACCTGATAGAATCCGTTTAAAAGTGTTTTATTATAATGTGTAATACTCGCGAAAACCTAAGACATTATTATAAAAAATATAGTGTCAATAAAATGATTAGTTAAATTACAATAATGGCTATTCATCGAGATATTACTATTAAATTAATGTCAAAAATCAAGTAAAAGTATGAGTTAAAACTTAACCTTACTTTTATTTAGAAACTATCAGAGGATTTCATGTATTTAGAACACTTTTTAAATCTTACTGACCCCTCCTTAACACGGCTTACATTTTAATTGGTCTGATTTACAGAATAAAACAAATTTCTACCAGCAATTAATTTTTAATTACGTTACATGTCTCTACAAATACAAACGGAATGTTCGTTAGAAATATTTATAATACAAACACGCAGATCATATTTCATTGAACCAAATAACTGAATACTTTCTAGGAGTAATTGACTGTTTTAAAACTTTTTTTACGATACGTATCTTTATATGTGTAATGTGTAGAATAAGTAAGCGACACTGTATCGGAAACTAATACCATATATTCAGTACATGCTTCTGGGGCCCTCAGCGTTTAGAATTTTGCGTCTGTGTTCTTTTTCTTTTTTTTAACATTGCCCCATACCGGGATTTCTCTTTTGTCGTGGGTGCGTTTCCAGACCGAAATTCTACAAACAATACACTCACACCTGGAACAACTACCTGCAGATCGTACATATATTTGTTCCGTGCAGGAATCGAACTCGCGACCCGGAGCGCATCGACTGTATCAAATTTTCAGATTTCTTATCCATTTTTTTAAAATGATTTTACAATAAAATCATTGTTTTCGTAAACTATTTAGTTTCACATAAAACTGCAATGCCTGTAAAAACTAAACGCCTGTGATTTGCTACAGTTCACGAATGAGGTCCATTGCTCGCAGTAGCGTCATAGTATTAGGTCTTTACCTATGAAATTGCCGTTTTGTACGGTTGGTGCAGTGGCTGATACAGTCGGCTGCTGCGCTCCGGGTCGTGGGTTCGATTTCCGCACGGAACAAATATTTGTATGATCTGCAGGTAGTTGTTCCGGGTCTGGTTGTATCGCACTCACGACACAGGAGAAATCTTAGTGTAGGGCAATGTTTTAAAAAAAAAAAGTTCAGATAGTATTTTTTTTCTATCTTCTTTATTTATTTTAATCAAAGTAATGACCCGTGCAATCGATGCATCATTGTCAGCGGCAGTTTATCGATGCCTTTCTTGAAGAAACCACATGGACGGGAGGCGACAAACTCTTCGAAGACATTTTGTACTGCCTCTCGGGTATTGTCTTTTTCCAGCCAAAAAGTTATCCAAATTCTGAAAAAGATGAAGTCTGTAGGCGCAAGGTCTTGCGAGTACGGTGGATGACGGAGAGTTACCAAACCAAGCTCTTGTAGCTTGAAGACCGTCTGTTGTGAAGTATGGTTGTCGTGCAGGAACACAGGGTGCTGCATTGAGCAAAACTGGTTGCAGATGTGCGAGCTTCTCCATAATAGTGTTCAATTCTTCACAGTACACATCTACAGTAATGTTCATCCCAGTACAAAGTTGTGATGAATCACACCGGCACTAGGCCACCAATCAGGGACTTTTCTTGGGGTAATTTTTCGTTTAGCGCATTGATTAGAACCAGCAACTTGCTGAGCGCTTGCGATTGTCAAACAGACTCCATTTTTCGTCGCAGGTAACAATGCCGTTCAAAATTCCTTCCTTTCCTTGCCTGATGAGAAGCGTAAGGCAGGATCGACGTGCACGTTGCGCTGATGATCGTTAAGTTCGTGGGGCACCCATTTGTCAAGCTTTTTACCTTGCCAATTTGACGCAAATGGACCAATATTATTTTGATCATCATATCAGCCACAGGTCGTCCACTGCTAAACAAAGGCCTCCCCCTTAGATCTCCACAACGAGCGGTCACATGCCGCTCTCATCCAACGACTCCCAGCGACCTTCACCAGGTCGTCTGTCCACCTCGTTGGAGGTCGTTGGAGGATTTTTTTGCTATCGTCAAAAGTTGCTGCTAATTCAGCCGTAGATTGGAGAGAGAGAGTAGAGCTTCCACAATCGCCTTCAATTCGCCATAGTCGACCAACATTTTCGGACGACCATGGGGTTCATTTTTCAAATCGATATTTCCAGAACGGAAGCGGGTAAACCCAAAACTGGTTTTGCGTTCGTTTCTAGTATTCGCTCCGTAAACGTCGTTGATGTTTCATGCCGCTAGTGCCACGTTGCTGCCATGACGGTACTCATATTCCATAATTACACGAATTTTCAACGACGATGAAGACGAAAAAGATTTAAACGTGATGAAAACATAACACTAATCAATACACATAAGACAGATTTTGAATAAAGGAAACCGTCATAATAAAATAAAATAAATTTGAAATTAGAATGTATAGCCAAACAAAAAATATTTATAATTTGAAATGGCCAGTACTGCAGAGCGGCAATTTCATAAGTAAAGACCTATTTTCTAGAGTGATCATACGAGGACCTGGAGCCTCCCTTAGGTGCCGAAGATGACCGCTCCAGTGGTTTTAGCTGGTAGGAGTCCGGCTTCCCTTCCCCTTCCCCCGGGGTGAAGGAAGTTCATGAAGAATTTCCACTGGGCACCAAAACAAAAAAAAGTAAAGACCTATTATCATATTGCAATAATGACGTAGCATTTTGATCGCGTTGTTTACGATACATTGCTTGCTCAAAAATTACAAACACTGTAAGCTATTCATCATCATCATCATATCAGCTACGAGACGTCTGCTGTTACAAAGGCCTCCCTCAAAAATGGTTACGTGCCCATTTTGAAGCCCTCTCAGGTACACGTTTCCTTACGATGTTTCCCTTTACCGTTAATGCAAGTTCTTTCTTTCTTTCTATAATCAAATTCTTACCGCAACAACCGAACCCGAAACAGTTACCTGTAGACTGTACAAATATTTGTTCTGTGAATTGAATCGCAGGAACCCAAAAATTGGATTATTGTTTCATCTTATACCTAAAGCGATTTACGCATTGAGCTTTTTCAGAAAGTACACCGTAATTCATTTCACTTATTTTACAGAAGGCATATTTTTGTAGGTAATTCTTCGTTTTCAGAAGTCATAAACAGCGATATAAGCAGGTTTTATAATAACGTGGACTTCAATCGAAATCTTGTGCATTACCTTCTTTGGCGCAAGTATATAAGTAATATAAACTGCTTTAATTTATTATTTTACACATATTTTAATGTTGCTTATGATTTTCTTCCAGCTCGATATGTGACTTCTTATTAACAGTTTGTGGACTGCCAAATAACCACCACTCAAAATTTAACTCTCGGTAAAATTTGCGACGCCCGCTTTCATACCGAAAACGGGTGTCTTAAATAGTGAGCAGGTACTGGGCCGAAATACATAAATCATTCAATACTAATTATTTTTTAAACGTTGTCCCACACGACCATTTCTCCTGTGTCGTGTGTACAATTTACAGACATAAATCTCACATTCATACAAATACTTGTTTCGTGCGGGGATCGAACCAGCGATATTAGCGCAGAAAGCCAATCTCTTAGCTACTGCACCAATCGTGCCGACAATTATGATCATCAGTTTTTTTTTGAGACTTCCCTGTTTCAGAATAACTGCCTTTAAAATGTAACGACATTGTTAAGGATGTGGCATATTTCCGTGTGATGTCCGGATTCTGAGTAAGCGCCATTCCAAATCCTCCCGTGTATGTCGAAAATGGCGACTAAGGGACTCTAACTAGAGGGCAGCAGCGTCCCTACTGCGGAACAGCTGCTATACTGCGCTCACCAACCCGCCTGCAAGTGTGGTGAGAACTGGCAAATCCCCACCAAAATGACGACACAATTATGAAAATCTATGGGGGAGGCCTTTGTTCCGCAGTGGGTGATATGATGATGACATTACATTATAAATGCTGTTGTTTTGAAATGCATTTATTCTATTTAATACACCAGCCTGCTCATAAACTATACGGATTTGTGCATTTTCCTGAGAAACAAAATCTTAGCGTGTTATTTACGGCCATATATATTAATATGTACTACTTGACATAAATGAAACCATTATTCAATATAATATAGTGACAGTCGAGCATTAAAGTTCAACGAAATACACGTTTAAACTAAACCACATAAACGACACATAATTCTTCGTGCGCTCATAAATAAATCAAACGGGAACCGGTGAAAACTCGTAAAAACTAGTAATAACCAGTAATAGCTGCTGAGAGCCAGTTTTTTCTGCTCGCACGCGACTAAACGTAATAATTACATCGGTTTAACTAGCTTTTATTACTAATTATGACACTCTTGTAATAGCGTGTAATTGTGACGGTAATTACTGATTTCAGTTATGTGCAAAGCGGTAAAGTTTTCACTGTGTTTGTCAGAAAATATCTTTGATAAATTGTGACAAATTGTTGGCTCTAAGCTCATAATTATATAGTAGTGAGAAATAATTTGTTTAATGGAAACCCCATTAATGGAATAAAGTTGTTACATAAAGTTTCGATATTGCATACGTGTTTGTACTCTTGTGTTCAATGTAGTTTTTACAATAAAATTCCAAGTCATGTTCAAAAATGAAGTCTTGATAAATTAACATCCTTTAAAAAAACAGAAGCTGTCTAGAATGGGTGTCTATAACGGTACAGGCTATATGGACGGCAAAAATGCTTGGGATTGAACTGTTCTAATGTTCATAGGCATATA
This sequence comes from Diloba caeruleocephala, assembly GCA_947459985.1. NCBI lineage: Eukaryota > Metazoa > Arthropoda > Insecta > Lepidoptera > Noctuidae > Diloba > Diloba caeruleocephala. Next base: position 25,845,706 of record OX381614.1, on the reverse strand, counting down.
TTGACATTCTTGGTTCTTGGCATTCTTGGTATGTATCAAATACCATTACCTCCTTTTTTAATTGAGATTTAAATTAGATAATTTCTTACAATGGATTACATTAATTCATATAATGACATTTCATGACTCTATTTTTGTTATGACATAAATTTTTATTGTTATGTTTGAATTCATTTTATCCATTTAGATTTGATACTGTATTAGTGTTTAAGTTCAGAATATTTTCTCCTGCATTGTCCCCACATTATCTTCATTTCGAGGACAATGTAGTCAACAAATATGGTAACATTATGATTTAAACAGAGTAACCATGGAGTTTCTTGCCCGTTCTTCTCCATAAGAAATCTACATCTTGAAACGTGGTGACTGAAGTCTTAACTATTAAAAGTGCCTATAAATGGTTTGACATGAATAAAAAAATATGTTTACCTTTTTTATTATAAGTGTTATTGTACCATATTTTCCATTGGAAGTAAATGTTTGAGATAAACGGACTATGTACCTGCAAATTACCATTAAAATTAAGGGGAGGTCGGGGTCTTGTCATAATAATTTAGGATTTAAGAATCACAATCATTTGAGACGTCATGCTGCAGCAGGATGTATCTTTAAAATAGGGTAGGTGAGGCAACTCCACATATCAGGAGATTGAATTCCATCAGCGACGAGTGTGAAAGTGATATTTATAGTCAACATTAAACTGTCACCGCATTCAATTATTTTAAGTGAAAACACTGGCAAACATAACTTGCCTTAACAATAAATCAAAACAGCTAGCCACCTCCGCCAGAGTGAAGCCTTAAACGTCATGTATTAAAACAATAATTTTAGGTTTAATTAAAATCCCATGATGAATCTCACGGCAGTTTATAGCTTCTGTAGCGCTCTATATAATGATTGATGAACCAAGAACACGATTTGATGATGAGTGATTATGGAATTATGATTGAAAATTAGATGGTCTAATTGTGAGAGTAGTGTTGTTTTACCAGAAATCACCTCTATAGAAAGCAAATTTTCATTTTTTCTACTGTATCTCCTAATGTTCAAGCTCCAGAGCTTCTTTTCTGGAGGCTTTATAAATATCTATAAATATTAATTTTTTTATCATTTCCATCAATAATCCTGGTGGAAATACATCATGCAATTCCTCCGTAGAGGCGGCAAACTTCCTCATTCGGTCCTCCGAGATTGGGCAAAGCTGGTGTACAAGGGGACCACCACTCTTTCAATTCGGTGTCAAGGCGCTTGAAGTGCTCTTCGAACCCTCAATGACTGTCCAGAGTGAGCCCCAGGTACTTAATGTACCAGTCAACCCTGATTTACGAGTCAACATCGCATATACACGAACTGGGTGGTTCTTTCAGCGGCAGTTTGTGGCACCATGGCGCCTCGGTTTGTGAGGCGCTTTTCCCAGACCCAGAGCATGGATTTCGGCCACGACAATTGCCATCGCTTGCTCGGCAAACCGGAGTCGAAGGACTTCCCGCTGGCCATCATAAAAGTGTCGTCAGCGAAACAGACTATATTGACGCTAGTGGAGCAGGACAGGACCGTGTCTTAGTCTTAAGGTTCCATAAGAGAGGGCCAAGAACCGACCCCTGCGGAACCCTGCACGTAGTCTCCCTCCGTTTTATGCCACCGTCCCCGCCCACGTACAATTTATGAGAATATGATACAATATGATGATAATGAGTATTGTTTGAATATACAAAATAAAAAAAAACATCGTGTGAGTCCACACGCGGTAGAAGTGAGACTTTGTATTTTGGTTAATTTATAAGAGAATGAGGTGAATACACGATAAAGAGAGAGAGAGCGAGCTATCAATCGACAGTTGGAAAACTATATAGTAACGTGTTTTATCTCATTCTCTCACAGCCTAAACCCTATAAATACATTTATAGTTGCATCTCTTTCGTTACACGTTTTCGTTTTATAAAATCCATTTCACACCGTCCTAAAATAAGTGGCACTTCACAAAAACTAAAATGAATTGCTTATTATTTACTATAATTTTGAACAATATAACAAAAGATGAAGAAGAACCATGAACATTATATTTTAGGCCGTCCACCATCATCTTCATCATCTACAGTGTTGACCCACTGGCGAGTTTAAGTCTCTATCGCTTTTGGTATCCTTCTCTGTTATTTGTCGATTGCAACCATGTCGTTCCTGCAGCTGCTTCTGTATCATCGACCCAGCGGACAGCTGGTCTGCCAAAGACTCGCTTTCCCTCTATAGGTATCTACTCTGTCAGGGTTCTTTTCTATCTACGATCACGACGTCTTAGGAAGCCAAGCCCAATGCCACATAGGTAACATAAGTCGTCCATATAATGGATAAACTGGTAGAGAATGCCTCACGGCATTAAGTCCGCCTCATGGACCATCGATGCACCATCGATACACCTAGAAGTTTCAATCCATACCAATGCAATAAAATTGAAGTGACTGTCTGTTATTTAAAAATAAATGCCATTTTTTTGTGATAAAGCATTTTTTTTTTTTTGAAAAAACGTTGCCCCACACTAGGATTTCTCCTTTGTCGTGGGTGCGTTTACAGACACAAATTCCACACACAATACACCCAGACCCGGAACAACTACCTGCAGATCTTACAAATATTTGTTCCGTGCGGGAATCGAACCCACGACCCGGTGCGCAGCACCCGACTGTATCAGCCACTGCACCAACCGTGTCGTTAATGGATCGTTTATAGTATTTACATCCATCTGACTGTGTTGAATAGGCTCCGAAATGGCAGAACGGAGTTTAATGAAAATTTAGGGAATTAAACAGGAACGTATATGTTCCATTTTGTATGTAAATATAATTTAGGCCTAGTGAAGTTAGCGGGCGGGTAACGGCTAGAAAATAAAAAAGCGTTTTCTGAAGTTTACGCGAATAGCATCCATTGAATTGAAACAGCTTACGGAAATATATCACGTTTAATTCATTCATTCTATACACTTACGTACAGCAGACATAATCTGCTCGTGACCACGGATGCTGAAAAGTGTTGGTAAACGTCGAGCAAATTAAGAGAAGTATTTTAATTAATATATTTATCCCACTATACAAAGGTGTTGCTTAATTGTGTATTACACGTAAGATTTTTCAGGTATTACTATGAACAAATATGGGTATATAGGGTAGAATAATAAAATATTGTTTTATTTCATTTTGTATTTCATATATTTGTGTATTAATAATATAATTAATTTCTTTTTGAAATAAGCAGTAGGTACCTTTGTACTCAAGTGTCATTACATATTGTAACCTAACCAATTCACACTGTGTGTACATAAATTATAAAATAGTAAATACTGATTGTATGTGCTAGTGCTGCACGTTGCACGTATATAAGCTGTTCGTAAGTATATAGAATGAATTAATTAAACGCGATATATTTCCGTAGGCCATTTTAATAAAAAAAAGCGTTTTTAATACAACGTCAAGCTCTCACAGTCTGAACATGATCTCTTTAAAAGTTAATTATATTTTTTAACATCACGCTGCCATTACGTAGCTACCGTCAATTAAAATGTAATAAAACCACACAGGTCTGTTTGCTTTTTTATTATAACTTTAATGAAACTGAAGTAATTACATATTGGTCATCGTGATAATGATAACGAATTTCAATTCTTTCTGTAAAAGATGCAAGGTCTTCGTACATCATATTGTCAAGGCCAATAATAAATAATATATACAATTGCATTATAAGCTTTTATGAGGTGCTAGAGTCGGTGGTAGGGAAACCCAAGATCACAAGTCCATAAAATAACTATCAATTTATCATACTGGTGTATAAAGTATGTATTTATTTCTCTTCGCTAATATATTTTGCCAACAAAAACAATAATTAGCAAGTCTCATTTATAAAAAACCGCATTTCATCGCAATGCCACAAGACGAAAGTCTTTAACCAGAATGTGTTACCAGTGATGACATATGGGACAGAGACGTAGTCACTCACAATGGGCCTCATAAGAAAGCTCAAAGTCACTCAGCGAGCTATGGAGAGAGCTATGCTTGGTATTTCTCTACCAGATCGAATCAGAAATGAGGAGATCCGTAGAAGAACTAAAGTTGCAGACATAGCTGAAAAAATAGTCAACTGAAGTGGAAATGGGCGGGGCACGTAGAACTTGATGGCCGTTGGGGCACAAAGGCTCTTGAGTGGAAACTGCGCACCAGAAAACGCAGCGTGGGATTGGGACGGCCTCCAACGAGGTGGACAGACAACCTGGTGAGAGTCACTGGGAGTCGTTGGATGAGGGTGGCACATGACCGCTCGTTGTGGAAATCTAAGGGGGAGGCCCTTGTTCAGCGGTGGATGTCCTTTGTCTGATATGATGATGATTCATAAAGAACCGTTAAGATCATGAACAATCAACAGCTTAGTTTTGATGTCTGATAGTCGTGCGTGGCACCACACTACGCTCGTCATCTCGAGACAATAGTTATTTGGTCTCTTATGTCCAGTAATTTCACTAGCTACAGTTCCCTTCAAACTGGATCTAGATGGAAGCAGAATGTCTGGCATTTCGCTGGTACCTACCTAGCTGTCTCTTACATTAAGAGACCTTTTATTTCATGATCATGGACTCTTATCGGCCTAAACTACCGGAGCGGTCGTCTTCGGTACCGAAGGGAGGCTCTGAGTTATCAGTACAATCACTAAAGCCGCCCATTGATGGCCACTCCTTAAGGCATATTTCGTAAAGCAGTCAACGCTTCTAGTGGTGGCGATGCGACTGTAAAACGGCTGCCTGCCCAGGCACATCTCATCTCGGGGCCATTCTTTATAATCCGTTATAAAGAATTACCCTAAAGCCTCGTTGGGCGCTATGCTGAGCACAAGTTGGCATGTGACTAAGTGCGTGCCGGTTACTTCCTGGGGGTCACTCGGTATGAGCATGCAGACTCCCCAATCTGCGCACTCGCGAACCCCCCACGATAGCAAGAGGCTCACGCCCGTTAGACCTGAGCGCCAGGGTGGTTGATATCCCGCCATTGTATCGTCCTCTTCCGTGTGGGATCGGCCCTCTCTCGATCCCACCTTGCGGTCTCCTCGACCTTGACGCTCCCACAGAAGATCACTGCACTCCAATCATGATCTGCCAGCATAACTGACACTGCGGCCAGCAAAGATATCTTGCCCGATCCGACTGATCAGAAACAATTAAAAAACTACCACCAGTAAAATATACTGTATGAACACAAATAACAACACTATGTAATTAACGTTAATCGATATATTTTCTTACCTTTTAGAGACCTCATGCGGTAACTTTGTATTATGTAACAAACCCAATAAGTATTCCACCCTCGTCATCATCTACTTTTAGCTTCAGCAACAAGCACTGTACTAGTTAGGTGTGTACAAAAAATGCAGCCCGCAGCGCGTGCGCACGTCAAGCTGAGACAAATAACTGTACGGAACTTTAGGTACGGAGGATAATCTGTGTTCATACAGTATACTTTTATATTATTAAATTATGGTAAAAGTGAGTGTAGTGCCAGGAGAATATATCGCTGATCCGTCTCCTGCCGTGGATGTCGTAGATGGCAACTAAGGGACTCTAACCCGAGGGATGGGCAGCGGCATCCCATGTATAGACCAGTATCCATACTGTGCTCACCAACCTGGCTGCCAAGCGTGGTGAGTACTAGTAAATTTCCCCCAAATTACGACATAATTGTAGAGATCTATGGGGGAGGTCTCTCTGTTACAGCCGGTTTACTCACGGACTGCTAGTGCTATGGAGTTGACATTTGGCTTGCTTATGAATTGTTATGGTGCCACCAAATATATTAAAAACTAAATAAAGAGAGAGTTATTGAAAATTAAATTGTTTTTTTGTTATATGTACCGTATATACTTTCATATGCATTTAGTAAAAAGCTGTTGACATTACAAACAGACACTTCAATTTTATTTATTTGTATAGATAAAGTACTAGCTGTACCCTGCGCGCGTTGCTACGCTATTTACTAAAAAAAATTGAAGGAAAGACTTTACACAAATATTCATTGGAATTATAGTGGCGCGATCTGTCAAAGATTGGTCGTACCAACTCAGAAACCTTTGTGGGCTCATGCACAACACTTTGCTGAAGATCATGACATGATCAAATGCATAGTTTACGATTTTATAAAGGACTAAGGTGTCGTAAAAGTCGACTAAGGGATAAGCCGGAGGATGGGCAGCAGCGTCCTTCGATTTCATTAACAACTCAACTGCTATCGCCAACCCGTCTGCCAAGCGTGGCGATTATGGCAAAACCCCCCAATGAGCCCACAACACACCCATATCGGTCGTTGTCGTGATCTTTGGGGGAGGCTTGTGTCCAGCAGTGGACTTCATTCGGCCGAAAATGATACAGACAAACATTAATTTTTATATATATATAAAAATATAATTAGATATAGGTAGCCGTATTAATTATGGAACCCTAGCCTGTGCATGGTCCTACACGCACTTGGCCGGTTTTTATATCAGAATATCAAACTAACAAACAAAACTCAAAATATAATTTCCACAACCATAAAAAAACTACTCCCGTATGAACCCGTTCTTAAGTCAAAGCAATTGATTTATTAGAGCTTTATGATTCGAATGATCAATATTAAGTTCTACCGTACACCGCGCTATTACGCTCACCGTTTAAGGGACCAAGCAGGTTTTTACCCAAGTCTAATTGCTTATGCACCTCATATAGACCGCTTTCTGTATTTGGAATATTACGTACGGACTAACGAATACATGTTAAATGGGTTATGTTTTCGTAATATTAAACAAATGTTGGTATAAATATGATTTATTAATCAGGATACGTGAAATGTATCGTTACGTTATTAAAATAAGTCCAGTCGTTTTCTGTATCATCATATCAGCTAAAATATGTCCACTACTGAACAAAAGCCTCCCCCCATATATTGCCCAATTATGTCGTCATTATGAGGGGAATTTGCCAGTACTCACCACGCTTGGCAGGCGGGTTGGTGGGCGCAGACGATGCTGCCCATCCCTCTCGTTTAGTCCCTTATTTTCGTTAAACGACATATATGGGAGGAAATAATAGAGTGGTGCTATATTCTTGAGAGAATTCTCTAACCGAAGAAATATTTATATCATCTTATTTAGAACTAATCAATGATATTATACCATAGATGTGTTACGTCCGTATTAAATGGCGCGCAAAACTCTGTCTCACTATATGTAAGTATAAAGCTATAAAACTACACAACTATGCTGTAAGAAAGAAGATACAAAAACTAAGAGAGTAAAAGAGATAGCAATCTATAATGACAACACGTTTACTCAATGTCTTCGCACCCATGATAGAAAATATGTGTTGTCTCTTTTCTTTGCTTGGCCTGTGTTTTGTTCGAGAATATTATTCTATAGATAATTTGAATAGTATTTTCATTAAAATATTTTATATAGTTTGTTACTCGCGTGTGGTATGAGATCCCTTGTTCTTTATTTATTTTTGCTTGATAGTTTGTGCATTGTCTATACGTTTTGCGGCATTATTATTACTTAATTAATAAAACAATACAGAGTGTGTACTCGTTGTCCTGTCTTGGGCGAACTGATTGCGAGGTGCTACAATTGGGGGAGCTTTGGTTCTTACTTTTGTCGCGCATGTAACATATCTACTTCTTTTAATATATAATATCATTGGAACTAATAATACTTTTTAATAAATAATATACCAACTTCAAAAACCCTACACGATATAAAAATATTAAAACCACTGAAAAGGAAAAAGTACTTTATTTATGAAGTCGGGCGGGTATAAAATATAACTTCTCGTTCTCGTTGGTCTGCATGAACCACTATGGTTAGGGCAAACCTGGCCCCACCCAACTTCATAAATAAACTTATTTTTTCCTTTTCAGTAGTTTTAATATTTTTAAATAGTGTAGGGTTTTTGAAGTGGATATATTTTTTGTTAAAAAAGTTTTATTTGCTTCTTTTTAGTGAAAATAAATGTAAGAACTTTTTCCAATTTTGGAATCAGTATTTAACACTAAAAATAAGAATGACTCAACTTGGTTCTCTGATCTCAGAGGAATCGAAACTATTAAGACATCATCTAGATCAGCGCAGTCAAATTAACCTGTTTATTGAAGCTGGTTAGAAAACTACTCAATCAAATGTAATGAAAATTATATAGGACCAACTCGAAACCATTTTGCACCTGTTAAAAAAGAATTGCTCAAATCGGTCTACAAATCTCGGAGTTACATACATAAAAAAAACGCATCGAATTGAGAACCTCCTCCTTTTTGAAGTCGGTTAAAAAAGTATCAAAGGATGACGCAATTAACCTTCAGCGTTGGTACAATCTTTGCTGAGAACTTCTCTGAAGATTTCAATTCAGTACCTTTTACCGGTAACCGGTAAACACGGTATTACAGTCTTATTACTTAACATAATATATCCGAAAAAAACGAAGCTATGTGAGGATAATGCATGCCAACGTGCGGCATAAATACCACATATTTATGCACAATAATATTAATTGCCTTACCATAAGATTGCTATAGCAGTCAAGAGCTGACCAGTCCCGACAGAGGGCACCCGTTCACGGGCATAACGCATGCATCAGCATAGTTCAGCTCAGCCATACCAGTCTTTCACTCAATTCCACTTGAGACATAATCTGAGGCATATCGGTACTAATCGAGGTCCTCTTTTATTAATAAAATAATCCTCGTCTCATTATCGCAATTACAATTCCTTACAAAGCTTTGACGATATAATCTCCCTGCCTTGTATAAGGTAAAGTTCAAAACGGTACAAATTAAATATAGGTCAGTTACAGTCAACAAAGTGGTCTGATCTACACTTTAACCTTTGAGCGATACAAAAGGATAGCGGACGTCAATCGCAGCTTAGAAGATAGTTGGATGTGGTACATTGCGACCCTAACAATCAGGTTTTATTTGGATTTGAAAATGTCCACTGCTGAACAAAGGCCTCCCCCTTAGATTTCCACAACGAGCGGTCACATGCCGCTCTCATCCAACGACTCCCAGCTACCTTCAGTAGTTCGTCTGTCCACCTCGTTGGAGGTCGTCCCACGCTGCGTTTTCCGGTGCGCGTTCGCGGAGTTTCCCAAACGCTGCCCAGCCGAGTCGGATTCGACGATTGACCGCTTTCGCGTAATTGGACCAACCTAACTGGACAGTTTGTCCCAGGTAGACATACTCGTCAACAACTTCGAGAACAGAGCTCCCAACGGATATTGGGATGGGCACGACATGGGCATTTGACATGACTTTTGTCTTGCCCATGTTCATTTTAAGGCCCACCTGTTGTGAAACTCTGTTGAGATCATCGAGCATTGTGCTGAGCTCTTGCAGCGATTCTGCCATGACTACAATGTCGAAAATGTTCAGCGTTGTACATTTTATTCCACTTAACCAAAAGGATTTCAAGTGTGGTTATTTGCAAGCTCCTTTTTCTCAACACTCGTCTAGTCTGCGTGCGCTAATGACCTCTAAATAGGATGATAGTGAATCTCTACTATACGATTATAACGAAATTACTGGGCACGAGAGACTAAAAATAACCAACGTCTCGAGGGATTTCTATGGACAAGCGTGACGTTTACCCCAGGCAATTGACTTGTGCGTTTCGTCACTGGGATGTATAAAAAAACCGGACAAGTGCGAGTAAAACTCGCGTGGAGAGGGTTCCGAAATTGCTGAATATATTATCTATTGTTGAATTCTGTCTTGTACCAATAACTTATACCAAGAATAAACTTAACATTGTAGTTGAAAAACATGTTTTCCCGTACATGCCAACCGCAAACGTAAATTGATACGCACAATATTGAACGGTTTAGCATGCTATTTTAATACCAAAGAATTCTTTAGGTTTTCCTGTAATCTATCGGTAAAGAACTATTATTTATATTTTTAGGCTCATGAGTTTCGGAGATAGGAGGAAACGGTAAATTTTCGTATATTTTCTTAAAATAACTTTAAAACTATATATTTTAAAATAAATATATTTGAAGCTCTCACAACAAGCCCTTTCATTTCATATGTAACACGGTACAGTTTGCAAAACTTTAATCTTTAATTTTCCCTTATATTCAAAATTCATTTAATTGCATTACACGTCCATGTTTGGGTCGCAGTAATGTGTACCAAATTTCAACTTAATCGGTCCAGTCGATTCGGAGCAAATTGGCTGTGACAGACGGACAGACAGACACACTAGTGGACGTTCGGAACCCTAAAAACGCAATTATTACATGGAGGTAACTCTGTGAGCTTCTTAAACACTCAAGTACAGGGCAACTAGACGTTACTGTCTAATTCAAGGTACCTTGGTCTTCTTATACTCACAGAAACAGTCTTCCTGTTTCTGTGAGTATAAGAAGACCTAGTTCTAGGTGGGAATAACATTCGGTTATAAGAATTATCGTCACTTTCTTAAATCTTTGGTCCAGCCGTGAGAAATAGCGCGTTCGTGGTTCGACCCATCCAGTTTAGTAAATCGCCCGATATCGCTCAAACGCTTATGATCGCCGATCGGTCGATCTCTGATTTATTCTCAATCGCCGCCAATGTCTCACGAATGCCGTGATTGCACGGCACGACTATGTTGTTTTTTTCTAGATTTCATATATTTTCTTAGTTTGACGGTTTACAAATAAATGTAGAGAAATAAACTATTGTAACATTTTTTGGCAAATTTCTATCAAGTAGGTATTGAAGTTCTCAAAGACAATGGTATAAATTTGATGACATTTTGATAAAATTCATACTTAGGCTATACTGTTACTTCTTCTTAGCATTGTTTCGCTCTTCAGGTATCTTCTTCCTAAACAAAACAGTGATCTAATATCCTATCTAATACCTTCCATTAATCTTCCAAATAATAATATCATGAAAATTTTATATCTCTGCGTGCTTAAAATTTCTGATGAACCGCTCACTACCTTTGATGTCTTATTTGCTAATAAATTTTGGTGTAATTGCGGAGAATTCAGAATTTTTCTAGTGCAAATAGTTAATGACATATTGTTAGCTCTTCGTGGTGGACTGTTTTATTGCCAAGATGAAACTTTATCTTCCTTAACGGATAAATGAGATCAACCAAAACATCCTCGCAGTAGTCAAAATTTCGAAAACATTGAAACCTTTTTTGAATCGGACCCAATTTCGGAATGAAGCAATAAACTTAAGTATACATACTTGAAAAATTAAAGCAATTTGTATAATGTTCACTACGTAAGATTCAAGATAATTTTTAGTAACTATATCTCGATTTATCAAAACCCATATTGGTTCGCAAGTAGTTATTTGGCGGAGTATAATGTCCTCTAAAATTTGAAGACTTCAGTTAACGTTTATGACACTTAATTTTGTCGGATAATACGCGATACATCGGTAGCGTAATAATAAAATCGTGTACCGATACGCGCTTGGGGTGTTAGTGGGTGGTTTGGACATAAGATAAGTGAAGAGCGGTAGAGGTTGCGGAAGGGTGATAGCTATTGGTTGGAGTACGAGTTTCTTTTTACAATCGAAACGTAATAGTAAACTATGCGTTTATCCGTTCATTTATTTATATAACAGCTGCAAACCAATTTTTCTGAAACATAAAGTTCTGACACTTCCGTTCTTATATATATATATTTGAGATGGCTTTATTTGTAAAAAGTAATCCTCAACTTTTCTCGCGGTTATCAGATAGCGTTCATCGTAGCCGACGTGACAACAGTAAGCTCTGTATTCACACAGCTAAAACAGCACTAATGGGGAAGAGCGTATTTTGTTTGTCCCCAAAAATTTACAATACGCTTCGAAGGACATTTGAAGAGGAAAATATTGACATATTTAGGAAACAAATTGAAAGATTTGTTAAATTATAAATTTTATTATAGTATTGCGGATTTCTATAATGACAGAGCTTAGTGATTTAAAAAAAAAAATTGACGTTGTTGTTTATTTTTCTATTAGTTTCTTCTCGTTTTGTCTATATTTTGACCTTCGATTTTTAAAATATTTCACTATCATTGTATTAAATTATTCTGCTGTTCGACAAGTTATAATTATTACACATTAATGTTTTGCAATGGTTTAATAATCTTAATTGTGTAATTGAAATTAGTACCTATCTTTAGCCTTTTCGTGTAGATTTGTACGCCTGTCTAGACAAAATAAGTTTGGACTTAATTAATGAATGTAACACTATTATAATAATGGATTTCCGTGTGGTGTCCGGATTAAGAATATAGCACCACTCCATCTCCTCCCGTGGATGTCGTAAGAGGCCACTAAGGGACTCTAAACCAGAGGGATGGGCAGCAGCGTCCCTTCTGTGGCATATTAGTCATACAGCGCTCACCAACCCGCCTGCCAAGCGTGGTGAGTATTGGCAAATACCCCCCAAAATGATGACACAATTGTGGAAATCTTTGGGGGAGGCCTTTGTTCAGTAGTGGACGTATAAATAGCTGATATGATCAAATAAATCTTATCTTATGTTATCCGGTTCGGCGCTACGATTGGCCCGCTATGAACTCGTCAACCAATCAGAGCGCTGAACGCGGTAAACGCATAGTTTACTATTACGTTACGATTGTAATAAGAAACTCGTACTAGAGGTACTGGTTTACTTAAAGCAAATGTTAGCAAAATATGGAGAAAATTTATTGATGTAATCCTTAATGTGGAATTTGATATTATTGAAGAGAAAAGGATTATGAAACACATCCATCTTTCATAGGACTATCATCATTTCGGCCGAACAAAGTCCACTGCTGGACACAGGCCTCCCTCAAAGATCACCACAACGACATCGGTATGTTGTATGCTCATTGGGGGGTTTTGCCATAATCACCACGCTTGGCAGGCGGGTTGGCGATCGCAGTTAAGCTGCTAATGTATTCAAAGGAGGCTGCAGCCCATCCTCCGGCTAATCCCTTAGTCGCCTTTTACGACACACACGGGATGAGATGGGTTGGTGCTATTCGTAGCCGGCACCACACACACATAGGACTAAGATTAAACAAAAAAAATATTTTGCAATATTGTAGTCAACTAGTTTGTTTTTATTTATACGATGTCCCACACTAGGATTTCTCCGTGTGTTGGGTACAGTTTACAGACACGAATCTTATATGCACAAACACCCAAACCAAGTATCGTTCTACAGATCATATAAATATATGTTCCACGCGGGGATTGAACCCGCGACACGTAGGCAGGAAGTCAATTGCTTAGCTACTGCGCCAACCGTGCCCTCTAATCACAATATAGTCATAAGTCATAATTTAAACTTGGCCCCACACTACGATTTCTCATGTGTCGTGGGTTCATTTAAAGATACAAATTCCAAACACAATTCACCCAGACCCGGAACAACCACCTGCAGATCATACAAATATATGTTCCTTGCAGGAATCGAACTCGCGACCCGGAGCGCAGCAGCCGATCGTGCCGTCGTTAGTCGCTTTTACGACACTCATAGTTGGCAGCCTCCAAAACGCTATGCCTTCCAAATTGGACCGAGACGAAACAAAAATATAAAATTTTATGCGCTGCACCGATCGCTCTGGCTGTTTGAGTGCATTGTAAGTGTTATTGCTTAATTTCACTATGGTATCTCTGATCTGCATGTAAAGACTCTTTTATGAGGTGTGAGTAGGGGGAAACGTTTCCACGGTAATAAGATGGTTTCAGTATCCTGTAGTCCAGTACCTGGTAAAGATATGAGATTGTTTTGCATCTCCGTTTTAGGGCTCCGAACGTACGAATAAAAAAACGACGGAACCCTTATAGAATCACTGGTGTGTCTGTCTATCCGTTTGTCACAGCCAATTTGCTCAGAATCTACTGGCCCGATTTAAGTTCATATTTAGTACACGTACAAATTTCTGCAGCCCAAACATGGACGTGTAACGTAAATAAATGAATTTTGAATATGGCGGTCACTTTTGGGGGAAATTAGAAAATTAAGAATCATGTTTGCCAACTGTAACGTGTACCATGTAAGATGGAAGGGCTTGTATGGGAATTGTTGTTGAATGTATGGGAGAACATGTTTTTCAACTACAATGTTAAGTTTGTACTTAGGTTAAATTATTGGTCCCGGGAGGGTGACCACTTTACAGTCACCCTCTCCGAGATGTGCCTATAGGCGTGGCACCAGTGGGCGGCTCTAGTGTGATCATACGAGGACCTGGAGCCTCCCTTAGGTGCCGAAGATGACCGCCCCAGTGGTTTTAGCCGGTAGGAGTCCGGCATACCCCTTCGCCCTTCCCCGGGGCGAAGGAAGTTCATGAAAAATTTCCACTGGGCACCAATAAAAAAAAAAGGTTAAATTATTGGTACTACTCGTTTCACTTAACTAGGCCAGGAATCCGTCACTCCTCGTACCTAAAGATAACATATTCATCGTACGGAACCCTCTCCATGCGAGTCTAACCTGCTCTTGTCCGGATTATTTTTTAAGTAAACTTCTGAATTATAATATAGGATGCAATTTTTTTGTCCGTGTGGTGTCCGGATTACTAATATAGCACCACTCCATCTCATCCCTTGGATGTCGCAAAAGGCGACTAAGGGAATCTAAGCCAGAGGGAGGGGCAGCAGCGTCCCTTATCTGAAACGGTAGCCATACTGTAGTATTAATAATAATAATAACATAATGTAGCATTTTCGCTGAACTGGCGCAGCTGTGGGGCACACAAAAATGATTTCTTTGTTTTTATTGTTTTTTTTTAAATTCAGTTAATTTGTACCACGTTGTCTGTGTCAAATAAATTTATTTTCTTTCTTCTTTCTTTCTTTCTTACTGCGCTCACCAACCCGCCTGCCAAGCGTGGTGAGTATTGGAAAATTCCCCCCAAAATGATGATACAGTTGTGGAAATCTATGGATGTCTTTGTTCAGCAGTGGACGTATAAATGGCCGATATGATGATGCTATTTTTTTTAGGTGACCCATAGGTTAACGAACTCGCTTCTCAAGCAACAGGTAACGAGTTCAAAACCTGGCATATCAATGTGACTTGTCATATGTCCTTTCTTAGATAATGTTGAAGTTGAAGGAAATCGTTGTAAGGAATATTGGATCAAACGCTGTCAACGATATCAACTTGGATGAAATCGCCAACATACGGACAGCATGGCATGTTCCAATATAAGATTTTTGATGTTATATGTACTTTTACACAGTACTTTTTTGATCTGCAGGTATTTGTTCCGGCTCTGGGTGTATTATGTGTGGAATTATAAAAAAAATAAACGTTAGGGACATATGGCGTTAGTTCTTTTCTGCACATGTGGCTTCCCTGAAAACCAAATATATCTTCTATAAAAGTACATACTTATTGTATAGCTGCTATATTTATTATTCATCAATTTATGGATAACGCTTAAACACCTTGTAAAGAACAGTTTTTTGTAAAAGGTAAAAAGGAACGATGGCCAAAAAGACCTAGTTCTAAGTTTTCCTCGGCATTTCTTCTCAGTGGTTGTCATGTAGTGAAATGCACTCCGTTGTATCAAGATGACGTGTAAAAGTGTCTGTTAGAACATATTTACTAAATAAATGATTCTATTGTATCCTATTTATCGGAGACACTGACATAATCACTGCGGTTGACAGGTGATTGGTGATCACAGTCCTATATTAGCACAAAAAGAAAATGAAAGGACTTTCAATTCACTTTCGTCAAGCCCCTGTGGCCTAATGGATAAGGCATCGGCCTCCTAAGCCGGGGATTGTGGGTTCGAGTCCCACCAGGGGTAATAATGTAACTCGAAACAGGTGTTTGTTTTCTTTTGGTTATTTTTTGTATTGCTAATTTGACTCAGATTAAAACGCAACTGGGCAAATTATTTTTATTTTTTTGTTCTTTCATCTCCTTATGTGTAGTGATGAATCAAAGACACAGGAGTGCCACATCAATTTTATGATGAATGTTTGATGCATAATTCTGAGTAATTAGGAGTCTTGAGGCCTTAATGGCTCTTGTTGAAATTGTAACAATCAATTTAATATTTGAATAAACACATATATTATAGGTACATTTATTTCTAACAGCATTACAGAGTCACTCGGTGCGTCAGTGACTCTGTGATGATCAAATATGTGTGTATATTTATCTATACAACTAAATAAAATTGAAGTGTCTGTTTGTAATTTCAAAATAACAGCTTTTTACTAAATGCATATGAAAATATATACGGTACCTACAACAAAAAATCTACTTGTAATATTTTTGTCTGTCTGGACGTTTGTTCCGGGTAATCTCCGAAACGGCGGGACCGATTTTGACGGGACTTTCACTGGCAGATAGCTGATGTTATAAGGAATAACTAAGACTACTACTACTACTTTATTTTAGAAAAATAATTAGGGTTCCGCACTACAAAAACCCTTGAAATGAATAGTATCGAAGTACTCTAAGTTTCTTTTAAATTAAACGCGGGTGAAACCGCGGGTCCCAGCTAGTTATAATATATAATAATATCAGCCTGTAACTGTCCCACTGCTGAGCAATGACCTCTTTTCATACAGAGAAGGTACATTGATCATCACGCTTGATTACTGCGTGTTGGTGATTACAGACTATTAGATCCAGATTTCCTTACGATGTTTTCTTTAACGTTAAAGTCAGTGGTCATCCTCATCATATATCAATCAAAGGATGACCACTGCTGAACAAAGGCCTCCCCTATAGATTCCCATTGTTATGTCATCATTTTGGGGGCAATTTGCCAGTACTCACCACACTGCAGGCGAGTTGGTGAGCGGAGAATGGCAACTGGTCCACAGAAAAACTGCTGCCCATGCCTCTAAACAGAGTCCCTTAGTCACCTTTTACGACATCCACGGGAAAAGATGGAGTGGCCCTGTATTTCTTAATCCGGACACCACAAGTTGATGGTATCTTGAGAGTAACTAACAAACAACGTATGACATTTTAAACATCGTATTGTTACGTGCCAGGTTATGTACCTTTTGCTTCAGAAGCGAATCCGTAAACATCCGGGTCACCACGACACATAATTCCGGGTACAAACACTAAATTAAAATTCGGTTACGGGGGCATATTTATATTTATCATTGAATTGCGTATCGTAAATCGTACCGAGTCGAATCGATACCAAAACGATTCGATCCAATCGAGACTTGATTGTGATATGTTTTTGTTCCTGTACATAATTCTGGGTGTCACTTTCTCTGCAACAATATATTCTAGAGAATATTTTGGTATTCGTTGGCTCATTCTTACCGTCTGCCACAGAATTTCACTTTCAAGGTTGAAAGGCAGACGGTATATAAGGTATAATCCATTTCCGAGGAGCAGAGAACCACCCAGTTCGTGGATACGCGTTGGTGACGCGCGAATCGGGGTGGGCCGGTACATGAAATACCTGGGGCTCACCCTGGACAGTCGTTGGGGCTTCGAAGAGCACTTTCAGCGCCTCGTCCCCCGAGTCGAGAGGGTAGTGGGTGCACTACACCGGCTGCTGCCCAATCTCGGGGGACCATGTGAGGAAGTTCGCCGTCTCTACGGAGGGGTTGTGCGGTCCGTGGCCCTCTACGGGGCGCCTGTATGGTCAGCTCGACTGTCAGGTGCCCAGCGCTGCAGAACCAAAATTCACGGTCTGCAGCGCAGAGTGGCTATCCGGATCGCACGAGGATACCGAACGATGTCCTACGAGGCGGCAACTCTCCTGGCGCGTTTTCCGCCTTTCGACATCCTGGCGGAGATGGATGCGTGGGTCTACGATCAGACACGCTCCCTCCGCCAGAGCGGCGAAAACGCGCCTCCAGGGGCGTTGGACAGGCTGCGGCGGCTGGCTCGGCGACGCGCACTTGTAAAGTGGCGTCACCGCCTGCGGATGCAATTTGCGACCAAGCGCGTCGTCGAGGCAGTCCTGCCGGTCTTCGGAGCCTGGCTCAGCAGGAGCAAGCGCGTCACCTATCACCTGACGCAGGTGCTCACCGGACACGGTTGTTTCGGTGCGTACCTGCACAGGATAGGACGCGAAGCCACGGCACAATGCCACCATTGTGATAGCGACCAGGACACCGCACAGCACACGCTCGAGGCGTGCCCTGCGTGGGCCGCCGAGCGGCGGATCCTGGTCGATCGGATCGGGCAAGATCTCTCTCTGCCAGCAATAGTGTCGGCTATGTTGGCAGAGCATGAAAACTGGAATGCAGTGGTCTCCTTCTGTGAGAGTGTCATGCTCCAGAAGGAGACTGCAGAGCGGGATCGGGAGAGGGCCAATCCCGCTCGAAGAAGAAGGAGACGGCGCCGGGGTAACAACCGCCCTGGCGCCTAACTCCGATACGCCTGAAAAACCCTGCCATTGCTATAAGGTGGGGACCTCTGGGTTCGCGGGTGCGTAGATTGGGGAATCTGCATGCCCACACCAAGCGACCCAAGAGAAGACGGTAGCACGCATGTGGTCACGCGCTGCCGTGGGACGCTTTGGGGGATCCTTTACAATCCCCCCGGGGGGGTGACCGCTTTACAGTCACCCTCTCCGAGATGTGCCAATAGGCGTGGCACCAGTGGGCGGCTCCAGTGTGATCATACGAGGACCTGGAGCCTCCCTTAAGTGCCGAAGATGACCGCTCCAGTGGTTTTAGCCGGTAGGAGTCCGGCATACCCCTTCGTCCTTCCCCGGGGCGAAGGAAGTTCATGAAGAATTTCCACCAATAAAAAAAAAAAAAGGTATAATCCATTTATCACCCATTACAATAGACCTTATAATTGTAGTTTCCATCTTATACAATAGTTTTACACCTCCAGGTACAATCCGAGACTGCATTTTATAGTGTAGCCATGGAGAGTTCCCGGTTATTGTCCCATTACATTTTAGATTAAAATTCTCTAAAGGGCCTCTGCGTGTTGGACCCATGTCCTCGCGTAAGCCTATCAAAGGACCGGGTTCCCCCTTTCAGGGGATATAAACCCGTGTAATAGAGAAGCTCATTCTTATTATTAGTATTACAAAATATTGTAGAAAAAATAATCGGACAGTCAATATAAATTGTTTGTACCTACTAAGGCGAGCTTAACTCAGATTGAGTTTTCTACCAGCAAAACTTTTGTGTGATAGAAAGTGGTGGTAAAAAACAACGGGTTGCACTCCGGGAGTGCTGATAGAAGTGAAAACTAGTTTTTTTTTATCTAGACGCGTTCGCGGTCTGCTATATGTACATGCGTATATGCACACACTATAGCTGCGTCTCGTAACGGTGTCGCGAGTCCAGAGATTTTATCTCATCTAAAAATATGCGTACCGCGCTAAAGGAAGTATTCACTTCAAAAATTGTTAGTAATATCTCGTATTCATTTAAAAACTACTTATACAATTTCGGAAAGCCACCGCTAATTTGAATCCCTTGCCGTTTGTCTCAGGCAGGAACGTAAAACAAACGGCAAACGGTTAAATAGCAGAAGATTTCGAAACTTCTTAACATTCTATACAACCTACGACGTGATATGCGTCATGCCTGTCTATAATAATTGTAATGCTACCCAGCACTAGTCCAGCGTGGCACCACACTTCGCTAATCACCTCAAGACATTCGTTATTTAATTTCTTATGCCCAGTAATTTCACTAGTTACAATGCCCTTTAAACCAGAGCTCAGTAATGTTTAATATTTAAACAATACTGCTTCATGATCATCATATCAGCTAAAAGATGTCCACCGCTGAACAAATACCTCCCCCATAAACGGTCGTTGTAGCCATTTTAATAAAATAACTTTTTTTATTCCCGACACAAATTCTAAGGCACTTGTGGTATTACATGAGCTTGGATCTTAATATGATTATATTTCAAGATCAAGATCATAAAAGTTTCAAAAGCTTTCATATTTAAATAAAATTCGCTCCGTTAGTTCCTACTATTTAAACCATTTAATTTGAAAAATAAAAATATATCTCAATGTATTTTCGATTATTTGTGGACATGTTTAAAATTACCGCAAAGTACATGTTTATATACACATGTAACCTAACACCTTAGTCAATCGCGTATTGAACTAAATCACGGCACACTTCCGTTACATATACGGTTTACACATATACTTATTACTTCGCAAGGCCTTTAAAGTATCTACATTATCATATGTTGTCACGTTTTATTGGCAGTTCGCGCCTGTTTTGCCTTACGGCGTAAACGGAAAACCGAGCTCTGTCAAC
Organism: Diloba caeruleocephala; assembly: GCA_947459985.1. Classification (NCBI taxonomy): domain Eukaryota; kingdom Metazoa; phylum Arthropoda; class Insecta; order Lepidoptera; family Noctuidae; genus Diloba; species Diloba caeruleocephala. The sequence continues at coordinate 25,825,478 of OX381614.1, read as the reverse complement.
TTGAATACATAGATAAATTAATCAAAACAACATGTAGGTATGTCATAGACGTGTTAGGCACGATGATAATGGTTAAGTTTTCGCGATTATTACTCATTATAATAAAACACTTTTAAACGTATTACATCGCGTATATTATAGACTATTGTTTTTCCTGGTGTTTCGCACACTTTGTAGCATTCGTGGTCGCAGTCGGTCGGTCGGTGACAAGCGTCGTTACAGAATGATGATTTTAGTACAATTCTAATCAAAAATTATTTCGATGTACGCAGTAATCACTCATAGTATCTAGATGGTTTTCAGTGTGGTATGAAGCTTGAGACTTTTTTAAAACAGCGTTCCAAACTGATGGTCCATGCCAACTATAGATTTTTTTTTCAGTAGCCTGACGAAACATTCTTGATACATATCGGTTCTTTTCGCGAGGACTTGAGGTCGAACAACACGTAGAAAATGGTTTCGTTTGTATAAATCATGTCGCATTGCAGGCTTTGTGGATCATCTGTTCTTTACATTAGCTATGTGTTCTTTAATCCTGGTGGCTATAATACGCTGTATTTGTCCTATGTGTAACAACCCACAATCACAGTAAATCTTGCAGACCCTTAAATCTTGTAGTAAGTAATATGACACTTCACCGGTTTGAGAAGTTGGCTGAACTTCTTAAGCGGCTTGGATTAGGTTTTAATATGAGCACGCTTCAACATATGACCAATTTTGTCGGTGACTCCCTTAATGAATGATAAAACAGCAGGTCGTAGATCAACCGTGGTGGGTTTTGGGCGGCTTCTGCGACGGAGATGTGGAGCTCACAATTTGTTATTCTGAAGAACTTGCTTCCCACGGTTGAGCTGCCCTGCCAGATGGTCGGCTTCAAAGTACTGCAAGGTGCTCGAAATGTTAGGAAAAATAAAAATCTATAATATATACGCAATTTAATCCAATGTTTTATTATTTATATTATATTTATTATTAGGCACGTTCGAAATTTGAAATAATATGAAAAATGGCGGAGACGATTCGATGTTTTGATTTCAAACTACGTGACTTATATAAGTTTCTACAAAATGCTGTTAGCTAATTTTACTCTAGTCATGGGGTATCAATTCGAACAAATTATAAACAGTAAAAATAAATATAGATGGCAGCATAGTTAACAATTGTTAAATTATCAATCTCTCAAAACATTTGAACGGCAGATTTTGGCTGAAGGAAGATTGATAAAAATCTAAACTTCTTTAGATTATTTTGATTTCTCTAATAAACACTCATTAAGATTATGAATGAAGTCTTTTACTTTAGTTCAATCCATTTCAGTAGATAGAAAAAAGACTCATAGATGGCAAGGTAAAACTATTGGCTATTCGCGAGCCGCTAAGTCTGCCACCTGTTACAAAATGGAGGAAAAAAATTGCCAGTTGAATAGCTAGACTTACGTAGGTGACGTTTCTTTGTATATTATTGGGTATCGGTACGTAAAGTAGTATATTATCTTTGCTCTATTTGATGGGAAGCTTTACTACACTGGCTGTGTGGTTCCCGGCAAAGAAAAGGTCACCTCGCCAGCCATATCTGTCGTAAAAGCAAGTAACCTTTTCAAAAGTCTGATCTAAAGAACGAGAAGTAGCTTCCTTCTATGTAATAAACACAAGCACCACTCACCATTCAGCTGCCAAGCGTGGTTATTATGGCAATGTCTACTATGACCGATTATTAGTGGTCATTGGGAGACCCATAAATGGCAGTGGAAGCATATAAGTCTGATTTGGTAATGAGGATGACTAAAGTGTGTTATAATTATTTATTTATACTTTCATGTACAGTCTTATCACCACTGTGTACCAACATAAGGCGGATTTAAAACCATGCGGCATTCTCTACCAGTCAACATTTGGGTTAAAAAATAAATGCATGAACTCTTAGGCTAGAATCACAGATCGAGAATCAAAATTCAAGACTACACTATGCTATAGAATCTACAATTAATTATTCGCACAGATAGGCGAGTGTTAGACCCGTATTACAGATCGAGAACAAAACTCAAGACTACACTATGCTTTAGAATCTACAATTCATTATTAGCACTTGGCATAGACAGACGAGTCTTAAGCCCGTATTAAAAATCAACAGTCAAAACTCAAGTGAGTTTTCAGTGTCGATTTGTCATGGGGAGAATTGTCAAGGTCGAGTTGTCGTAGATCCCACTCTTCAATACAGCGAACAGTCCACTGTATTATTTAAATCGAATCCCTTAGTATCTCCAGAGACAAGTAAGAGAAAGGCTTTCGAGTTTTACAAAAATCTTATTTTAACATAAAATATACCATAAACCGTAATACGGTCGACAAATACGTAGTAAGTAATCATTTTGCATTTACGTAGTAACTATTAATCTGTTCGGCAACCCGCCTGCCAAGCGTGGCGATTATGGCAAAACGCCCCAATGAGCACACAACACACCCATATCGGTCGTTGACGATGTATTGGGGAAGGCCTATGTCTAGCAGTGGACTTTATTCGGCTGAAAATATGATGATTCATCTATGATAATAGTGAGGTTCGACGACGGTAGTTGACGCAACGGAACTTTATCTTTGGCACGTATATCCATCGCACGACTTAGCCATCCAGCCGTTTGGATGTTTCGAAGGTATAAATAATCCCACATACATAGATACCTGTCTTTTCTGTCGTGCAGTCGGATAAAACGGGCACTAGCGAGAAGCCGGTGGTACAAATTTAAAAAAGGGCCCCCCCTTCAGCTGAATTAAATTAGGTTGTGCTAATAGTAAGTTAGCTTCAATAATACAAGTCATTTATTACCCACACTGAGGGTCTTCGTGCCTCTGATTTCCCTCCACGCGTTCTCAACTGCACGTCCAATTCCTGGAACTTTTTATAACGAAATTCTCGAGTAAAAATGTCGGTTTCTGAGGTGAGAAATGGCCTCTAAACTAATAAGTGTCGAGACTATTTCCCAGTAATTACTCGCCTTATAGCGTTAGATATAGGGCGCAACACTTATGGAGTTAAGGGTTAGTTTGATGAGCATTTGCTAAAATATATTTAAGATTTAATAAGGTTCTGTGGATTGGCAAAATTGAACCTTTATGGTTACATCGTGTATATGCCATGTACTACTCAACGCGAGAAAACATGGACGCAGAATTTATACTACAACGCGATTGTGTTAGGATCTGCAGACTGTTTACACCACAGGCTGGTGTTTGGGAAGAACTCTTGGCCAAATGGCAATGCATGTGGGACACATCTATTAAAGGCCGTTACCTATACCAGTTCTTTCCATCCGTTCGTGAGCGGCTGGCAAGTGCGTGGTTGGAAGTCGATCATTGCGAGGCTCAATTTCTCAACGGTCATGGTAACTTTAAGAGTAAATTATTTAGCTTCAAGCTTATTGTCTCACCATTCTGCAAATGTTCAACACCGGACTGTGATTATGAACAGTCTGCACATCATATTCTGTGGGAGTGTATTCTTTGGCAAGATGAACGCAATATTATGTTTAACAGCTTGCAAGTTACATCCGGAGTTGTTTACTATACAGACCTTGTTGCAATTAGGACAAATTTCCGTGCGTTCAGGTGTTTTTGCCATACCTACTATTGGAATCAGTCACAATAGCCCACAACATGTCCTTTGTAATTAACCGTAATTAAATATTTATAAACATTTTTGTACCCGTGGTGCTTGGCAACTAGGCTTATCCTAGTTGTACGCTCCCAATTATTGTGCCTATGGCCTATAGTATTTTCTCTGTCTCCTGCTTGCTACGGAAGTGGAACATATATTCTTTCCTACTCCTCCATTTTCTGATTAATTTCGTTGCGGGTTCCAAGACAGTTATTCATTTATTTGGGACACACCGACCTTTACTAGTCAGTGTTCTTTTCGGTGGTCGCCATTATAGATCCTGGCTTACAGGAGTTGTAGTGCTTGGGAAAGTGTGGCGGGCTAGCCACAAAAAAGAAACTGTCCGTATGTTACATTTCAAGGTTTGCTGGTATTCTATCAGCACAAAAAGATTGTAAACCTTATTCCAAAAGATCAGGAAAAAAAAGGACGTTCGTTTACATGTTATGAGTACAACTACCCATTTAATTTCAAAGACAAATTTTAGTCTGTGCCTGCAAAACTAATAAACCTTATTTTTCATTTTAAACAAAAGATTTATAAATTTAAGTCCCTCTAAATATTTTGTTTAACTTTTTAATATGGTTCATTTCGGCCGAATGAAGTCCACTGCTGGACACAGGCCTCCCCGAAAGATCACCACAACGACCGATATGGGTGTGTTGTGGGCTCATTGGGGGGTTTTGCCATAATCGCCACGCTTGGCAGGCGGGTTGGCGATCGGAGTTGAGTTGCTAATGTACTCGAAGGACGCTGCTGTCCATCCTCCGGCTAATCCCTTAGTCGACTTTTACGACACCCATGGGAGGAGATGGGGTGGTGGTATTCTGAGCCGGCACCACACGGCAATTAAGGTAGGTACCATACCTATATTTATTTCATGTTATTTGCCACTACCTTATAGCCATACATTTTTATTAATATTAATATTGTTTCCTCCGTCCGTATGCCCCGCAAATGCTGAGTTGGTAACACTTTCGGCATGATCATGCCATGGTACAGTTGTTTTTATTTATCTAAAAATGTTTCTGTTTTATTTCTGTTATGTGCTATAAGTTTGTTTGTGTTGAATAATGTGTTATCTTTATTTCTTTCTTTCTTCTTACTTATTTTTTAGATTGGTTTCACAATCAGAATATAATAGAATAGAATGATTGGTGCCGGTTCAGAATACCACCACCCCATTTCATCCCGTGGGTGTCGTAAAAGTCGACTATGGGATTAGCCGGAGGATGGGCAGCAGCTTCCTTCGATTACATTAACAAATCAACTGCGATCGCCAACCCGTCTGCCAAGCGTGGCGATTATGGCAAAACCCCCCAATGAGCCCACAACACACCCATATCGGTCGTTGTGGTGATCTTTGGGGGAGGCCTGTGTCCAGCAGGGGACTTCATTCGGCCTAAATGATGAAAAAAAAAAGATGAATGATTGATGATGATTGATGAGCTGTAGCTAGGGAAATTGATGGACATTACAGACTAAATAACGAATGTTTCGAGGTGAAGAGCGCAGTGTGCATCCACACAGGGCCAGTCCCGGGTAGCATTACAATGGTTATGGGCAGGTGTGACGATCACCACTAGGCAAGTAACTTGAAGGTCTCGTCAATAAGTAGTATTAACAAAAAATATCATAATGTAATTGATTTGTGTGGTGCCGCATGCCGTGTGGTGCCGGCTCAGAATACCACCACCCCATATCCTCCCGTGGGTGTCCTAAAAGTCGACTAAGGGATTAGCTGGAGGATGGGCAGCAGCGTCCTTCGAGTACATTAACAACTCAACTGCGATCGCCAACCCGTCTGCCAAGCGTGGCGATTATGGCAAAACCCTCCAATGAGCCCACAATACACCCATATCGGTCATTGTGGTGATCATCGGGGGAGGCTTGTGCCCAGCAGTGGACTTCATTCGGCCGAAATGATGATGATGATGAATTGATTTTAAGGTATCTTATTATAAAATCCTAAACATGACCTAAGAATGTTTGTACGATATGGACAATCTAATCTAAATCTATTACCATCATCATCATTTCGGCCGAATAAAGTCCACTACAGGACAAAGGCCTCCCTCAAAGATCACCACAACGACCGACACCGGTGTGTTGTATGCTCTCATTGGGGGTTTTGCCATAATCGCCACGCTTGGCAGGCAATAAATCTATACAAATAAATAAAATTTAAGTGTCTGTTTGGATGCCGTGTGGTGCCGGCTCAGAATACCACCACCCCATATCCTCCCGTGGGTGTCGTAAAAGTCGACTAAGGGATTAGCTGGAGGATGGGCAGCAGAGTCCTTCGAGTACATTAACAACTCAACTGCGATCGCCAACCCGTCTGCTAAGCGTGGCGATTATGCCGAAACCCCCAATGCGCCCACAACGCACCCATATCGGTCGTTGTGGTGATCTTTGGGGAGGCCCGTGTCCAGCAGTGGACTTCATTCGGCCGAAATGATGATGATGTCTGTTTGGAATGTCAAAATAAAAGGTTTTCACTGAATTCATATGAAAGTATGTACCAAGTATGTACCTACAACAAAAAACTATTATTTTTTTGCCTATCAGTCGGTCTGCCTGTCTGTTTGTTCCCGCTAATCTCCGAAACGGCAAGACTGATTTCTACGGGACTTTCACTGGCGGATAGCTGATGTTAAAAGGAATAACTTAGGCTCCATTTATTGTAGAACAATATTTAGGGTGCTGCGCAAAAAAATTAAAACCAAATAAATAATCCCTTGGCTTTTAAATTAAAGGGCGGGTCCCAGCTAGTTATGATATATTTGTATTCAAAGACTGATTGCACCATCATAGTTTGAAACGAAATGTATGGAATAAGAATTTTGCTTTCTATATTAAATTTCCCCGTCTACGAAAGTCTTCCGCTTAACACAAAGAATTTATCACGCGAATAAAATGAAGGTGAAAATTCTCTCACACCTATTTTGGTTGCTATATGATCCAGTAAAATAAACTGCATTCGATACAGCTGGGCGATAATGGGGGCTTAGTAAAAACGCTAATCGTTTTTCTATGTAGTATTTCTTCTTGAATTGGTATATTATTTTTCTGTTTCGTGTTCATTTTCTTGGTCACCTTCGTCTTGGTTTTTGTGTGGGTCGGGAAACCTTGTCCTTATGCCAGAGTTATTCAAGTCGCCTGAAGTCCTCCGACTTGGCTTAACGACTGTCATCTAATAACAACTGCGATCGACTATTTTACGTGCGCATGGAGACGCTCAGTGCAAATATCACTATGTGGTCACCCATCCATAGACTAACCGCGCCGAGCATTGCTTAACCTTGCCGATCGTTTACCGAACAGTCAGTGCACCTGGCTATAAGCGCCACTTTACTTGTTTAGAACGTTTGCAAAATATACTGGGCTATATAAAAATAATGTAACGTTATAATAATAATATATCAATATACATATTGGAATTTTTTAGAAAGAACATCATAATTGGCCTCGTACTATATTTATTTTTTAAGCTGTTTGTTTTCTCTTACTTCTTAGCTGTGCGAGACTGCAATAATTTTCAGAAATAATATCGTAAGTGGCCACGTACTGTTTCTTTTTCATGCTCTTTGTTTTCTGCTATTTCTTACCTGTGTGAGACTGGAATAAACGTTTCTTTCTTTCTTACTAAGTGATATTTGTAATAAATAATCCGAATTAGGTTCTTATTGCCGCTTAAGTGATTGATGATAGCTTTTAGACCTTAACTTGTTATAGCACTACGGTATACCATGTGATTGTATTGTATTGCCTTAATAGTATGAAAAAAAATATTCCTACTATGTAATAATTATAATATCGGTTACGATGTTTTTCCTGAGAAGACTCAAATGGTCTTGTAAGAGAATTGGTATGTTATTGTGTTCTTAATTGCTTCTTAATTTGAGACAGTCTTGATCAAAAGGCTGCCTACAGCGGGCTCCTGAACTAATTTCTCGGGTTAGGCAAAGTTATCCATTGGGTATTATCATAGGAGATACACTGAGAAGCCTCTTAGATATATTTATGATAAGTTAAGCATATTATAAACAAACATTAAGATAAATCGCTTTGGTAGGGTAAGACGGTCTTATTAAATAGTTCGTAGTGTAAAGACGGGTACTGTTTTATTTAATTACCCACTTTTTAACTCCGTCACCTAGAATTTGAAATTATGGCCTGACTGTCAAAATATGTGATCCTTTAATTAAAATTTACCATCTTTTCTACCATATTTTATGCAACCAAAACAAATTATTAAATTATTATTGTAAAAATTATTATAATTGCTTATATTTTTGCTTCATGTTCATTTTCTTGGTCACCTTCGTCTTGTTTTTTGTGAGGTTCGGGAAACCTTGTCCTTGTGCCAGAGTTATTCAAGTCGCCTGAAGGCCTCCGACTTGGCTCTAATCACAACTGGGACCGATTATAAAAAAAAATCTAAATCTAAACCTAAAATCGCAGTAGGGTCACCCCGTTACTTGGAACTTAAATACTGTAGAGTGTATGTGTGTGTGGGTGGGCGAGCTATATAATGGTTGAGCAGGTACGAATTCTTCCTCCTCCTCCAAACTTCAGGTTATCTATTTAATTTAACGGTTTATTATTTTAAATCTTTACTGCTTCGAAGCTGATACATAAATCACACCATCGATAAACTCGCTGTCTCCAGCTGGAATCCTATACTCTATCTGTCAAAACGTTCTCACTTACACAATTCAAATAGTATGTTTTAAATTCTAAGTGGCTTGGATTTTCACCAAAGAACCTAATTAAAATACCATCTTCAGTGAAATGTGGGTATATTTTCTATTCTAAGTTTGATTGGCAACACGTACTTACTAAGTACTTTTATCAATATATGACAGACTAACGTGTTGCTGGGGGGTTTATTGCGCCGTTTCTTCTTCTCAGCTTAAACACTAGGAAGCGGTGAAGGGTGGACTTATAGGTGCTGTCTTTTGTTGACGTTCAAAAAGAACTAATTTCTTAGTCTATTTTGAATAAATAATCATTTCATTAATTTATTTCAACCATACTTATTTACTGCCAATGACATCGTTTAATGAAAAGGGTTAGCTCAAGCTTACTGCGACAACAATTCTACATTGTTCCTGATTTCTGCACCTTTACCGATAAAACTTTGTGTGCCCTATCCAATGAAGAAGAACAGTTTCTATAGCGTAGCGTAGTTTATTATATCACTGCTCCTATTGGTACTCTCCGTCCACTGGCTTATAGCAGCATGGTTTCAGCCATTACAATTTACTTACCACTCTCCCATGTCGTAATTCTAGAAAGCAAAGAACACCAAACAGGTCCTTTCCACATCTTACGATATGGACCAGACGCCACATTATAAAGAGATCAAAGTATTATAATTAAATCAGTTAGGGAGCGTGACTTGGCATTCTGCCAGAACCTTTGGTGTATTTTTTGTAGCTCTTTTTAGAGCCTGAATCATTATCGGGTTATTGAGACGCGTTGAGTTGAACGAGGAATATATTAGATAGTTGTAAATGTTGGTACATTTTCTGTTAGTCTTATTAATTCTACACAAATTATGCGCGTAAATTGTTTTTTCGTGTTCCCATATTTTTCTGACGTATTTCTTATATTTTATCCCGTTTTGTTGGTAAAAACTACACATTTTATTTTTCACAGTCAGCGACGGAAATAAGTAGGCAGCGAATGCTGGAAGAACTTCAAGTCGTGTAGGTGTAAGTACGTTATTTCTAAATTCTCTTTAGAATTTTATGCCATATGTTTGCATGCATAATTTGTAAAAAATAACCGAATTGAATTCTCACCTAGTCAATCTCAACTCTATGGACAAAATACGATTTTTTAAATATACTAACTACCAAATACATCTGAAACTATTAGGTCCGTACATATGAAATCGGCGTTTTGTCGAACTGGCCACTTGGTCTCAAATATATTTGGATAGGAATTCCAAATTCAAATTTATTTCAAATTGAAGCTCGTGTATCGAATTTAGTTATTCATTTGTATTTGCGTCCTTTAATTTTTCGTTGACATCGGTCTGTTCACAATATGGAAGACTTAAAATATCGCTGACTGACTACCGAGCGTTGCTTAATCTCGCCGATCGTTAATCGATCAGTGACTGTAACTGTGGCTGTGGCTAACCACCGAAATTAATAATCACTCCAATTCTAAATCTTTAGATTTGGGACCCTGACGGAAAACAGATGAATTTTAAAATCTTAAATCCAATGATTTTGGATTAGATTGATTATTAATTTGGGCTGTATGAGCACAAGTAAAGCTCAATAGCTTTTAAAGCAGTTATAATATATATATATAGCAATCTTAGTTGTGTAGCTATTCAATCAGAAAAAAACCCTACAAAATTAGGTAGGTACTATATAATCTTAGCTGTGTAATAAAACATTTACCAAAAAATATACGGACTTCAAAAACCGTACATGTACGAAAAGGAAAAAAATCTTTATTTATGAAGTCGGGCGGGGCCATGTATAAAATATAACTCCTCGTTCTCGTTGGTCTGCATGAACCATGGTTGGGGCATACCTGGCCCCGCCCGACTTCATATATAATTTTTTTTTTCTTTGTGGTGTACGGTTTTTGAAGTCGGTAAATGTTTTGTTTTATTTATTTCTTTTCAGCGAAAATAAGTGTCAGAACTTTTTCCAATTTGGTATCAGTATTTAACACAAAAAATAAGAATGACTCAAATCGGTTCTCTGATCTCAGCGGAATCGAAACTATTAAGAAATCAACTAGCACTCAAATTAATATGTTTATTGAATCAGGCTAAAAAACTACTCAATCAAATGTAATTACATTTATATAGGACCAAATCGAAAGCATTCCGCACCTATTAAAAAAAGAATTGCTCAAATCAGTCTACAAATCTCGGAGTAATCGGTGTACATACATAAAAAAATAATACGCATCGAATTGAGAACCTCCTCCTTTTTGAAGTCGGTTAAAAACAACCCAGAAGTACCGATGCCTATCTTTTTCATTTCAATTCGCGTTTTATCCTGCTCATGACTCATAGCCATATCATTTTGGAGACAGTCATGAACTAGGCTACCTTTGTTTTATAGTTCTCGGAACACCTTCCAAGAGTCACGTATGACGTTTTTATTTGTACATAAAAGCAATAAAGTACGCGGTTGGAGAAATTGTTTTATGTGAAGTTTCGTACTGTTGTGAGTTATGAGTAAGTATTGGGATTCCCAAAAATTAAAAATAAACACATATTTTTATATTGTTAACTAAAGTTTGCATGCACAATTAAATGACAATCATCATCATCATCATTTCGGCCGAATGAAGTCCACTGCTGGACACAGGCCTCCCCCAAAGATCACCACAACCACCGATATGGATGTGTTGTGGGCTCATTGGGGGGTTTTGCCATAATCGCCACGCTTGGCAGACGGGTTGGCGATCGCAGTTGAGTTGTTAGTGTACTCGAAGGACGCTGCTGCCCATCCTCCGGCTAATCCCTTAGTCGACTTTTACGACACCCACGGGAGGAGATGGGTTAAATGACAATACCAAACAATAATTTAGAAGAGCCTGTACCTTCGTGTCTGTCGTTACCAGATTTGGATCTCCCATTGGATGTCGTAAAAGCTGACTAAGGGACTCTAAACCTGAGGGATGGGCAGCAGCATCCTGGAACAGTACCCATACTGCGCTCACAGGGCATGACCGCTGTACTGTCATCCCCTCCGTGATGTGCCTAAAGGCGTAGCACCAAAAGGTGGCTCTAGTGTGATCGAAGTACAAGGACCTCGAGCCCCCCTTCGGTGCCGAAGATAACTGTTCCAGTGGTTTTAGCCAGTAGGAGACCGGCATACCCCTTCATCCTTCGCCGGAGCGGAGGAAGTTCAGGTAGAATTTCCACTCGACAACAATGAAAAAGAAGGTACCACCACAGTGCCAGATATTCGTCGCCAAGCAGTAGTATTTCTGTGTACTGTAAACATTGCTGTATTTTGGTTGGCAGTTAGCTACTGAGCTAGTGAAATTTCTGGGCATGAGTGACTAAATATATTATGTCTCGAGGTGACGAGGGCAGTAAGGTGCCACGCAGAGCTAACCCTGGGTACCATTACAATTGTTACCGGGCATGACATTTACCATGAAGCAAATGACAAGCTGCTTACCATGAGCGACCTCAACAGATTTTTTATGATTATATGTATACACTAGATTTTAAGCTATAAATTTACAGTATAAGCTGCCCTCACATTGTATAGGTTTTCCGTAGTTCTTGACATGTAGCGGTCAAATCAATTGAGGTCTTCATCATATCAGCCACATATACGTCCACTGCTGAACAAAGGCCTCCCTCAAAGATTTCCACAATTGTGTCGTAATTTTGGGGGGTATTTGCCAATACTAACGCTTACGCTTGGCAGACAGACTTGGTGAGCGCAGTATGACTACTGTGCCAGAGAAGGGACGCTGCTGCCCATCCCTCTGGTTTAGAGTCCCTTAGTTGCCTCTTACAACACCCACGGTAGGAGATAGAGTGGTGCTATACTCTTAATCCGGACACCACACGGACTTTGAGTCAAAGTTGAGGTCTTCAATTGACTCGTATTAAGAGCTCATGGTAAGCCTCGGCCGCGTCACCAAAATGTTTAAAAACCAAAATAAAATGTTATACGTGAGGTGAAGAATGACGTGCGGTGACGGCTAAGAATAGGACGAACCCATCTCATCCCGTGGGTGTCGTAAAAGGCGACTAAAGGATCAGCCCTAGGTTGGGCAGCAGCGTCCTTTGAGTGCATTTAACTGCGATCGGCAACCCACCTGCCAAGCGTAGTGATTATGGAAAAACAGCCCAATGAGCCCACAACACAAACCCAACTCGGTAGTTGTGGCGATATTTGGATTAGGCTTATGTCCAACAGTGGAGGTTTTTTGAATGATGAAGATAAAGAGAATATGGCCCATAAAAGTCATACTATATCTCAAAAACGCAACTTACCGATCCAGCTGTCCCCAAAACAATAGCTTGTTATTCCCAGCAACGCTCTAAGCCGAGATCCGTGTCCTGCAGGGGGCTCCCTTAGCGCAAGTTGCTTAGTTCTTAATATTAATTTACAGCCTGGAGCCTACCTTACTGGAGGCCTCTTTTGGCTTCGCCAGAAACGACCGGTTAAGCAACCACACTTCCCAGAAGTGTATGCGAGAAGCCCAAGAATAAAAAGAGAAAAAAAAATACGCTCGTAATGATTTTTTGTAAGACTTGCCACTTACTTTATTATTATCTGAAGTATCAAATGCTTAGAGCATTTGATACTTCAGATAATAATCTTCACTTACAAAACTATCAATACATAGTATCTATTTTTAATACTGCGTATATTACCGCTACCGTGTTTACGTGACACATGCCTGGTAAATATTTACCATGATCCTATCTGAAATTCTAATGCACGTGGGATCGGATACCGATCTCTTAGATAAACATCGGTCAGCATCCACTTGTTTCGTCCGTCATTTGTCGTCGTTTGTCAGTCCAGCTTGTCAGTCGATACTAATATGAAAAAACGCTGACGGGTAAATTATGTTATTTTTTATGAATGAACTGTATTACTTACTACCATATTACTGTTACTGTGTTTTTCTTTGCGCAAAAATATGGCTCTTTTAAAATGCGCAGAGCTGGAATTTTGTTATTCATGACTATATCCTTTTTGGAGAATATATAGATCAAGACGGCACGGTTGGTGCAGTGGCTGATACAGTCGACTGCTGCGCTCCGAGTCGTGGGTTCGATTCCCACACGGAACAAATATTTGTATGATCTGCAGATAGTTGTTCCGGTTCTGGGTGTATTGTATGTGGAATTCATGTCTGTAAACGCACCCACGACACAGGAAAAATCCTAGTGAGGGCAACGTTTTAAAAAAAAAAAAAAAAAAAAAAATTTATATATATATATATAAGAATTAATTATAGTGGGTGGATCTTGAAACTACATGTTTACAGATGTCATGCCCTTTAATGTGGACAGGTGTTAGATACTGTTGAGATTAGTCGTTTGTGCATTTCAGTAGGTTAAAGTCCTTGGACTAATGAATTAGCGGGAAATACATAGAATTAAATTAAGGAAAGTCTAGGTTTAGGCATGTGAAAACGTAACTGACTAAAACAATTTATTAAAAAATTCTAAACGCGTATACGTGCGCCTAGAATCCAACTTGCTACCTCTTGAACACAACAACGCGCAGGATTATGAAATTCTCCAAAATCTCTCTTTGGATGAAAACACCGAAAATCTGTGTTAAAAAGGGGCCTATATTTTCCGCTAGCACCTGGAAAACCCCTTGTAAAGATACAATATATCTTCAAGGACTACCTTATCAAAAACAACGCGAAAAACAAGATTTGGAGGTAACTTTAAAAGATATATCAGCGCGCCGCCACAACCGAATCATCCTTGAAGTGAAACCTTACGCTGAACAACATTAATAAAGACCCAGACCTGATTATCATCCGTACCAGTAAGGTAAATGATCAGAAAATTCAAGATGGTGGTCTCGCCACCAACCAAATTCTCAAAAAGACCTCTGAGTTCTTTGAGATGTCTGAATACTTCAACAACTTAGAAATAGATGTGACTGTGTGATGAAAACTCATTACATCCTGCGGAAAAACACCAGAGCTGTACCGGTTGCTATGTATTCTTAAAAACTAATGTTCTCCTGCGACCAATAGTAAGCCAGATTGATACACCAACTTACAAATGGATACTCTCACAACTTCGTAAAAAGGTGACCATGACATTTGTGAAGGATTCCTATCATTTGTCAGCCAAATAAAAGACCTTGTACTGGCTGATAGCGAAGTGATGGTCTGTTTTGAGTGCAGACTTTATTCACCAATCTAACAGTAAAGGACTGCCTAGATGTAGTTAAGAAATGAATAAGTGAGCATAACATGCCTCCACAATATGCAATACTCCACGTCGCTGACGTCAAAAATATATGCTTTAAAAAGCCTGTCCTGTGTGAACATACCCTAGACATACCTAAGTAATTTTCTCCATTTTTATCAACCTGAAATGCTCATAAAGGAGAACCGATATGTATTCAGAATGTTCCGTGAGGTTATACATTTACAATTAAAAATACCCTAATTTCAATAAAGAAATTGGCTTGTACCACAAGTTTGGAATCCTAAAATAAAAATAATAAGTCCAAAACTTCATACCACACTGAAAAACTGCAAGACGTTAATATTGTTACAAAATTAAAATTTTGTACATCATCAACCTAGATTAAAAGCATAATCGAAGGAAACTTGCATAAATGCATACACATACATATTATCACAAATTGACAAATGAACATCACACACTATAGTAGAGTATTTTACATACCAATGTTAGTATTGGAACTAAACTCAGTATTTATTTGACATAAGAGGGACAGTGCAGAGCGCATCGATTCGATTTTAAATTGACAATCGAATGCATTTGAATGAACGACTCGATTCTGGGTCGGTCGTAAACTACATTATCGTGGCGGGTTACTGTGAGAATGCGCGGCAACTGACTACTTGTACTACAATGTAATTGACGTTTTTGTATGTAAATCTATATTTAGTTTGCTATGCTCGTGGATTTTTGTGTCAGATATGCTTGCTTGGACTTTTAATGATATTCCGAATTTAATGGCCTAATCATTATTACCGACTTTGAAAAGGAGGAGGTTCTCAATTCGATGGATTTTGTTATTTATTTATGTACACCGATTACTCCGAGATTTGTCGATCGATTTGAGCAATTGAATGACTGGTGCAGAATGCTTTCGTGCTGGTCCCATATAAATTTCATTACATTTGATGGAGTAGTTTTTTAGAAGCTTCAATAAACAGGTTAATTTGATTGCGCTTATCTAGATTATGTCTTAATAGCTTCGATTCCTCTCAGATCAGAGAACCAATTTGAGTCATTTTATTTTTAGTGTTTAATACTGTTACCAAAATGGAAAAGTTCTTACATATTATTACACTTATAATTACACTAAAAAGAAACAAATTAAACTTTTTAACAAAAAAAATACCGACTGAAAAGTTTAATTTTGTCCTATAAACAAAATAATATTGACAAGTTCGCGTGTAGTGAATTTGAAATCACATCTAGTACTACGATGGTCATGTTCTACTCAATTAAATTTATACTGTATACTGATGTTTGAGCTGTGTGGTGCTACGAATAGCACCAACCCATCTCATCCCTTGGGTGTCATAAAAGGCAACTATGGGATTAGCCGGAGAATGGGCAGCAGCATCCTTTGAGTACATTAACAACTCAACTGCGATCGCCAACCCGTCTGCCAAGCGTGGCGATTATGGCAAAACCTCCCAATGAGTACACAACACACTGATATCGGTTGTTGTAGTGATCTTTGGGGGAGGCCTGTGTCCAGCAGTGGACTTTATTCGGCCGAAATTATTACTTTCTAGTATGGGTTAAATGAACAGTTCTTTTCTTTTATTCCTTTTCTGATTCCCAAATTTCTTGAACTTTATTATCGATATTTTTAGCTAAGACTGTCTTCGTGGGCATGTTGCAGCTATATAATACGCTGTATTACACAATTACTAGTTGGCGTGCAGATTTTATCTCATCTAAAAATGTGCGTACCGCGCTAAAAGAAGTTTTTCAAAAAACCACGAAGGTCAAGGCAATGGCCGAGCTGACCCTGAGAAACCCTGAGCAGCACAGCCCTTCTTACCTTAATTATCCGAGTCAGATCTGTACCGCAACCACAATCCACCTGAACATGAGATAGATGTAATAGAAAACAGTGCTGTTATACAAACTGACTAGCTATTGTGTAATACGGCGTAACATACAATATGGCTGCGATATCATCATCATTCCAGCCGAAAAACGTCCACTGCTGGACAGAAACCTCCCCCAAAGATTGCCACAACGAACGATATGGGTTTGTGTTATTTGCTCATTGGGGGTATTGCCATAATCGCCACAATTGGCTGCGACATTCATGTCTCCAAAAATAATATTATGCGGAAACTCTATCTAAGGATGTAGATTCCCTTTCTTAAGAATATTGGCTGATATAATTGGCTAATGTGTCTCATATAGAAACAGTTTTGGATGATTAAATACGACCATAGTCAAGCAAATAGATCCTTTTGCAGATGAAACCACAACAGCACTTATTTTTTAATTACTGACCATATTTACGGCCTGGCCATGCTGACAGTAAGTACGTACAATACAGTGCATTAACTACATGATTTCCATATCAATAAGCGTACGGAAGCACTGACGTTGTTTGGATCGATTTATTTATGAATCGCATTCACACATTCCTGTCTAACGTGTATGGTGATTGTTAGGACGGCACTTCTTTTACGCGGCTATGTATTCCAGCGTTGTTTTATTTTAAGACTTCAGTGAACTTTATTTAAAAAAGTATTGCTCAGCCATCCTATGTATTAATTGTTTATATCTGTACGGCGAACCATACATTATGTTTTAGCTTTATCATCATTATACACAGTTTACACAAATCAACCTAAGTATTAAGTCAGTACGTCATTAGACCGCATCAAGCGTCGTCGCGCGTGCTCCCTCGCTCCTTTATGTAACATTCTGTATATATACTGTCAATATACGGTTTTAGCAGAAAACAAGCATTTTATCATTTAACATCCAACTTAGAACTTTCTACAATATCTATGTATTCATTATTTATTTTGTAAAAGTTTAGTTTTGATTTTATTTTCGTAAGTTTCTTTGTATTTTATTTTTCTGTAGAATCCGCAGTCTTCTTGTTAATTATTATTCGTAGTAAAGGGGACAGACTGAACCGTGCGTGGTTTAATCACTGCGCACTGCCAACATTGCTGAGTCCGTTCCTTTAACCATACTACACAAAAAAAAACTAAAATCTCTTTGCATTGTTTTCATATCATCCATTTATACGTCCACTGCCGAACAAAGGCCTCCCCCATAGATTTTCACAACTGTGTCATAATTTTGGGGGGTATTTGCCAGTACTCACCACGCTTGGCAGGCGGGTTAGTGAGTGCAGTATGGCTACCGTTTCACAGAAGGGCGCTGCTGCCCATCCCTCTGGTTTAGATTCCCTTAGTCGCCTTTTACGACATCCACGGGAGGAGATGGAGTGGTGCTATATTCTTAATCTGGACACCACACGGAATCCGGACACCACACGGAATTATTGCGTATGTATTGTTTTGCATTGAAGGAATTGTATGTTTAGTTTGGTAATAAATTGATGTTTATCTTTATCGTGTTTTTAATCTCAAAATTACTGGAACAGCAGAACCAACCTTGTTTAGTTAGGTGATTTTGAATTTAAAGATTTAAATCAAACCAAATATAATGTATAATTAGCAATGTATTAGGTACAGTTACAAAAACAACCTGAATACTTGAAAAAAAACAGCTTACAATGCTATCTTCATAGCTGAGCTTGCTGCTACTGATTAAATAATATCCGATAGCAAAAAACAGTACAGTCTGGAGGAGTATGCTAAGGCAGCTGTATAAATTTAAATTGTTTAAGAAATTCAAAACAACCTTTCAACAAATACATTTATTTATAGTGATCGCGTAAAGCAACTCTTACCCTATCAGTTTGGAGAAGCAACCTAACACTGCAGTCGGTGCTAGTACGTTTGAAATATGCCCTTATTTACATGCGCAAGCGCTCGAGGTGCCGAGAGTTATGCATTTGACCTTCTGACTGCTGGTCGCCAGTTTATGTGGTTTGCGGCAACAGAATTGTTTAAGAAACGTTTTTGAGATGTTTCGTTTGACCCACATAGAAAGAGGATATAAAATGCTAAAGATTTATGAATTTATGGTACTTTTGTTCTATTATTGTGGTTGCTGGTGAAACAGCTGGTTTTATATCAGCAATAGTACTAACTCAAATAAAACAAAAGAGTTGAATCTATAGGTGGTGGTCGTTAATAAAGAAATGAAGACATACTATAAGCATAATAAACATTAAGCAAGGTATATGTAGCTGAAGCTTTTTACACAACTTCAAGTTACTCTTTTCGGCTCAAGGATTTCTGCTGATAGGTGGAAAAGAGTTCTATTCAAGCTTGAAAATTATATAAACTAAGCAGCTAATGATGCTCCATAGCGGAACTTGGGGCTCGGTTTAGAGCATTGTTGGGGGAAGAGCTAGAGAGCTGGATACACAATTATGAAAGGGCATGATTAAAACTACTAGCTCGATACGAATCAGCTCCAAGCTTCGGAAGGGCTTTGATTGGGTGTAGCGACGGGTCCCGAAAGTGAGCATGGAATTACCGCCAGTTAAATACAGTGTTGATAGTAAATAAGTCTTCTCTACCTCCTGGAGAAGGGCGATTTGGTCATACAGGTTTATGAGTATGTGCCAATGGGTCACGGAAGCGAGCATGGTACAGCCGGTTTTTTGCAGTGTTAATAGGTCTTGCTAGCTCCTGGAGGAGGTTGATTTTGTCATCTGGGTTGTTGAGGATGTTCTTATGCCAACAACGGTTAGAGATGTAAGAACGCAGATGGAAAGGAGTACATCAGTAAGCGGACATCATTTATAGGGGATTCAGTTTGCGCGGGGCAGAATCAAATTAGCATTTAGAGGTTTCATAAACTGGTTGATGGTCGGCAGTTTAAAATGACATCCTGGTACCATGTTTACAATTCTCTTGGCCTTCGCAAGAATAGCAACACCAAAATAGTAGTATTTTGACATATTAATATGCGGCACGAAACACTCACTGAGGAAGAATAAGTTTCATCTTTTTATCGTGGGGGAATCCTCATTGACATTCTCTGCCCCCGAGAAGGAGTAGGGGCTGGACCTGTACCAGCTAAAACCAATACATTGTTCTTACTTTGGGTATGTTGGGCACATTTAACGCACTCCTGGCAGGTCACAGTGGCACGTCGGCTCTAGTGTGATCATACGAGGACCGCTCCAGTTGATTTATCCGGTAGGAGTCCGGCATTCCCCTTCGCCCTTCCTCGGGGCGAAGGAAGTTCATGAACAATTTCCACTAGGCACCAATAAAAAATAAGTTTGCAGTGGCACTCACTCATTCTGGCAAGTCACTTTTTCTAGCGGGCCGAAAGACGGGCTTCCTGTGCGGCCTGACTTGGCGGACAATACTCTAAAGAGAGTGGGGAGAGAAGTGATCGTCTCCCTCTATCTTTCCGCCACCACCTCGTCTCAAAAAGAGGTGAGGACATCCCACACACTCTGGCTTCAAACTTGTCGGCACGGTTGGTGCAGTGGCTGATACACTCGGCTGCTGCATACCGGGTCGTGGGTTCAATTCCGGCACGGAACAAATATTTGTATGTTCTGCAGGTAGTTGTTCCGGGTCTGAGTGTATTGTATGTGGAATTCATGTCTGTAAAACGCACCCACGACACAGGAGAAATGCTAGTGTGGGGCAAAAAAAAGAAAAAAGAAACTACAGACAGAACCATGGCCCGAAGCGACAGGTGGATTAAGGACATAAAATATAACCTAGGGTAGGTATAGGTAGTCAGGTTAATTATAATTATAATTATTGTACTACAGTAAACTTAAATCACTAGGCTTTAAAACAAGGATGAAGGCATATTATAATTTTGCGAGATGCGTGATACGGCGCTTACCACGTGAACGGCATTAGCCTTGATTGTTAACATCATCAGCGCAGGCACAGTTTTAGGGGCCCACTGTTAAAGGTCAGAGTGATTTTGATTAAATATTGATAAGAACTAGCTCGTGAGTTGAAGTAAATCTAAATTAAAGATGATATAGAATGAATATTTTGGATCAGCCCCCAAGAGTCCACTGCTGATGGATCTTCGAAGGAGCACCTCAATGAACGATCAGTAGAAGTCAAAACGATCGTGCTATAATCTTCGCTTTGCGGGTGGATAGATGACCACAGTAGTTCTTAGTCATTACAGAACATAGGAGGATGCTTGACCACTTGACTTAATCCCTTCATTATCATCATCATTTCGGCCGAACGAAGTCCACTGCTGGACCAGGCCTCCCGCAAAGATCAACACAACGACCGATATGGGTGTGCTGTGTACTCATTGGGGGGTTTTGCCATAATCGCCACGTTTGGTGGACGGGTTGGTGATCGCATTAGTCGAAGGACGCTGCTGCCCATCCTCCGGCTAATCCCTTAGTCGACTTTTACGACACCCACGGGAGGAGATGGGGTGGTGGTAAGTCGAGCCGGCACCACACGGTAATTAATCCCTTAGTTGTCTTTTATGCATCTATGGATGGAGGGGAGAGGTATTTTCATAGCCACACGGGATAACCATAATTCACCGAAAGTTTGGTTGAGGAGCACTTTCTTGGTCTCTTCGTAATATTCGTTTTTGTTTTGTTGTGGGGAAATCCTCTTGTATTTCCTTCGCCTTATCGGACTCGCAACTGTTACTGGTTTTTTTTTTTTTTTTTTTGTTGGGCTTCTCGCATACATTTCTGGGAAATGTGGTTGCTTAACCGGTCATTTGCTGGCGAAGCCAAAAGAGGCCTCCAGCCAGGCTTAAATTAATTATTAAAAACTAAGCAACTTTCGCTTTCGCTAAGGGCGCCCCCTGCGGGACACGGACCTCGGCTTAGGGCGTTGCTGGGGATATCAAGCTATTGTTTTGGGGACAGCTGGATCGGTATTATTTAAATTGTATTAAGGGACATTTAAAGCTACAGGCTCGGCACGGGCCGGCGCGAGCAAGAGACGGGAGGGAGAAGTGCTAACTTGAACGGGAAGGTGACGCGGCGATAGGCCTCCGCGACGTCGGTGAGGCGGGCATCCTCGGCGGCGAGGGCGGTACAACGGTCGGGTGTTCAGTGAACGAGACAACGCGAGTCTCTTCATGTGATCTAACGTGATTTTATCGTCTGGATCGACCAGAACGTGCCTCGGGCGGCGTACTCTACTGATACGGGAGGGTTCGTAGTCGGCGGCTGATACCACAAGGGGATTTGGGTGGGACAGGGCAGAATCGAGATAGCGTTTGGACGCTTGTTTCATAAATTGCCTGATGGTCGGCAAGTTAAGGTCGAAATGGAGTTGGTCGTTTCGCATGTACAGAGGCGCTCCGGTGGCCTTGCGCATGAAACGGGTTTGGAGGGTTTCTAATCTACGGAGTGGGTATGATTCGGCGTGTGCGAACACTGGGCTGGCATAGGTCATGATGGGTCGAATGCATGTGGTGTAAATTCTCACCTTATTTCTAAGGGATAATTTACTACGAGCGTTCAGAATATAGTGAAGGCGACCGAGCACAAAGGCAGCGCGGGCACGCACCATCTTTGTGTGGGGAATGAAGGTCAGTTTTTTGTCTAGGGTGACTCCAAGATACTTGGCGTGCGGTTCCCAAGGAACCGATTGGCCCAGCATCGAGATCTCCCTGAAGCGTGGGTGGTCGTCGCCTAATTTGCAAAATAGGACGGCTTTACTTTTGATAGGGTTAACTTCGATCCGCCATTTCCTAAACCATTTACCGTAGACGTTGGCTGTGGTTTGGAGGATCTTAGTTATACTATAGGGACTGCTACCAGAGTAGAATATGGCCGTGTCATCTGCGAACAGTGCTAATTGGGTCGTATTAGCAGGTCTTTTGGGGAGGTCACTGGTGTACAGTGTGAACAATAATGGGGCTAGCACGGATCCTTGTGGGACTCCGGCTCTAATGGGGTGGGGGGAAGAGAGAGCGCCCGTGATTCGATATCGGAAACTGCGATTTGACAAGAAGTCTCGTATGATGAGAACGAGACGGTCAGGCACTCCGAGTTGGTACAACTTATATAATAAGCCATTGTGCCAGACTTTGTCAAATGCTTTCGCAACATCGAAAAAGAGGACTCCCGTCATCAGGCCGCGTGAGAATCCGAACGTGATGTGTTCAACTAGTCGGTGGACTTGTTGTACACACGAGTGTTTGGTTCTAAAACCAAACTGTTCGTCGGGAATGAGTTTCTTGGAATCGGCATAATCCTTTAATCGGGAATAGATAATCCGCTCATAAATCTTCGCAAGAGAATTGAGAAGGCTTATGGGGCGATAGCTGGAAGGCTCGCACTTGGGCTTACCGGGTTTGGGAATACCGATAACGGTGGCCTGTTTCCACGTATGCGGAAATAGGTTATTGTTTAATGCCGCATTGAAGATGACGGTCATTAAGGCGATAAGACGTTCGGGGAAGAGTTTAATCACCTTGTTGGTGATACCGTCAGAGCCGGGGGCTTTGCGAGGGTGAATCTTTTTCACGAGATTTCTGACCTCGTCTGCCGTGACCGGAGGGAGGGGGTCGTCAGGGTCCTCGGCAGGCGGAATAGCTGCTCTACGTTCGACTTCAGCGTCAACCTTTTTGAGGTGAGCTTGGTCTACAGGTAGAGTGCTTGGGGAACATTGCGCTTCTAGACTGTCAGCTAG
Source organism: Diloba caeruleocephala (assembly GCA_947459985.1). NCBI lineage: Eukaryota > Metazoa > Arthropoda > Insecta > Lepidoptera > Noctuidae > Diloba > Diloba caeruleocephala. The sequence goes on along the minus strand of OX381614.1, from coordinate 25,802,348 downwards.
GCATTCGGATTTTTCGTCGTCATCAAAGGCCGGCCTTTGGTTGGGACGGTTGAGGGGGGGGACAGCATTGGATGTTTCGGATTTGAGTTTCCGTTGCAGATGCCAGAACGCAAGGTGGGTTGGCTCTAAGTCGCCCAACATCTTATCCCAGTTAGCCTCTCGGCACTCCTTGATACGCAACTGTTACTGGTTAAATCCCCACGGTTTTGTTCCAATTACCTGTGGCTATGGGTTAGGTGTTCGCCGTGTAGGCATTGGATCACATCCAATGATTATACCCCTGAAAATATCAACATCAGATTCTAAGATATACTGAACCCGATACTACAAAAATATTCCTGCACGGCTGCCATTTTTAACATAATTTCCAACCATAACGGTTATTGCACCCGAATTCATAACGAGCATGTAAGATATTGTAAGGTATCCATCCGTATGATATATGACCAATATTAAGCAAGGGAACAAAATGTTATAGGGCGATTTACCTGCGTAGGTACTTCAAAAATGTTCAAGAATGAACGAATCACGTACTTGTTTTAAAGAAATAATGTTTGCGCGTCAATCTTCGTGTTGAGAACTACTAAATAATTAAATTGCCGTGTGGTGCCGGCTCAGAATACCACCACCCCATTTCCTCCCGTGGGTGTCGTAAAAGTCGACTAAGGGATTAGCTGGAGGATGGGCAGCAGCGTCTTTCGAGTATATTAACAACTCAACTGCGATCGCCAACCCGTCTGCCAAGCGTAGCGATTATGGCAAAACCCCAATGAGCCCACAACATACCCATATCGATCGTTGTGGTGATCTTTTAGGGAGGCCTGTGTCCAGCAGTGGACTAATTTGGCTGAAATGATGATGAATTAAATTGCCGTGTGGTGCCGGCTCAGAATACCACCACCCCATTTCCTCCCGTGGGTGTCGTAAAAGTCAACTAAGGGATTAGCCGGAGGATGGGCGATTAGCGTCTTTCGAGTACATTAACAACTCAACTGCGATCGCCAACCCGTCTGCCAAGCGTAGCGATTATGGCAAAACCCCAATGAGCCCACAACATACCCATATCGATCGTTGTGGTGATCTTTTAGGGAGGCCTGTGTCCAGCAGTGGACTTATTTGGCTGAAATGATGATGAATTAAATTGCCGTGTGGTGCCGGCTCAGAATACCACCACCCCATTTCCTCCCGTGGGTGTCGTAAAAGTCAACTAAGGGATTAGCCGGAGGATGGGCGATTAGCGTCTTTCGAGTACATTAACAACTCAACTGCGATCGCCAACCCGTCTGCCAAGCGTAGCGATTATGGCAAAACCCCAATGAGCCCACAACATACCCATATCGATCGTTGTGGTGATCTTTTAGGGAGGCCTGTGTCCAGCAGTGGACTTATTTGGCTGAAATGATGATGAATTAAATTGCCGTGTGGTGCCGGCTGAGAATACCACCACCCCATTTCCTCCCGTGGGTGTCGTAAAAGTCAACTAAGGGATTAGCCGGAGGATGGGCGATTAGCGTCTTTCGAGTACATTAACAACTCAACTGCGATCGCGAACCCGTTTGCCAAGCGAGGCGATTATGGCAAAACCCCAATGAGCCCACAACATACCCATATCGATCGTTGTGGTGATCTTTTAGGGAGGCCTGTGTCCAGCAGTGGACTTCATTCGGCCGAATGATATAATTAAAAGTGGTCATTTTAATGTAGGTAGTCCAGTCGCAAGAAATCGTTATGCAATAAATTGTAGTGTCTCTAACGGCTGAAATTAGTAATGAATCTAATCTTTTTTATTTTAAATGGGATTTTAACACAAATATGGATGAATTTAAAAAAAAATTGGATTCTACGTAGCATTTGCGCATCAATCTTCGTGTTGAGAACACATTTATGGCAAATTATAATTAAAAGTGGCCACTTTTATGGAGTCCAGTCGCAAGAATCGTTATGCAATGAATTGTAGTGTCTCTAACGGCCGAAATTAATAGTTAATCTAATCTTTATTTTGTGTTAAATGTGATTTGAGACAAATATAGATGAGGTTCAAAAATTTTGGATTTTCCGTTACATTTGTGCATCAATCTTCGTGTTGAGAACACTTATGGCAAATTATAATTAAAAGTGGCCATTTTGATGGAGTCCAGTCGCAAGAAATCTTTATGCAATAAATTGTTGTGCCGAAATTAATAATTAATCTAATCTTTTTCTGTTTAATGTGATTTTAACACAAATATGGATGAAGTTCAAAAATTTTTTCAGAGTTATTCTAGCCGCTCGAAGGCTTCCGACATGGCTAAACGATTGCCGTCTAACAACCAAAACTGGGATCGACCATTTTACGTGCCCTCCGAAGCACGGAGACGCTCTGCTCAAATACCACTATGGGTCACCCATCCATAGACTGACCGCGCCAAGCGTTGCTTAACTTCACTGATAATTTACCGACCAGTGAGTGCGACTGGCTATGAGAAATTTTGAATGAAATTGATTTATTTCGGCCGTTAAATATTGTTATAAAAAAAATATATATATATATATAAATGTTTGTGTATTTTTTTATTTCATCACGCTCAAAGAGCTGAACAGATTCTAAGGAAAATTGCCATAGAAGTAGATTAAGTCGTGGAATACGGCTAAGCATAAAAGTTTATCTTAAGAAAGACCCGAAAAAGTCGCTGGTAACAGCTGGTTTTCATATAAAGGTAAACAAACACTTTCCCAACTGCACGGAGAAGGACGAGACGGCGCCGGGGTAACAACCGCCCGGCACCCCATGTCCAATACGCCTGATCGTCGTCGCCCTATGGTAACGGGGGTCGCGGGTGCGCAGATTGCAGTCTGCGTGCTCATACCAGGCGACCCCCGGGAAGACGGTGGCGCGCATGAGCTCACGTGCTGCCGTATACACGGCGCGCAGTGAGGCTTGGGGGGATCCTTTACAATCCTTCACGGGAAGTGACTGGGGGGGCCACCTTACAGTTGCCTTCCCTATGATCGAGGGGGTGACCACTTTACAGTCATCCCCTCCGTGATGTGCCTAAAGGCGTGGCACTAATGGGCGGCTCTAGTGTGATCTTACAAGGACCTGGAGCCTCCCTTCAGTGCAGAAGATGAGCGCTCCAGTCGTTTTAGCCGGTAGGAAACCGGCACGCCCCTACGCCCTTTCCCGGGCTGGAGAAAGTTCATGATGAATTTCCACTGAGGACCAATAAAAAGTCTCGAAATCATAATTTAACATGAGTTTAAAACCTTATACGTCAGGTTAGTCTTACAGTCTATGCAGCTGAATTTCCGTGTTATAGATGCACCATATAAAGCACCACTCCATCTCCTTCCGTGGATGTCGTAGAAGGCGACTAAGGGAATCTAAACCAGGGGGATGGGCAGCAGCGTCCCTTCTGTGAAACGGTAGCCATACTGCGCTCACCGACCCGCCTGCCAAGCGTGGTGAGTATTGGCAAATACCCCCCAAAATGATGACACATTTGTAAAAATCTATGGGGGAGGCCTTTGTTCAGCAGTGGACGTATAAATGGCCGATATGATGATGATGAGATGCACCTGCAATCTAACATCGCACAACCCAATTAGGTGCTCCGCTAGGGTTCGTGATCTCTCTAGAGTCACCTTCTCCTATATGTGCCTATAGGCGTGGCACCAATGTACGGCTTCGGAGCGTTCGTTGTCGAGATCACGGACCCTTAGTGCTGAAGATGACCACCTAGGTGGTTTTAGCTGGTAAAGGTCGGAGATGGTGATAAGTTTGTTCTTGGTATAAATTATTGGTACAAGACCGAATTCAACAATAGACTATATATTCAGCAATTTCGGAACCCTCTCCACGCGAGGTCAACTCGCACTTGCCCGGTTTTTTTTAAATTCAAATCTATCATAAGGCCACACTAATACCAATCGATCGAATAATTAAACAATGAATCTAGCCAAATTAGAAAATGAAACATCTAATCAACATACAAAAATAGATTGATTGACTTGACGGCATAATTGCATCATGTTGGTGGTATTATGTAATTTACTGACAGTTATAATTAATCATAAAACACTCCATTCAATTCATTTACACCTCGTGACTTAAATAACATACATTACCATGATCTGAAAGGCTCTTAATCATAACAAAGATGAAAATTATTTTAATATAGGCATTCTGTTTCATATACACAGAAATTATAATTCTTGAGAAAATAGTACAAAGCTTAAATCAATCTTCTATGAAAGCGCTAATTTATAGGCAAAGTCAATTTCATTTCAATACTTAGGGACGGTAGAAATCATTAATAATATATTCAAAAGGTTTTGAAATGAATGGTCTTAGTGAATTAGATTCACTTAGGTGTGGGATAAGTTTCAATAGTTTTGAAGTTATACGTGAGTAAAATTTGTTAAGTTGTAAGTTGTTTTGATTTCGATGTTGCCACATTTATTACAGCTTTTGCTAAAATATGTTTAATTACTAAATTATTAGCTAAATACAAATGAATGCTAGTCGCAAGTGTCCAAAGGACGTGATATGTTTTGACAACAACACTAGACTCACTACCAATTACTAAACTAGTCTGTAGAGTTTGCGTCATAAATATTTAGTGACATGGTTCCTACTAATTAGTCGACACGTGTTAATTCACTTTCAAAATTCTTTTTATTTTTACTTTATATTGGCTCTAATAGACTCTTACAAAGTTAACAGTTAAGTGCACAGTTCGGAAAAGTCGGTCTTATAGAGAAGAGCCGGAAAGAAACTCCATAGCCATACTCTTTAAAAAAATAAGTTGTATTAAATGTTGGTTATTATATTTAAATAAGCTAGGTGTGTGCAAACAACGTAGATTATTTAAATATAAAATACACACAATAACAAAACACGACGATTGCCTCTACCATACACTGTATACAATAGAAAACTGATATTGATTAATGCAAAGCACTAATAAAGCGAACGAAGTTCACAGATTTACATAATGTAGAAGAAACAATTATATATAGGACATTTTGGACGCCAAAGCTTTAATTGTCATATTGAATATATTAGTAATATTAACATATCAAAAGTATATAATATATAGACAATATATATAAATAGCTCATATATTCTAAACAGTTATTGTCACTTTCAAATTTTTATTTGTTATTGGATAAATGCATTTTTCGTTAATAAGGTCCAAGGGAAGCCTACCAGACATTTTTGTCGTCAATGTAGTAATTAGCCCTATAATAAGCTTGTTAATAAGGATATGTTTAATATGGGCTTTAAACTTTCCCTCAGTAAAGTCTGTAACAGATTTGGGTAGCTTATTATAAAAACGTACACAATTCCCAAGGACTGACTTATTTGTTTTAACTAACCCAAATTTGGGCAGTACTAATTTATGTCGTGTATTTATGTATTGTGAAAATCGCTTTTTATATAAAACATATGCAGATTTTTGCGGACATACAAAATATTTTCAAGTGACGGCAATATGAGTAGGTTGATATATTTAAACAAAATTCTAAGAGACTCGTGAGGCCCCATATTATAAAAAGCGTGGATCGCGCTTTTTGGTACAAAACTAATTTCAGCGTTCACGAGCATGACGCATGCATCATCATCGCTTAGCTCAACCATATTGAAGGGAACCGAACGACCCGATACACAACACCACCGCCAGCAAGACATTTTATTGAGCGTGACAGACCAATACCGCCAGGCAAAAGACAACGTATAGGTACTAAATATATAACATTAATGGCTACATGATACTCACACATTTACAATTTTGTAAATAAAATGCTTAAGTATGCTGTTAAAATATGTAAAGTAAACTAACCTGGCCGTAGCTACATCAGTCAGCTGTCTAATTTTAGGAACTGCAAATGGAACAGGGGGCCTAAAAAGGCCGCTTTAGCAGGATCATAATATGATCAGAATATGAATCACATTAGAAATCGTAAAATGGCCACATAATTGACGAATCATAATATGAATGGCGTACAATTCATATTAGCAATTCACATGTTTGACAGTTTTCTATGGAGATTCGTAAAATGGCTCTTAAATAGGAATTGCTAATGTGTCAAATAGCAGAATCATAAGAAGATAGTCAGAAGCAACATCTTGCAATTCATATCGTTGATATTTTTGAAAATTAAATTAATAATGGAAAATTAAGGGCAGTACGAAATCTTTCTCGAGCAGACGCGTGTTACGGAAAGCTTGGGAAATGGAACTATCTTTTGATAAACAATTTTTGATGATCCCGTGTTTTCATATAGGAGCTGCAGTCTAATTGTCACCCGTGGTGGTGGAATAATAAAAATATAACTTTTCAGAGATATACTTAATACTAATTGTGAAGTATCTACATAAGTAGAGTACAATATCCATAAAACAAAAACATTCATTATTGTATAATGTATATCTTACAATAATAATGTTTCGACAACGCGGTTAGCCCGGTGACTAAGCGATTGGCTTTTTACGAAACGGGTCGCGGGTTCGATTCCCGCCTGGGGTGGCGACATCGGGCCCTCACTTTCCGGCTAACGCAGATACTCTAGTAGGGACATGATTATTTCGGGAAGTAAGTATCTATGTCGCATAGGCTAGAAAGAGACATCTTGTTATTACTGCCCGGGCGCTCGATGCATATCTTGGGGATTTAGCTGGTAAGAGTCCGCCGGCATGCCTCGTCGCCTTTCCCAAGGTTAAGGAAGTCCACTAGGATTTGCCCACGACAAAAGGGTTCCATTTCTACAGATAGTTTTGATTATGGATGTTTGTGCATGTAAGATTTAAGACTATACCCAAGAAACAGGAGAACCACAAGAGCGGGCATCATCATATCAGCCAAAGGACGTCCACTGTTGAACAAAGGCCTCCCCTATAGATTTCCACAACGTCCGGCCTTGGAGAGGGTAAGTTACAACAAAAAATTGTCACCATGTATCTAAAGTCCGAGTTAATCCAATTCCAAAGTGAACTGGCAGGGATATAACTAGCTTAGGTACTTTTTAGGGAAATTAAACAAAGTGTTGAGATCACAGTATTTAGGCTATATTTATATTAAACATACTTAAATAGGTATAGACAAGAAAACACTAGTTTTATTTTCGATACCTTTGATCTATATGATTTATTTATTTATTTATTGGTATACCAACTGCAGTACCTATTAAACTATAGTAAAATCTTGCAATAATAAAGGCTGACATGCACGCCTATTATAGATATACAAAGCATTCGGCACTTCACAATTACATAGTCATTCTAGTAGTATTCAAACGTACATAATTACATATAATGCTACACAAACTGAAACATGAATTACATCATTTTGATTTATAGTCTTAGTACATATTTAAAGACAATAAAATAATTATAAATAAAATACAGTTATTTATGTTTAGCATTTAACGGTCTTATGTATTGATGCTAGCCATAAAATCGTGATTCATTTGTATAAAATCAACATCTGCTGAAGTCCCACCTCGAACATCTGCACCAGGCTGAAAATAAAACAGTGTGGCTTTTAGGTAAATCTAGTACTTAAGTATATAAATTTTGAGTATTTTAAGTGAATAATGCGCGACAATTTATGAAATTTTTAGTCAGCATAATAAATTTAGTTTACTTTTTTGCAACAACTATCTTCTAAAAATTCATACTTATATTAATATAATATCATTATTTCTGAAATTACTTACAATGGACAAATCTTTTGTAGGTTGTTATTGAGGAAATAAGCCAACTTTTGCCAAAGGCGTGATTCCGCTCTTCCGGGCACTCGTTATTGTAAAATGCAACCCCGAGCCCCGGCTAAGTTGTAGTTATACTCCAGGTATTCTAGCATAATACTCTACTGCAACATTAGCTGCACGTCTTTCCATTCCTACAAAATATAATATAAATTTAATCATCTTTGAGCAACGACTAATTATTAGTAGATGTGCATCAAATGTAAAATGTTATATGTAAGAACTTACTATTTAAGAAGCTATTAGCTTCCAACTCGCTCGAAATACGGTAGCTAAATGCTTTTAATGTTTACAATTTTATTTGAATATTTCACGACATTTCACGACATGTTTCTTTTCGAGCGTAAATACAAAATCGAACATATAAGGTATATAATATTGAACATATAATTAATACACTTAGAATAGAGATTTATTGCACAGAAACATTTTTATTGCGTTTCACGAATTTATTGCTTTGTTGACGAAATGACATGTTGCTATAGTGATTGATGTATATATTATCTATATAGTTAATCTTGTTTGTTGCCAGCCGGAATCAAAATTAATATTTTAATAACTTCCAATTTCCTTTTTGGATGGATAATTGCACTTGTGTTAGTGAAGATTATTATCTTTTATTTATACAAACATGTTAAATTAGATTAATTCTTGAAAAATACGACCGTCTACCTATAAAAACGATTAAAAACAATAACCGGTAATTTAGCGGTTTTCAATTTTTTTGTTTGGTAACATTATCACCAAATATGAATCTGTTTATGAAAAATGAATTGAGTATGATTCACCTTTATTAGCGGTCATTTTACGAAAAATAGAGGAATTGCTAAGGATCTGCTGGGAATTCTGGAAAGGAATTCCTTTCAGCAGAATTGCACAAAGTGGCCTTTTTAGCCCCGCAGAACTGAGCCTACCCGATATAGTTTTAATGTGGCAACTTCACTGTAATGTCGAGTCGATAGTTATTCCTAAAAATACGGTTTCATCTACAGTTTCAAGTTGATTGCCGATTGATTGTTGATTGATCAAGAACTAATTTTAACCTTTTTGCCTCTTTTTTCCACAGTAGGCAAAGAGAACTTTAAACATTTAGTTTTACTAGCATTAAGTGGCAGGTTGTTAGAGGACATTTAGACTCTCGTTTACATGTTTAACATTACTATCTTTTCTACTGATATTCTTTATTAATTATAATAATTCTATCGCGTTTGGATTTTTGTTTTTTTCTGTCGTTTCGATCATTCATTAATTCGTCATCATACTTAGAAGTTCATTTATATAAGCTAGAAACAAGAAAAGGCCGATAATTGAGGGCGGGGCATGCCCATTTTAACCGTAGATCCCAAAGAGGTACCTCACCTATATCAACTTTTTGCAGACTTAAGGATAAATAAGAATAAACAAGACAGCAGCTCTTCCACGAATTCCGTAGTGGCGTAATTTAGAGTAGCGTATTATAGTCAATGCATCTCCTCCCGTGGATGCCAAAAAGGCGACGGAATGACTAAACTAGAGGGAAAGGTAGCAACGGCCCTTCTGTGAAACATTAGCCATACCGTGTTCACGAACCCGCCTCCCAAGCGTCGTGAGTACTGGCAATTTCTTCCCAAAATGACTACTGACACCATTGTGGAAATCTAAGGGGGAGCTTTTGTTCGGCAGTAAACCTCACTTGGCTGCTATGCGATGATAATGATGAAATATTTACAAAAATCTAAATTTGATTAATTTATTCAATTTCTTTGATCAAATATATATTTGACAAAGATATTCGATGAATGTTATACTATTTACACTTCCTCGATGACTCGTATCCCTGTTCACCTCGGGAACGTCTATCGTTAATATTAATGTTGGTAGATTCAATTTGCACAGCTCTTTGTATCAACGCGTAATGGACGTTCCCATGAGAATAGTTATTCATTTTTTGTTTTATGCTCATTTTGTTAGGTACTATATGTGCCTGACGATGCTCGCGGGAAAGTTGTATTTTGTAAGGAATAAGATAATGTAATAGTAATGTCTTAGGTTTTCGCGATTATTACACATTATAATAAAACAATTTTAAACGGATTAAATTGCGTGTATTATTCATTTTGATTCGTGGTCGCAGGATGACTGTCATCCTGCAAAGTGATCGAAACGTCAGAAAAACAAAAATCAATTATACACGCGATTTAATCCGTATGTATAATCCGAATAATTGCAGATATATGTTTGTTTCTCTTATCATTTTAGATGCGTTCATTTACCCTCTTTATCTTTTCGATATATATCATAATTATCGTTCGTAAGGAGTAAACTCCAGTCGTGCGTCGGAGCTGACACACACACACTTTTGAATACAATTTGGTGACATAACGAGCAAATCTTTCGCATGGTGGTACGCCTCATGTCTGCCCATAGTGCGACCTGGCAGGAACTTATCATTTTTTTAGATTTCTACTTCAACAGACAAACAGACCGATAATATAAAGTGATATACCGACTAACAAATTACATAACGATAATTGATTACTGGTTATTACGCTCTAGGCTGGCCTTTGACTTTATCAGATCAGTCATCTGGGAATGAACCAGATTCCTCCAATTTACTGGATCTCGAGACACTACGTTAATAACAAACTCTTCCGCTCGCTGCTTCATTTGTGTAAGCTTTGAAATTTTTTTCACGAATCGCAGGTTTTATCTTCAAAAGCTTCTGTAGAAATATGTAGTTATGCATCCCTTTTTTATCATACTACGATCTCCAATCCATTTACCGCACGTGTTAATTATGGCAATGTCCAATGTGAGTAGTGAAATTTCATTTTAGTGGTCATTGGGAGCCCAAAGTTCAGCAGTGGGCGTATACGGACTGATTAAAAGTTCATTATATTCTGGTAAGTTCGTCTGCTACGCGAGTGATAATACCTGAGTACGTCCAGACATCATGGGCAGTCAGTCTGGTTATTACATTTTCTATATTCTTTTTAAAAAAAAAACGTTGCCCCACACTAGGATTTCTCCTGTGTCGTGGGTGCGTTTACAGACATGAATTCCACGTACAATACACGGAACGACCTGGTAGTTGATCTGCAGATTATACAAATGTTTGTACCGTGTGGGAATCGGACCCACGGCCCGAAGCGCAGCAGCTGACTGTATCAACCACTGCACCAACCGTGCCATCAAACTTGCTGACTGATTAATCTGTCCGAGTTGGAGTTGGTATGAGGTATTACCGTATGTAATATAATTCTTGCTGAAACGGTAGAAGAAGAAGAATGTCAATGTTTTATTTTATCTAAGTCGGTGTCGAGACTAGACAGAGTTTTCCTGGTGGTAAGCGCCATGACTGTCCCTAGCAATTGTAATGCTACCCAGAACTAGTCTAGCATGGCACTATACTGCGCTGTCGCTGCTGCCACCTCGAGATATTAGTTCTTTAGTCTCTGATGCCCAGTAAATTCACTAGCCACAGTGCTCTTTAAGCCTGAACACAATAATGTCTAAAGTTTGAACACTACTGCTCAGCGGCAGAATATCTTGCACTCCGGTGGTACCTTCCTAGTTTGTGCAATAACATAACTTTATTTTTATTGGTGTCCAGTGGAAATTCTACATGGAGCTTCCTTCGCCCCGGGGAAGGGCGAAGGGGTATGCCGGACTCCTACCAGCTTAAACCACTGGAGCGATCATCTTCGGCACCGAATGGGGCTCCAGGTCCTCGTAAGATCACACTAGAGCCGCCCATGGGCGCCACGCCTTTAGGCACATCACGGAGAGGATGACTGTAAAGCGGTCACCCCCTCTAGCGGACGGCAGACGACTGTAAAAAGGTCGCCCCCCTAGGTACTTCCTGGTGAGGATCGTAAATGATCCCCCAAGCTTCGCTTTGCGCTGTGGTGCGCACACTGCGGCACGTGACCATGTGCGCACCGCCGTCTTCCCGGGGGTCGCTCAGTGTGAGCTCGCTGACTCCCCAAGCAATAAAATAACCTACCACTGTTAAAAATATATTGTGACACCGTAACGCAAGGGTAAGCGACTAGCTTTCTGGGCTATGGGTCGCGGGATCGATTCTGTACTTCTGTACAGTACAAATAATTGTATTATACAGAGCATTATTGGTATTCGTGCATAAGGATTTATGTTTGTAAACTGTACCCACGTTGCACTAAAAACCCTGGGGAAGGGCAATGTTTTTGGCTAAGCATTTTTTGGGGCGTAATTTAGATTCTGTACGATTTTCGCAGTGACAGAGCGTTTATATGGATCCCGCGCCGGCCGGAGGCCGGATGAAATTATTGTTTACAATTATTTCGTCATTATGATACCTATATTTTTATACCACTGGCTTTTGTGTCTATAAACGCATCCAAGATACAGGAAAACTCCCAGGGAATAAAGAATCTATATAGGAGAAATTTCGCTTGAGATACGTAGTCAGAACGGCCAACGAGAGCTCCAATTTAATTAAATTCAATCATTTATTAATTATTGGCTCCTAACAAATACTTTCGTAATATTGAAATAACAAAGGGCATTTCGTTACAGACAGCCTCTGATAACAAATCTCGAAGTAAATTCAGGACTAGTAGGTTTTTTCTTATTCTCTATTGAAGTTTTTACTTTTAAAAAACCGGACAAGTGCGAGTTGAACTCGCGTGGAGGACTATTTTAGTAGGTTTTTTTTTTCTTATCTTTTGAAGAGAATAAGAAAAACAATTAGGCAAAAACAAATAAAAAAATAACAAAAAATCTGTTATCAGTTGATGTGTTCCAAATCTCTTTCCACAGATTTTATCTAGACTCGAAGTAACAGTACCTTATTCTTCCAATCCCTCTAACTGAATCCTTTATATTTTCTGTATTAAATTACAGATATTAAAGCTATCTAGTTATTAGATAAATGTCTCGTTAAACAGCTCATTAGTGCGTCCTGCGTGTGCGCACGTTGGCTATTACACTGGCTGTGACCAAGTGACTAGTCGTGACGGTATTTTGTATTAAGGGCTGCCAAGGTGCGATTGTAATAATTGATCATAATAAAAAACTTTTAAACGGATTAAATAGTTTTATTTAATAAAAATAACAAAAATTATACAATGTGGTATTATTTATAATGTTTACTTTTGTAATACAATACAGAGATCACCTTATCATTTTGTCCATCCTCATCTATACTTTTTCATATGCTTGTGCTGTTTGTTCTCGGCTTGGAATAAGCCCTACAGTTTCTGAGGTAAGTGGTTAGTAAAGGCGTCTAAGGGATTTATGCACTATCATCATGGGCAATAGTATCCTCGTACACACCAGTATTAATATACCAAGGTCACAAAGACACTTGCCTAGCGTGGTCATAATAGTTTTGCGCCATCTAGTATTTGTTAGCGGAACTAGGGCACGTGCCGCCTTCTGGTGCCCAGCCTAGAAACTTCTAGAATGCGTAAGTTTTGATTCCGGATAGTTCTACAAAGATTTGTCGGCCTTTATAATAGCGGCCATTCCATTCCATAGCGGCCATTTCATGTGATGTCCGGATTAAGAATTTGCACCACTCCATCTCTTCCCATGGGTATCGTATTAGGCGCCTAAGGGACTCTAAGCCTGAGGGATGGAATCACCGTCCCTTCTGTGTAATATTAGCCACACTGAGTAGCCTGCACCAACCCGCCTACCAAGCGTGGCGAATACTGTTAAACTCCCCCTAAAATGACAATACAATTGTGTAAGTCTATGGGGGAGGACGTGCGTTACAGCGCCAGCTTGTCTTGAGCATTGTTGCTAGTAACAGCGAGGGGGGAGGGGTAAATATTTGTTCTTGCCAAATACTTCCAGAACGTTCTCTCAAGTTGCTAGTGATCTGTGAGAAGGCTCGTGTCTATGGAGGTTGACATGATGGTGCTTCTTCAGTAGACGTTTGCCTGAATTGGTGTTACATGCAGTATCTATTCAGTGAATACACATTTGGTTCTCACTACATTTTCAATTATTAAGTTGGTTGCCCTTGCCTGTTAATGACACACCTAGCTAACTGAAGATATTAATGAATATCTCAACCCCCGGGGTTTCTTAATTAGATGTGAGGACCTGGAATGCTTGGCACTTCATGTCCATCCTCATGCCGTAGTTTAGTTCATACTGAGCGTAACGGGGGGCGCTTGTTCACGACTCAGAATGGCACCACCCCATCTCCTCCCATGGGTGTAGTAAAAGTCGACTAAGGGATTAGCCGGAGGATGGGCAGCAGCGTCCTTGGAGTACTTACATTAACAAACTGCGATCACCAACCCGCCTGCCAAGCGTGGCGATTATGGCAAAACCCCCAATGAGCCCACAACACATCCATATCGGTGGTTGTGGTGATCTTTAAGGGAGGCCTGTGTCCAGCAGTGGACTTCATTCGGCCGAAATGAAATGATGATGAATTATATAGCCGATTTTTTTATTGTTGGCTTTGGGTATAAGGTTTATATGCATCTTGGGCATTTGCACTGGGAGGTAGGGTAGTTTCTTCAACTAGCTGCATACAAATACATCGCAGACTGGTCACTTAATTCAGGAGTAGCCGTGAACGTTGGTAAATGTCAAGTCAAGTACTGATCATCTTACGCCGATTATATTTTACAGTACAGTTTTTCCGTTATAACCTGACCTAAAGGATTTAGGGTTTGTTTATTAATGATAGGCTAAGTTTGAATAAGCCAGTCTGTCAGGTTTGCCGTAATGTCACAGCTAAACTGTGGTTGCTCCATAGATTTAAGCGTTTTCTACTATCTAACACTAAAACTCTTCTGGTCCAGTCCCTTGTGCTTCCTGTGATTGATTATGCGGATGTTTGTTACTCGGATTTATCCCAAAAACTTCTCAACAAATTGGATCGACTTCTCAATAACAGCATTCGCTTCATTTTTGGACTTCAGATGTATGACCATATCTCTTTATACCATTCCCAGCTTAAATGGCTACCTATCCGTCAGAGAAGGTCACTGAGATCTCTTTGCCTCCTATTCTCCATTATTAACGATTTTTGTGCTCCTGATTATCTCCAAAAGATTTTTTCTAGTGTTGGGTAGCTCTCATAGCCGTAACCTGCGTGCTGCCGAGAATTTGTTTCTTCAGTTTCCTTCCCACCGTACAGGTTTTATTTCTAAATCCGTTGCTGTCTCAACACTCAAAATATGGAACGAGCTTCCCCTTGATATAAAGAAAACGCCAAGTAAATTTTCTTTCAAACACAAATTTCGGGAATACTTTTTGAATTCGCTGAAATCCTAATTGACAATTACGAACATAGTTAAAATGATAAATAGTACGTATTATATGTAGTATATTTTAAACCTATGTATTTGACCGTATCTATAGTATGTAGATTTTTATGTATGTATATCATTTTTTTTTTGTAATATATCTTTTTTGTACCTCGTTTCGATGCATTTCTTTTTAACCCAAAGGTTGACTGGTAGAGAATGCCATATGGCATTAAGTCCGCCTTGTGTACCATCATTGTGTTAAAGAAATAAATAGGGTGATGCACGATATAAGGCAAAGAGAAAATACTAGGGTGCGCCATGTGTCATTAAAATATGTTTTGTGGCTTTGATTTATTTACTAACGCATCCTAAATGTTGCCAGCAATACTTATTCTTTTTTTATATTAGATACCAGGTGATGAGACGAGCAAGTCATTCGTTTTATACCACACAAAGCATTGCTGCCGATCTGCGCTCCAGACAGGCCCTGAGTCGACATTTAACGATTCTCACTGATGATAAGTGAGTGACCTATTTTATGTCAGGAACAACCTGGCCACGGACACGGCTCACAGTGGTCAAAAAAATTTGCCGTAAACGTCCACTGCTGGACATAGGGCTCCCCCAAATATCACCATGACGACCGGTCCGGGTTTGGGTTGTGTGGTCCTCTAGTGTAATCTTACGAGGAGCTGGAGCCCCCCTTCGGTGCCGAAGATGACCGCTCCAGTGGTTTTAGCCCGTAGGAGTCCGGCATACCCCTTCGCCCTTCCCAGGGTAAAGGAAGTTTCATGTGTGTGTAATTTCCATTGGACATCAATAAAAAAAGGGTAATGCGGTCATTGACAGTTAAGCTTGTAGGTGCTATATTGTCTTAATTAGAAATTGCACCCTTGTACAGATGTAACATTAAATTCAAACAAAATTAAATAGGGAAAAAACCTACTGTGTAAATAAAATCTGTACAGATAAATAAAATTGAAGTATCTGTTTGTAATGTCAAAATAACAGCAGATAGCTGACATTATAAAAATAACTTAGGCTACTTTTATTTTAGAAAAATAATTAGCTTACCGTGCAAAAACATGTAAGCCCATGCAATTCAAAATATATGTCAAATGTGTATGCCGAAGTACTCTAAATCATTTATAAATAATCCAATTATACGGCGGGTGATACCGCGGGTCCCAGTTAGTACATAATAAATCTGTGCGTCCGTTACTCCGTGCGGATTCTGTGCTTGAGAGAGTACTGGACGTGTCAGTCATACAAATGCATATGACAGAAATGACTAATTACGTATAGTTAGATGTTTGAAAGTCTACCAACTGGACTAAACGTATGATATCTGTCATCATCATCATCATCATCATATCAGCCAGAAGACGTCTACTGTTGAACAAAGACCTCCACCATAAACAAACCATCACATACATTTTGGGGAGAGTTTGCCGGTATTCACCACGCTTGGCAGGCGGGTTTGTGAGCACAGAATGGCTGCTGTTCCACAGAAGGGACGCTCCAGGAAAGGACACTATCTGTCTGGGATAAAATCTGTATACTTCCTTAATTTGGCTATGGGGACAAATACAGTTTGTGCATTTTTTAAATAAAGTATATATTCAAACATAGTTTGACGGAATCTAGGTTATTGTTACTATCAGCCCATCCATATAGTCCACCGCTAGGTAAAGGCATCTATCTCCCTCTGATTTCAGGGCCTTTCGATCTAGAACCAGTGTGGAGACCAATCCCTATTTATTTTGTCTGGCTCGTTCCATTATCATCTTTGTAATCTGCCGCGAAACTGTCTCGATGGCGCGGGCTCCAATTTGTTAAAGTTTAGATTTACAACTCAACGGGCATTTGGAAAACTTCTTCTCTACTTCACACTCCTTTTTTGCTTCCTGAAATATCATGGGATGGTGGCCTCTTTACAGTCGCCTCCCCTCCACTAGAGGGAGCGACCGCTTTATAACCTGCGGCTCTGGTGCGATAGTTCTTGAAGATGGCAACTCAGATGGTTTTAGCAGCTAATATTAACCCTTACCTACCCCTAACTTACCTTCCCCGGGGCGGCGAAAGTCGATAATCGATTTCCACGGCCTGAAAAATAAAGTCTATAGTAACACTATCGTCTGAAACGATGAATGAGTGCTAACCCTACAACATATTGCTGTCGAATGTCGATACAGATTTATTTTCTCTTTTCCTCGTATTTAGTGAAGATGTAAGTAGTTTTGTTGGATATCACTTACATTTATCAGGGGGGAAAATCGGTGTTACAGAAACGTAAGCAAAAAATGTTATAAATGTATTGGCAAGTAACAATTTTTCCTGGGATTTAATCAAGAGGATGCCTATACATTGCCGGTATGCTGATAAAATCTTAAAGTGACCGGCATTCCGGCCACAAAGCGTGTTGAATGTGCCATGACTCTCCGAAGACTATTCATGGCAGGCAGCAGTGTAAGTGACAAGACCATTTTTAGAAATGGACGTCTGTTTCTATTCCTAGTAAAATGTCATGTCGTGTATGACAGCTGTCAACAGGCAACCAATAAGAAAAAAAACAATTGAACCGTACGACGTTCCGACATATTTTTTGTTATTTTTCATTTTTTAGAAATGTTTTCTGAATACGTAAAGATTTATTTATCTAAACACCGTACGACGTTGCCTTATACTTGACATTGGCGAAATTGTGGAAGATACTCTACAGAAGCCATAATCTAAGAAAAGAAGAAGATTAACTAATAAACCATTAAGTTTACCTGTGCCCTACTTTTACATACATTATAATATATTATTTTTATTTTGAGAAAATATTATCTTCTTAATATATATAAATTACGTATCACGTTGTTTGTCCACTATGGACTCCTAAACTACTGAACAGCTTTTAATAAAATTTTGCACACTGTGTGCAGTTTCATCCAACTTAAATATAAGATAGTTTCTATCTCAATTTATAATCGCAATATTATTTTATTGCGAATTATTTATTTATTATCTGACAAAGAGTCATAATTATCTGTTAGTTCGATAAGATTCTAACAGGTGGCGGTATAAGGTAATTAGTTGACTGGATTGAGCAATAGATGGCGCTATGTTAAAAGTGCAAACGTTTTATGTTTTATAGTTCCACGCGTGCGAAGCCACGGGCAAAAGCTAGTTTGCATATAAGTTATATGTAAACCTCAAGACGTAATATCGGTGAATACGGTCAAGTATCCGACTGTAATGTTGTTATTTCGGAAGTTCTTGCATTCATTCGAAATAGACATGATGTGGTGGATGACGAGAGTCTTATAAGGATTTGTGCATCGGGCTGTTCGGAGGAGGAGATAGATAAAGCAAAGAAGTTGTTGTTTATATCAACCAAAACTAGCCAGCAATTGGTGTCTAAGCGTAAAAATAAGAAATTAAAAGACCTTGAAGACATAATTTCTGTATTTAAGACCATGGATCCTGAACAAATACCAGTATTTGTGGCATATGACTTGCATAAATTACCCCCAATATGTTTTGGTCACGTAGACGTCACAAAATTACTAAAGGATGATATATAGGACATTGCTTCTGCGAGCTGAAGTCACGGATATTAAAAATAATTATATTACGAAGCCCCAGTTTGATGAAATGAAACTAACTCACTCCACGGGATGGAGTTGAAGGGGTTGATGATGTCTAGTGCCCCCCTAATCACACCCCACGGGATGGAGTTGAAGGCGTTGATGATGTCTAGACTGGCGGCCAACGCCACCCCACCCCGCTGGAACAGCGCCTGCTCCGACAGCAAGCGGACATGAATAATTGGGTCGATAGTCGACCGCCGCTGACGGAAGCCATACTGGCTGTTGGTTAGGTCGGGACCAACTCGCGACAGGTGCTCAACGAGTAATTATTCTATCGAATAGCTTCGAAGCATCGTTGAGCAGGTAAATGGGACAGTACTCTCCTTGAGTACGCGGGCCTGCCTTCCAACCGGACGAGAACACGCATTGATGGAGACAGCTGGTGACCAGTCACCTCAAACGATCCCCAAGAGACTGCAATGCATACACCCATGTGCGGCCCGGAATACCGTCCGGACCCGGTGCAGTGCAGTGAGCCTTCAGGCGGCCGATGGCTCGGCCCAACTCCCCTTCCGAAACTTCCAACTCCTCGGCCCAGTCAGAGGTGGAGAGAGACCAGGGTGGTCCCGGACGGCCAGAAAGAGCGTTGACAGTACCCCCTCAAGCAAATCCGGGGCCATGGTTTCGGTCACCGAGGGGACCCACGGGCATAATTTGCCCGCGACCATACGATAACCTTCTCCCCCACGGATTCCTGTCCAGTCCCTTCAGGATACAAATTAGACCCATCTTCTGAGTTGTAAAGAAGCTCTTTAGACCAAATATTGGAAGTTAGATATGATTAAGGTAGATAAAATAAGCCTATTTTGTTATAAAGAATGTTGTTATAAAGAAAACGAAGCCCCACAACAAATCCTAGATTTATCCTGTAGCGTGGGTGCGTTTACAGACATGAATTCCACTTACAATACACTCAGACCCGGAACAACTACCTGTAGATCATACAAATATTTACTCCGTGCGGGAATCGAAGGCACGACCTGGAGCCGCTGACTGTATTAGCCACTGCACCAACCGTGCCGACAAAAATCCTTGTAATGTTATTGACCATAGCGACAGCAGTGATAGCTTCGAGACATTTTCATTTCATACATGAAGAAAGTACCAGAAAGCTGAATTCTAATACGTAGGTATTGAAAATAAAATAGATGATGACAATATTATGATACTAAAGATGAGATTAAGAAAACATTACGATAGTAATAATTATTAAAACAATATGTTCAAGAATACTTATGAAGAATTCAATAAAAAATCCTAAATTATACATTGAACAATGTTCATTAGTTAATTACATTAAACTGTGATTTTATGCTAAATTTGTTATTAAACGTTCAATTATTTATTATAAGATACGGTTATGATTTACTGATTTGACTCTAAATTTATTATGTACTAAATTATTAATTGTTTATTAGCAGTTACAGTTAGGCTGTTATTTAACTCTAGTTTTGTTACAAGATTTTTATTAGACATTTATGTTGCAATTTTATGTTTGATTGTTAATTATAAGTTACAGTGGGATTGTAATTTAAACAAGTTTGTTTATAATTCTTCAACGGTTTATTAGGTGTTATAGTAAGATTGTGATTTAACTCTAGATTTGTTACAAAATATTTATATATAAAGAAGAAAGAAGAAAACCATTTATTTTTGCACCAGTAACGACGCACCACTAAAATTAAGACAACATTTATAAGAAACACAAAAACAAACATACAAATTGCAATAAACTGGCAACACAAAATTATAATAAGGGTACATGGCCAAAGGACTCGGATTCCAGGCAAAACATACAATTTAAAACAACCTTACCAGTTTGTAGGTTTTAAAAAGCCAAACATTAAACATCCAAAAATCAATGAGACGTGCCCGTGCAAAAAAAAGTTGTCACTCAGCATAATGCTGTGACGTTAAAAAGATCCATTTGACTTTAAGACTTATTCAACTGTTTTAGGTGTTACAGTTGGATTGTGATTGTATACTAGACATTATATACTACTTGTAGCTTTAAGATTTTGCCTTACCTAGATTACATTAGTTTTTTTTCCATCCCCATCACAACCTTTCCTCGAGACCACCCGTACCGAGTAAGTAGGTTTAAATATCTAGATCAAAAGTATCATTCTGATCCAGCGCAGCTTGAGCTAGCTTCGTATTTTAATTATGGTATAGCTTTACTGTTTCACCAGCTTGTCCAGACATGACTGCGAGGAGTCAGTTTAAAGAAAAACGACGGTTAACTTGCTCTCCGGGTTACGGAGCGGTCTTGATTACCAAGAATGGTCACCCATCCTGCGCCACATTGCGGTAAGTGCAACTTTATCTCGCAGATGACCTGCATGGTTGCCAGGTGGTCAAGCTCCCAACAAACAACATCAACAAAATTAAAACAAAATCAGCCGTGATTACACAAAAATTGTTACACATTTAAATCATTAAAGGCTCATTACCATTAACCCAGCATATCCTCCAAGTAGAGCGGCGTGAACATCAACATAGCTACGAAATCAACCCGTCAATTCCAAAAAGCGTTTATGTCGACTAATTGCGACATTTCTCTTGCGATTAAACGACAATGTGCGCCTGACTTTATCGCCGGTTGATGTGAAATGCGCGCACTTTTGTTGCTAAGGAGTTCTATATACGTGATTAAATTAGGAAGTTCTTTTCTTTTACGTAATATTGATGTTGTGTTTGTGTTCGTTTTGAAGTATTATTATTAACCAACTGACGGCATGGGCTTATATAAAAATAGTGACGTTTATTTCAAGTAGATAATCACTAGATAGGGATAGCATTCAATAGCATTCATTAATAAATACGTTGTTCCATCGCATATTGGGTGGTAACGGAAATGCTGACATGTTAGCGAAATACGAAGTTAAAAATGGAAAAGAAATTAAATTTACTCTAGATTATTCTGAATATTTACCTAAAATTAAAAATATTTGTTATGATGTTTGAAAAGTACATTTTGATAAACGGTCATTAGAAAAGAGGATTTGGTATGAAACCATACAGTGTCAACCTCTTCGTGTGCCCTGGTTCATTGATGGTAGTTTTAATAGAATATAGAATACCGCTCGTAGACTCAGATCTGGACATATTCCATGCAAGAAATTTGCCTTCATGGTGCAAAAAACGAGATCCCCCAACTGCAAAGAATGTGGAGTTACAGAAGACTTATACCATTTATTGATGGAATGTGTTCGATGTGAGTCTAATATAAACAATTTAATGCGGATCCTGAATTTGAACAGAACTGACATAGGCACATTCCATCAAATTTATCCCAACCAAATGGGGTACTCGTAGAGTAATTGTTGTGTTGCTGTGTAATATGTCTGTTTAGGTTACGATGGGACTGACATAAGCTGTGAGCTTTAAAGTCCCTAATTAAAACAAGAATTTGAAAAAATACGTTGTATATCCATTTTGTTTTTGTATTAAATCCATACAAATAAATAAAATTGATGTGTCTGTTTGTAATGTCAAAATAACGGCTTCTTACTAAATGCATATAAAAGTATATACGGTACTTACAACAAAATAACAATTGTTTTTTGTCTGTCTGTCTTTCTTTCTGTCTGTTTGTTTCGGCTAATCTCTGAAACGGTTGAACCGATTTGACGCAGACTCCCCAATCTGCATGCCCATGACCCCACGTTTCAATGCATCCTAGGTGGGATCTGTTGGCTGCACTAGCCTCATTTGAGCAAGTCAGTCGCGTTTTTTTTTTCTCGTCTAAGATTGCATTTTACTACTAATGGTTGATATCAATAAGAAAGGCAGCAACATCCTCCCGTGTGAGACACAGTTCACAAGTTCAGCACAGGACCTTTACGGGCTGATGTCAGAGGAGCTGAAAAGATTTTTGCTTTTTGTCTGACTGAAATTTAATGAGATTCATTGCTAGACTAGACTAGCGCCTTAATCGTCTACAAAAATCAGTTTACTGTATGAATACAAGAAACAAAGAATACACAGCAACCTGATAATCAGCTAAAACAAAACGAAAAATTAAACCCACTACAGTGCACGAACACCTCAAGCTCCGAATTTCCCGTACAACTTTCCAGTTTTACTAAAAAGGATTTATATTTATCGTTTAAGTTTAAAAAAAGAATAAAGGGCGATCCCATGTGCCCGATAGACGCGAAACTCGCGTTTAATGTGCGCTCGTCATTTTTAATGGGACCACACCTTAATATGGTTTTAATAAATTGGTTTACAAAAACTGATTGATTGCGTTCTGTGTTATGTAATTTGCGATGAAATTTGTTTAACAGTTGTTGATACTATTAATATACTATATAATGAATTACCTATTGTTTATTGAACTATTATTACTCTTATTGCATGCTCTTTTTGCATATTTTATTCATGCGCGCTGGTTGTGAGTGCTACGTAACGACCTTTTAGCGGCTACAAATATATTAATCTATTCTAAATAAATTATCATTTTAGAGATATTATAAAAAATATTTTTATCCAAAGTTGATAATCCAATAAAAAAATCAATAAATCTATTCGCCGTGCAAATACATCATGATTTTTTGATTTGCAGCGTGAATGTCTTCACTTTTTGTAAGTTTTTCATCAAAGATATAGAATTCAACATCCTCCAATCGATATTTCAAGTTTTTAATTTCTAGAGAATTTACGACGAGCCAATAAGACAGTAATGATATGTTAGTTACCACAAAAGTAATTCCAACTATTTTTATCACACATAAATGTTAATATATCTCGCGTTCATCCATCAAATATAAATGTTAATTATATTGAATAATAGATTACTGAACGGCCTATGATAAGTGTGTTGTGAAGAGTTATTGATTGACAAGCGTTGAGATTTTCTTACTGTTGGATATTTATATTATAGTCGCGCCTCGTCCACTCCACGTCCTCGCCAGATATGTCTTCTGTGTGGCCTATGACCGGTCTGCACCCCACCTTTCCTCAGATTATGCTACCATGAGACGGTAGCTTAGCAGAAATAATTTGACACATTACTCACACTCTCAATCCTGTAAACATAACATAAAATTAAGCACAATCTGTAGACGACAATCCACAAATTCATAGCCCCTACTATGTAAACGACAAATACGCAATAGCTTCACGGCGTATCTTCATTACATAGTAAAAAAGAACCAGTAGGTTGACTCTGTTGTTACGGCACATTCGCTACAGATGCACATCATCAAGTGCTCTCGTAGTTTTTTTTTTGTTGGGCTTCTCGCATACATTTCTGGGAAATGTGGTTGCTTAACCGGTCATTTGCTGGCGAAGCCAAAAGAGGCCTCCAGCCAGGCTTAAATTAAATATTAAAAACTAAGCAACTTTCGCTAAGGGCGCCCCCTGCGGGACACGGACCTCGGCTTAGGGCGTTGCTGGGGATATCAAGCTATTGTTTTGGGGACAGCTGGATCGGTATTATTTAAATTGTATTAGGGGACATTTAAAGCTACTGGCTCGGCACGGGCCGGCGCGAGCAAGAGACGGGAGGGAGAAGTGCTAACTTGAACGGGAAGGTGACGCGGCGATAGGCCTCCGCGACGTCGGTGAGGCGGGCATCCTCGGCGGCGAGGGCGGTACAACGGTCGGGTGTTTAGTGAACGAGACAACGCGAGTCTCTTCATGTGATCTAACGTGATTTTATCGTCTGGATCGACCAGAACGTGCCTCGGGCGGCGTACTCTACTGATACGGGAGGGTTCGTAATCGGCGGCTGATACCACAAGGGGATTTGGGTGGGACAGGGCAGAATCGAGATAGCGTTTAGACGCTTGTTTCATAAATTGCCTGATGGTCGGCAAGTTAAGGTCGAAATGGAGTTGGTCGTTTCGCATGTACCAAGGCGCTCCGGTGGCCTTGCGCATGAAACGGGTTTGGAGGGTTTCGAATCTACGGAGTGGGTATGATTCAGCGTGTGCGAACACTGGGCTGGCATAGGTCATGATGGGTCGAATGCATGTGGTGTAAATTCTCACCTTATTTCTAAGGGATAATTTACTACGAGCGTTCAGAATATAGTGAAGGCGACCAAGCACAAAGGCAGCGCGGGCACGCACCATCTTTGTGTGGGGAATGAAGGTCACTTCAAAGGTTCAAAAACTGAAAGGTTTACTTTTGATAGGGTTAACTTCGATCCGCCATTTCCTAAACCATTTCCCGTAGGCGTTGGCTGTGGCTTGGAGGATCTTAGTTATATTATCGGGACTGCGACCAGAGTAGAAAATGGCCGTGTCATCGGCGAAGAGTGCTAATTGGGTCGTATTAGCAGGTCTTTTGGGGAGGTCACTGGTGTACAGTGTGAACCATAGTGGGGCTAGCACGGATCCTTGTGGGACTCCGGCTCTAATGGGGTGAGGGGAAGAGAGAGCGCCCGTGATTCGATATCGGAAACTGCGATTTGACAAGAAGTCTCGTATGATGAGAACGAGACGGTCAGGCACTCCGAGTTGATACAACTTATATAATAAGCCATTGTGCCAGACTTTGTCAAATGCTTTCGCAACATCGAAAAAGAGGACTCCCGTCATCATGCCGCGTGAGAATCCGAACGTGATGTGTTCAACTAGTCGGTGGACTTGTTGTACACACGAGTGTTTGGTTCTAAAACCAAACTGTTCGTCGGGAATGAGTTTCTTGGAATCGGCAAAATCCTTTAATCGGGAATAGATAATCCGCTCATAAATCTTCGCAAGAGAATTGAGAAGGCTTATGGGGCGATAGCTGGAAGGCTCGCACTTGGGCTTACCGGGTTTGGGAATACCGATAACGGTGGCCTGTTTCCACGTATGCGGAAAGAGGTTATTGTTTAATGCCGCATTGAAGATGACGGTCATTAAGGCGATAAGACGTTCGGGGAAGAGTTTAATCACCTTGTTGGTGATACCGTCAGAGCCGGGGGCTTTGCGAGGGTGAATCTTTTTCACGAGATTTCTGACCTCGTCTGCCGTGACCGGAGGGAGGGGGTCGTCAGGGTCCTCGGCAGGCGGAATAGCTGCTCTACGTTCGACTTCAGCGTCAACCTTTTTGAGGTGAGCTTGGTCTACAGGTAGAGTGCTTGGGGAACATTGCGCTTCTAGACTGTCAGCTAGGCATTCGGATTTTTCGTCGTCATCAAAGGCCGGCCTTTGGTTGGGACGGTTGAGGGGGGGGACAGCATTGGATGTTTCGGATTTGAGTTTCCGTTGCAGATGCCAGAACGCAAGGTGGGTTGGCTCTAAGTCGCCCAACATCTTATCCCAGTTAGCCTCTCGGCACTCCTTAATACGCTCTCGTAGTTTTCGTGAGTCTACATTATATACGAACTTTACGCCAAAATGTTCTACAGATGCCAGATGGATAACGTTCTTGTCAATTGGTATGTCATTTGTTTCTGTATAACTATACTTTGGTCATCTGTACCGTGAAGAGCAGCTCAAATAGATGCAAAGTAGAAAACACATTACCAAGATTCTATAGATATAAACTTAATTCGTACAGTTTTTGCGGCCCCTACATCGCCATTGTGGAGCTATGGAGATACGAAGTGCCTGACTGCTACCACCACACCTATCCGACAACGGACGTCGAGAATTCCAGAATAATAATATCAGCCAAAGAACGTCTGAAAGACTAAAGGACGTTACCATGTGGTGCCTACGAATTTACGAAGTGTCTACAAATAGCACCAACCCATCTCATCCCGAAGGTGTAGCAAAAAGCAACTATAGGATTAACCGGAGGAAGGGCAGCAGTGTCCTTCTGATGCATGCTAATGCAACATTCTTGCAAAGCGCCATATTACTACCACTTGGAGAAACATGTTTTTCACATTACGAAGTAATAAACATTTATAATGCTTAATAATCCCTTACTCAGTTTTCTTGTGCACCGTGTGGTGAGGGTTCAGGAGGGTTATTTCCGGCAAAGCTCAAGGTCACTCAGTGAGCTACGGAGAAAGCTATGCTTGGTATTTCTCTACGAAATCGAATCAGAAATGAGCAGATCCGTAGAAGAACTAAAGCTGTCGACATAGCTGAAAGGATTAGTAAATTGAAGTGGCAATGGGCAGGGCACATTGCTCGTAGAACTGATGGCCGCTGGGGCACAAAGGCTCTAGAATGGATACCGTGCACCGGAAAACGCAGCGTGGGACGACCTCCAACGAGGTGGACAGACGACCTGGTGAAGATCGCTGGGTGTCGTTGGATGTGGGCGGCATGTAACCGCTCGTTGTGGAAATCTAAGGGTAGGCCTTTGTCCTTTGTTCAGCAGTGGACCTCCTGTGGCTGATATGATTTCCGGCAGTGGATTGTGTTCGGGCGAAACGATATAAAGGACGTCCAGTGCTGAATAATGGCATCCCCCAAATTATGTCGTCGTTTTGGGTGGTATTTTCCAGTACTCACCACATTTGGCAGACGGGTGGGAGCGCAGTATAACTACTATTCCTTAAAAAGGATGCTGCTGCCCATCCCTCTAGTTTAAGGTCCCTTAGTCGCCTTTTACGACATCCACGGGAGAAGATTGAGTGGTGCTATATTCTTAATCCACACGGATATTCCTGAATCACGTTAGTAAAATGTTCACGGCAAAGTAACAGATGCCCGACATGAACTATCATAACATGAGGCTCGGTTCGCCAGGTAACACACCTACATGGTCGATGCTCTCTTTTGTGGACATCCCACCTCGTGTCTTCACAGTGATGTATCTTGCTGCTCATCAATGAGGTCCTTGCGTTGAGATATCAGACTGGTCATCCAGCCTCAGCAGACCCGACGTGACGAGCAGCATGTTCCTGGTGCAAGACTTTGATCATTAGTACCATATGCACAATACGGTGACGCCGTAGTTACCTGTGCCCGAGAAATGTTTCTTTTTGTAGAAAGGCTCGCGCGAGTGTTCCTCCGCAACTTCAAAAACGAATTATCAAAATACGCTGTAACATTAGCTTCAAAGGACAGTTTTGGTTTGATCTAGAAATGCGTTATCTATGTTAGTTAGTGTGCATTTGCAATTGTCTATTGTGCCATGTGAACCTTTTGACATCTTTTTTGACAGCCTTTAAACTTCCACTTCTGAACCCACCCTTTGTACTACAATAATCCGTGAAATAATATTATCATGAATACGATGTTTAGCGGGTTGAGTTAGCGATATTAGCACACAGGACGATATTTTTTTGCCTCTACATCTACATCTACCTGCAGAAAAGAGTTGGACCTTTTTGTCGAAAACTACACGAGAACTGAACCTTCTGCACCTACCTATTGCTGGGCTTTGGTAGTAAAATCACCTTATACAAAGCCTGCAAAATGCGAGCACTGTGCGTCTAAAGCATACTTAGTGCTGGGTATGATTTGATAGTCGTTTAACCGTAGACTGTACACAACTAGACATGGGATTAAAACTGTAGATGAAAAATTAAAAAAACGTTACAAATATGTTGTAAAACTGGTGACCTTACAAAGCGGCTTGACATACGGTACATGCGTAAAACCTTTGACAATACAATATATTTAAGAGTGAGGCTCTAATCTGAGTGGGAACATAACTTTACGTGATTTATGTATGGGAGCATAATGTGGGTCATCGTTGTTTTTTACTCCAAAGACTTACTTGGTATATTTTTAAATTAACTTAAAAATACCGACAGCCAGGAGCCTATGACTATAAATTTATAACAGAAATAATAATTTTGTCATTAACTAAATATTTATAAGTTAATCTGAGGGCCAATTCACGTAATTAATTCACACTATGACTGAAATTTGACCAAACAGGGATTAAATTATGAATTGACTGAAAAAATGGTATTCTGCTTCTTTTAACGTTCAGCCGGATTTCAGTATAATCTCGATCTAGTCTCATTTCAATCTCAATGTTGACTTTTATTTAATGGCAATTTGGTACATGTAACAGTTCGAAATGTTAGCAGAATACCGTTTTGACTTCGATCAACTTTCGATCCATTTTCGATCGCACTATAGTGTAAGTTCACGTTTGACGTTGTTTGTTAGTTTAGGAGAATATCATTTGTGACATTTATGACACTGAGACTAGATCGGAACTATATTTTGAACATTTTTTCGTTACGAGAATTGGCCCTCTGATTAACACATGCGTGTCGCGGTGAAGTTCGCAATAAGGTGCTGTATGGAAGCTGCTCAGAACCAATCGATTGTTACTGTTATAGACGGCTTTGATTTAAGAGGTATTAAAATGATTAATTTATATCAGGTATTATAAAACACTTTTAAACGGATTCTATCGCGTATATTTTAGATTTTTGTTTACGTCAGGAAAAACAAAAATCGCGATAGAATACGTTTAAAAATGGTTTTATTATAATGTGTAATACTCGCGAAAACCTTAGACATTATTATATCAGGTAGTTGTAACGTGGCTGTGTTTATGATCGCATACTAATTCACGGTTATTGTGCAGAATCCTCTCACTTTCGTTGTGGCAGTTGAGAGGCAACTACCAACACTAGTTGCCGTAACCAAATAAGACAACATACAAACGCGAGAAAATAAACTGTGATTTGATTATTCTAGCGCCAGCCCGTGCCAAGTCTGTAGTATTAAATGTCCCCTAAAACACATTAGTCCAGTGTTCCATATGGAACAGAGACGTGGTCACTCACAATGGGCTTCATAAGAAAGCTCAAGGTCACTCAGCGAGCTATGGAGAGAGCTATCCTTGGTACGAGATCGAATCAGAAATGAGGAGATCCGTAGAAGAACTAAAGTTGTCGACATAGCTGAAACGATTAGTAAACTGAAGTGGCAATGGGCAGGGCACATTGCTCGTAGAACTGATGGCCGTTGGGGCACAAAGGTTCTCGAATGGAGACCGCGCTCCGGAAAACGCAGCGCGGGACGGCCTCCAACGAGGTGGACAGACGACCTGGTTAAGGTCGCTGTGAGTCGTGGGATGAGAGCGGCATGTGACCGCTCGTTGTGCAAATCTAAGGGGGAGGCCGATCCAGCTGTCGCCAAAACCATAGCTTGTTATCCACAGCAACACCCTAAGTCGAGCTTCGTGTCCCGCAAGGGGCACCCTTAGCACATGTTGCTTAGTTTATTATATTAATTTTAAGCCTGGCTGGAGGCCACCTTTGGCTTCGCCAGAAATGGCCGGTTAAGCAACCCTATTTCTCAGTTATGTCTGCGAGAGGCCCAACAAAAAAAACACGTTTTGTGAAATCATTTTATCTTTGTTCCTGTATAATGACGTGATTATAAAATCCACAAGCAATTATACCTACTCATACTAACAATGGACCGAAATTGAGCGAATCCAAATAAATCAAGATAAACATTAACAAATCGATACAAATTACACGGGCTCCTAATCAGGGTCTTCAATAAATCGATAAATTTATTCACATCATTAATCCCATTACTGTTACCGTAAAACCAGGTGTACACTATCGTCCATTACACCGAGATATTGGACATTGGGTTCCCACATTTTATACCATGATTTTGGATCATCATTTCAGCCGTAAAAACGTCCACTGCTGGACAGAAGCCTCCCCAAAAGATTGCCGAACGACTGGTTTGGGTTTGTGTTGTGTGCTCAATGGGGGATATTGCCATAATCGCGACGCTTGGCAGGCGGGTTGGCGATCGCAGTTGAATTGTAAATATACTCGAAGGACGCTGCTGCCCATCCTCCGGCTAATGCCATAGTCGCCTTTTACGACACCCACGGGATGAGATGGGGTGATGGTATTCTTAGCCGGCACCACACGGCATCTATTTTTCTTAAATTCACACATTACATGATTTTGGATGATAGATACGAATTGAAGGTACAGTCGTTACAACGAGACATGAACTTTTCATATATTTGGGTGAAGGCAAACTGAAACTTAATAAAAATCGTGTCGAGAACATACCTTCAATTGATTGATGAATAATAAGGATACATTTTCGTCTATTAGTGCATCTTCAATTCAGCTAAAGAACGACCACTGCTAAAGAAAGATCTCCTCATAGATTTCCACTACGAGCAATTACTTACCACCTACATCCAAAGACTCCCAACTTTCTTTACCAGGTCGTCTGTTTGTGCAATTACTATGTTTTTTATGTTATTAGTAGTATCTTCATAGTTGTACTTAAACTTAGGGATCGTGGCCCGGAGGTTTACAGAATAGCTTCTTAAGCACTGGTTTGTGGGTTCAAAACCTGTAAAATTAATGTATTGGCTATTTCAATGTGTCCTAGTGGCATCTGAACTATGGCGATGAGACAAATTTTCTATTGTGGCTAGCTGTACATAAATAAACATTGAGAAACATAGACATGCGTTACATATCATAATTTCGGCCGAATAAAGTCCACTGCTGCAAGCCTCCCCCAAATATCACCACAATGACCGATATAGGTGTGCTGTGTGCTCATTGGGGTGTTTTGCCGTAATTGCCACGCCTGGCAGGCGGGTTGGCGATCGCAATTGAGTTGTTAATGTATTCGAAGGACGCTGCTGCCCATCCTCCGGTTAATCCCATAGTCGCCTTTACGACACCTACGGGATGAAATGGGTTGGTGCTATCTGTAGCCGGCACACGGCAAGTACATTACATATACCAACGTTCAACTGAGTTAAAAAAAGTTCCCTACAATTTACAATTTGAAACTACCTATATCTGTATTAATGTGTGCGCCAATTCGTAAATTTTAATTAGATATTTCAGTCACTAATCATTTTAAATTCGAAGTCGACTTTAGGGTTTCACCAGACTGTGCTTATGACTGTTACCTGCTAGTAGGTTTTTTTCTATTCATCATGAGCTGGTTGATTCAAGCAACAGCACCAAATCATAGCCTTGATATTTTTGTATTGTCATCGATTCTTGCTACGTCTACTATAAAGAAATATATATCACAGCTTGGAAAAAAAACATATAACACATCAGTCGCCAAAGTCGGCAAGCGGGACAGTGTACTCATATTCTCAACATAGCCCTTTGAACCATCAGGCGCTCATAGTCAATTGCACTCACTGATCCATAAGTGATTGATGAGGGTAGGCAATAATCGGCGCGGTCAGTCCATGGATGGGTGGGCATAGTGGTATTTGAAATGAGTGCTTCGGACGGCTTTAATCGGTGAACGTTTTTTTTTTTTTTTTTTTTTTCCCTGATATATATGTAGTTTAGAATTAAGTACACTTATCATTGTTTATTATTGCTGATAAATAAAGATTTTTTAAAATGAAAAAAAAATGAATCGTTGAACGTGATTAGAGTCAGTAGACAGCAGTAGTTAAGCCATTTTGGAGGCCGTTGGGTAGCTTGAACAACTTAGTCACAAGGTTGGCAACCAACCATTAGAAAATAATGGAGCAACGCTCAGCGCGGTCAGTTTACGGATGGATTACCGCACAGTGGTTTTTAACTGTCTCCTTGCCTCGGAGGGCACGCAATATCGTCAGTCCCGGTTGTTGTCATTACTCGTAGACGGGAGTTGGTAAGCGAAGCAACTCATATGTGAGGTTAGCCACTAACGAAACGAAAAGAAAAGATGCCCTTCAAAAGTAATATTTGAGTGTAAAAATATTCTACGTTACCTCTCAGTGTACTCCTCGGTTTATATTTCTTGACGCACCAAAGTCTAAATCCGCTTTAAAAAGGGATTGATTTACAATCTCCCATCCTTAATATTACTGTTTTGGTACAATTTTATTGTTGGACCATTTAACTTTTGGATCTAGTTATCGTGTTTTTATAATGCGGGCTTAAATCATAAATCTATGTCGCATTAATAATTATACTAATATTTGAGCGTGGTCGCGCTTGGTAATAAATTTATTTAATTTCTATTTAGATCAAAGTTTTGTGTGGGAAATGAAACCTTACTTCTAGGTATAACCATTGATTCTAAACTACAATGGGGTACTCATATAAGAGCTCTATCAAGTCGGTTAAGTTCTTGCCCTTGCCCACTCATCATATCATATCGGCCATTTATACGTCCACTGCTGAACAAAGGCCTCCCCCATAGATTTTCACAACTGTGTCATCATTTTGGGGGGTATTTGCCGATACTCACCACGCTTGGCAGGCGGGTTGGTGAGCGCAGTATGGCTACCGTATCACAGAAGGGACGCTGCTCCCCATCCCTCTGGCTTAGATTCCCTTGCCCACTCAACTAACGTAGATACAGCCAAACTAGTATACTATGTGTATTTCCACCGCATAATGTCATATGACATACTGCTGCAGGGAGCAGCAACTGGTGAAGATTCAATATTTATATTGCGGAAGAAAACCATCCACGCAGTAATAATATGGGTCATCGCGAATCCCATAGAGACCTTTTTAAAATATTATGTTTATCCGTAAAAACCTGCTAGTTTTTAATGTAAAAAGTGACATTCCTTGTATAAATATCAGAAATAGACATAATATAATAGTACCTAAATATAGATTGACTTACACCAACAAATCATTCTTAGGTAACTGTGGTTGGTGTTGGTTTAATAGTAAGATACCTCGTCGTAAGTCGCACGTCCAATCAATTCTTGTTTGTAAATGAATTTGTAAAAGACATTTAAAATAATGACCAAGAAAGACCTAACAACCCCTAACATCATCATTTCGGCTGAACGAAGTCCACTGCTGGACACAGGCCTCCCCCAAAAATCACTACAACGACCGATATGGGTGTGTTGTGGGCTCATTGGGGGGTTTTGCCATAATCGCCACGCTTGGCAGACGGGTTGGCGATCGCAGTTGAGTTGTTAATGTACTCGAAGGACGCTGCTGCCCATCCTCCGGCTAATCTCTTAGTCGACTTTTACGACACCCACGAGAGGAGATGTTGTGGTGGTATTCTGAGCCTGCACCACACGGCAACCCCTAACGTGCACGCCTATTTACGGTAACATCACTAATTACTCAAAAAATATTGGTATTCTACATCTCCAGAGATCAAATGGCAGCTTCGCCTTTAATCCATAATAATAAATAAATAAATAAATCGGAAACTTGCAGACACCTAAATGTTAAAAGATGTACTAGGAAAATATGTAGACTCATTATGCAGCTCCAAATTGAAACTGTCAATTATTCATCATACTTCATATCGGCCATTTATACGTCCACTACTGAACAAAGGCCTCCCCCATAGATTCCACAAATGTGTCATAATTTTGGGGGGTATTTGCCAATACTCACTACGCTTGGCAGGCGGGTGGATGAGCGCAGTATGGCAACCGCTTCACAGAAGGGACGCTGCTGCCCATCCCTCTGGTTTAGATTCCCTTAGTCGCCATCCACGACATCCACGAGAGGAAATAGAGTGGTGCTATATTCTTAATCCGGACACCACACGGTCAATGTCAATTATTACTTATGCAAATAATCTCATAATTACTACTGAAATTCTTCGAAACTTTCAAATATTTTTGCGGTGCGGTTTGTTGTAAAGCACGCACCGCAAAAAGACAAAATTGTATATCATGAATAAATTAATCTTGTAGCATATTGTCAAAAATAAAAGAGGTCAAACTTATTATTAGTAGATACAATGCAGCAAAGTCCCATTCTGTCAGCCGTAAAACACGATGTCTCAATTTTGGACCTCGTTTCCAAATGATTTATTTGTGCGGTAAAATGATGTATATGAAGGTGCCAATACTTTGGGCATAGCATTGTATAAGGTTTGCCAGAATTTATGTGTTACGTACCTAAATTAAGGCATCCTTTTGAGGTTGGATCTCCGACCAGTATTTTTGGACTTTAAAGTGGAAGTTGTTCGTGTATTATTATGATGCTAATATATGAATATAGAGAGGTGGGTTCGAAAAGTATTTTTAGCTACCTATGTATTAATTTCGCGTCGTATTTTTTTAAACCTTGCATGCTTAAATATTTCTCCTGTGTCGTAAGTACAGTTTACGAAATACATTTCACATGCACAAACACACAGACCCGAAACAGCTATTTGATGCCTGCAGTACAGGTTGCAGCATAGTTTAGGGTATCAGCATTCTTGCCTTCTGGAATATATCATTTACCCAATGATGAAACTATCATCATTTCGGCCGAATGAAGTCCACTGTTGGACACAGGCGGGAGAAAGAATCAAATCCAATCATCAATCATCAATCAATCCAAAGATCACCACAACGACCGATATGAGTGTGTTGTGGGCGCATTGGGGGGGTTTGCCATAATCGCCACGTTTGGCGGACGGGTTGGCGATCGCAGGTGTGTTGTTAATGGACTCGAAGGACGCTGCTGCCCATCCTCCAGTCCCTTAGTCGACTTTTACGACACCCACGGGAGGAGATGGGGTGGTGGTATTCTGAGCCGGCTTAACCGTGTGGTGCCGGCACCACACATTTCCAATAAGGAATACTATTTATGCTGCTTATATAGATATTTTAGCAGATCGTCAATATTACGATTTCAAATATACATTGATTTACAGCTTCAAAAAATGTAAAATTATCTAGAAATAGATCTTAGTGCCAATTAGCCCCTTGGTTCCCTAATAGTTCCATTTTAACGGTATCTCTAGCGCCCAATAGTAAGATCTTCAATCTTATATTTTTCATGAGTTTCTTCTTTAGAGGAGACTATGAAATTATGTGAATTTCACTTTGCCGAATATTTTATGCAAGTATCTGTTAACATAATAGCCCAAAAAAAGTTTTACAAAAAAAAAAAAACACTGATCATAATTTTTCACGCAACATTTTTTCGCCTCCAATTATTTGTAGCGTCGAAACAGATAAGTCGCGGCGGTTTAAGTGCGCAAGCGCATCGGACATCGTAAATATGATCGTGATCAGCTGCATTATGTTAAGGACGGAACGAGATCACCGGAGACCTGCCCTTAAAGGATAACGCGTGGGTGGATATGGATAAAAATTAAAGCAACATATCATGCCACTATTTTTGTATAGTATAAAGGATTGTCTTGTCGCTTATTTTGATCAGTAAGGAATGAAATCTGCTGGGTGTTTGTTTTTTGTCTGCAAGTATACTCTGTTCTAGACGTCCTAATTGACCACCAAAAGACACTGCAGTCAAATGCAATGTCCCTACCTTGCGACTAAATCGTTGCTGGATACAGGATGAAAATGAATACGAACTACTATGACGCTAATATTTACTCTGCTGCATAACCCAACAATACCCAAGCTAACAAAGCCACGACACGATGCTCTCTCCGGCGTCAGCTGGTTGAATTCTGCACTCACTAACCCGCCTGCCAAGTGAGTACTGGTAAATTCCCCCCAACACGACGACACAGTGCATGTCGTGTGGAAATCTATGGGGGATGCCGTGGTTCAGCAGTAGTCTTTTGGCTGATATAATGACGCTGGTGATGATGAACCCAGCTTTTTCTACACTGTGTTGGGGTCAGCTACCGGTTGAAATAAATACAACAAAATGTTAGAATTGTGGCGAGAACTTTTCAACACTGTTCGTGCAGTGGCAGATACAGTCGGCTGCTGCGTTCCGGGTCGTGGTTTCGATTCCCGCACGGAACAAATATTTGTATGATCTGCAGGTAGTTGTTCCGGGTCTGGGTGTTATTGTATGTGGAATTCATGTCTGTAAACGCACCCACGACACAGGAGAAATACCAGAGTGGGGCAACGTCTTTTTAAAAAAACAAAAAAGAATTGAAACAACTGACATCCTCAATCCGATAAATAAAGTATTCTTCCTGTCCACGCATTCAAATAGTACACACGATTACTTCCACAAGTTATGTTGTTTCATTTTTAAACGCTGATCAGTGGGGCTACCATGAGCTCTTAATATATACTGTAAATCCGTAAGATTTTGCTGAACATATATTGTTTTTTTGGTAGGTATTGACCCAAGCTCTCACCCCCTGCAGTATGTCGTGCTATTTACTGGACATCCTGTATACGAGTAGCCTTCTTACTTGGCTTACTGTACGCGTTGGACAACTGCAAGTAAGATAAGCAGTTGTTAATAAAATAAATGAATAATGGACCATTTAAAGCTGTTATTAAATATACGTGTTTATTGTTTACTTATATTTTTCGACAAAATTACTTATCCTGCCCAACGAATCGCTGGCGCTACACTTACGAAACTCGACCCAATATATTTTAGAATAAGAAAAAGAAAAGAACGTTCAACTTTATAACTGAATGGTCAAATAAATTCAGTTAAGTCGAACCTCATACGAGATAATAACGTGTCTTGGTTAAATTGTGGAAAACAAGACCAATATATTCGTGGTACAATTGTTCCTTTTACGTTTAAAAGTTGGAAGTACACGTGAGAAAGTAGATATATTATATGAATTGATATACTCTCTTATTTTCTTATGCCATACAAAATAATCATCCTCTGTCTACGTATTAGGGATGTAGTTTCTCAGCACCGTTGGCCGTGTGGTACCGGCTACGAATAGCACCAACCTATCTCATGCCGTGGGTGTCGTAAAAGGCGACTATGAGATTAGCTAGAGGATGGGCAGTAGCGTCCTTCGAGTATATTTACAGCTCAATTGCGATCGCCAACCCACCTGCCAAGCGTGGCGATTATGGCGAAACCCTGTGTCGGTCATTGTGAAAAAAAGGTGCGTTGGTAAGCTTAGAATAGATAAGCTACACAGAAAGGACACTGCTGCCCATCCCTCTGGTTAAGAGTCCTTTAGTAGCCTTTTACGACATCCACGAGAGGAGATAAAGTGGTGTTATATTACTAATCCGGACACCACACGGACAGATCCCCATTAGTGTCCAACAAACACTAGCTACTCAACAGCCAGTCATCGAGGATCGACCAGTATGGGTTGTCTGCAATATAAAACCAAAGGTAAGAGACGGAAGTTAAGATGAAATGTGATGATAGTTATAAACCCGGAGATGGTAATCCGAGGCGGTGATGATAGTTATAAGCCCGGGGATGAAGTCCCTGAGGCGGTGATGGTTAGCCGACTTGGTGGTCTGCCCATCTAGCGCCGGCCGGTATTAGATGGGCAGCACCTTCATACCGTAGTGGTGTAGCCGGTACGTCGCACTCTAGAATTTGATGTCCAGCGTGTTAAGGAATGCTTCGCCTAGGCAGACCCCAACCTATGGGTGGCTCTAGATGGAGATCTTTCGAGTTCTTAGAGCCTCCCTACGGTGCCGAAGATGACCACTCCGGTGGTTTAAGCCGATAGGAGTCCAGCATGC
Source organism: Diloba caeruleocephala (assembly GCA_947459985.1). Lineage (NCBI taxonomy): Eukaryota > Metazoa > Arthropoda > Insecta > Lepidoptera > Noctuidae > Diloba > Diloba caeruleocephala. The sequence continues at coordinate 25,764,529 of OX381614.1, read as the reverse complement.
CCCTCCGCCCTTTCCCGGGGCGGAGGAAGTAAATGATGTATTACAAACGGATCAAAAAAAAAAAAAGAATGGCAGACCCCAACCTGACTGTGTGACCACCGGAAAATATCAGCGACGAGATTTACCGGTGCGAATTGTATATTATTTAGTAAAATATACAAAAATAATAGCGCAATTGACTAGTCAATTTCTTCCAGACAACCCATAGAGAGACAATCTAGGAACGTAAAAAAACTGAACTGGACAAGGTATGCGACAGAAAATGATGAATATAAATATGTGCATACCTAAATTAAGTACCGTGTATTAACTACCTTAAAATTAAAACAAAAACACTTTTTATTCAAACCTCCCGATACTGTTGACCTTTGTAAATGATTTATACAGTCTACTGACATTACGTTGCCAATAAATAATACTTTAATTCTTCTTTTGTACTTATAAATAAGGTCTCAAAATATGTATGATATGAACTTGAGGGTCGGAGTTTAATTTCTTGAGACTCTTAATATCCGTGATCGGAAAAAAACTGGAATGGCATTGTCTTATCAATGTCTGCATCGTCTTGTGGAGCTTGTTCGCGTAAATCATGCCGACACCTTTCAGTCTACATTTGCGGAGTGTAATTTTGTGATGTTGGCATTATACATTGAGATTTATGCTTAAAATGTATTCTATATATTATATTGAATAATTAATTAATAACGTTGCTATGTTAGCAGAAAATAAATCGATTAACTACATAATTTCAAAAAATGTTTATACAATATCTTTTCGCTATTTATTGCGCGCCGCTATATTAAATAGGGGTGCCGGCTCAATGCCGTGTGGTGCCGGAATGCCACCATCCCATCTCCTCCCATGGGAGTCGTAAAAGTCGACTAAGGGATTAGCCGGAGGATGGGCAGCAGCGCCCTTCGAGTACATTAGCAACTCAACTGCGATCGCCAACCCGCTTGCCAAGCGTGGCGATTATGGCAAAACCCCCCAATGAGCCCACAACACATCCATGTCGGTGGTTGTGGTGATCTTTGAGGGAGGCATGTGTCCAGCAGTGGACTTCATTCGGCCGAAATGATGATATTAAATAGTGAAAAGAGATTTTATTAATTTTTAATAAAAAAATGAATGGTTCCCATGTCTATAACCTTTGATTTTTTAACCCAGTGATGAGACGAGGAAGTCATTCATCATCATCATCATATCAATCAAAAAACGTCCACTGCAGAACAAAGGCCTCCCCCATCGATTTTCACAATTGTGTCGTCGTATGGGCAGAATTTTCCAGAACTCACCACCCTTGGCAGGCGCGTTGGTGGGCATGTTTCACAGAAGGGACGCTGCTGCCCACCCCTCTAGTTTAGAGACCCTTAGTCGCCTTTTACGACATCCACGGGAGGAGATGGAGAGCAAGTCATTCGCCTGGTGCCTGGTTAAGTTGAGCTGGTTAAGTGTCACTCCTTTCCATATCAATTCTAATTCTACCGGGACTAGTCCTGCGTGATACCACACTGCGCTCGTCACCTCATCATTTCGGCCGAATGAAGTCCACTGCTGGACACAGGCCTCCCCCAAAGTACACCACAACGACCGATATGGGTGTGTTGTGGACTCACTGGGGGTCTTGCCATAATCGCCACGCTTGGCAGACGGGTTGGCGATCGCAGTTGAGTTGTTAATGTACTCGAAGGACGCTGCTGCCCATCCTCCGGCTAATCCCTTAGTCGACTTTTACGACACCCACGGGAGGAGATGGGGTGGTGGTATTCTGAGCCAGCACCACACGGCCCGGCTTGTCACCTAGAGACATATCATAATATGTATAAGAAATTACTGGGAATAACTATTCCCAGTAATTTCACTAGCTACAGGGCCCTTCCATACACAGTTAGCAATAAAACTGCTGGCACTGTAGTGGTACCTACTTCCCGGATTCTTGTAATGAGCATAAGAGTTGTGTTTAGACAGACCAAGAAGTTTGACTCAGTCTATACCTACTTTTTTCCTTCGGCATAGTTAAGCATAAGAACTTTGAAAGGACAATATCACTACTTACATTCTATTTTTGATAAATAACTGAATTCATCACGTACTTGTACATGCTTTATATTTTATACATCAAAATACTATAAGGTGCGACTACATATTGGAGCGTTAAATTTATTGTTATTTATTTATTCTTGTTACCTACATTTATCATGTACAAATTGACGCTTTCACAATCGTAACGACATGTAGTGCCGACAGAGTGGGTATTTTTGAGTGGGGAGGGGTCCGTAGACACATTATCTTAGCTTAATATTTATACTACCTTTACTCCCGAGATACGGATTTGTAGAAGAACTAAAGCTAGCAAGCTGAAGTGACATGGCCGTTGGGGCAAAAAGGTTCTGGAGTGGAGACCGCGCACCGCAAAACCCAACGTGGGACGACCTCCAACGAGATGTACTGACGATCTGGTGAAGGTTGTTGGGAGCCGTTAGATGCGAGCGGCATGTGACCGGACTTTGTGGAAATCTATAGGGGAGACCCTTTATTCAGCAATGGACGACCTTTGGCTGATATGACTATGATCATGATACTCCTAATACGCCTAATAGATCGACAACTAGAACAATAAAGCTGGGGCAAAGTAGACGCTGAAGGCAGATGAATATTGTAACACATCTTAAATACTTCAAGCCCATTCCACCATCTGACAACCAGATCAACGGTAATGCGCCACTGTTGTGTGGTGTATGCTCCACCTACACGCACGAGGCTTCCTGCTTCTACTTGCATTAGGTCGATGCATATCGACGTTACAATGATATTCTGTGGAGCAGTAGCCATACTGCGCTCACTGACCCTTGCCAAGCTTGCTGAGTATTGGCGAAGTCCCCCCAAAATGACAACACTATTGTGGAAATCTATGAGGGAGGCCTTTGTTCAGCATTGAACGTTCTTTTGCTGATATGATATAAAATTCATGTTTGTTTCTCCCACATGCGTTCCTATAACATTCATCTGAATGATACTTTGTAGAGTCATTGTTGGCACTTGCCTGAAAGAAGGTTTCTGACATTAAAAAGAGACATTGCAACACGTGCCGCATAGCTAGTAGTCTATAAAATCCAATTTACTTGAAACTTTGACTAACCTTTAACTTGGTCACACACGCGAGAAACGAAAGAAACGTCAACTCGCGCGACGTGGTTACCGCGTTCGCTGCTCCAATTGGCCGAAAAGTTTGGAGCAGGCGAACAGCAGTGCGTGAATAGAAACTCACTAAGCCCTCAGAGAATGATTATGAGGTATTTGTCCGTAATTTCAGTGTACGCTTTGCTTCTGAACAGTTATTATATAGCTTTTACTTTTCATATAGACTTCCCACTGTCACATTAAATAAGAAATGATAAGCACTCCGAATTCTCTGCTCTCGTATGCTTCACACTTTTCTCATATTTGAAAGTCATGCTGAACCCAAATTCTCACGCACCGTATATCACTGAACGATTGCATCGCCCTCTGTAGATACGAATTAAAATTTGTACTTGAAGTCTTATTTACGATTGCAACATTATCACACACGCCAATTTGTAACTAATAATTATACGAATAGTGATAACAATTCGGTATTTCGGATACTTAATACTGAAGCTAAAGATATTTTCAAAAGTCAGAGATCATTTCGGCCGAATAAAGCGTACTTATACACTGAAAGGAAATTATCACATGATATTTATTTATTTATATACACTTTATTGTACACCAGGTAGCAAAAATAAGGAAAAACTTAGGTTATGTATCGCACTATCTTATCGCACACAGCGATCTCTTCCAGACAACCTTTGGAGGGATATATGTGAGATAAAGAAACGAACATTCAGCAGTGTTAAAGCGTGGTGTTCACGCTGGCTCGCTGCATTTTAGCGATTTCAGACCAATCAGAGATATTCAAGTGTGCTCACGATATTTTCCTTCACTGCTCAAGTCTATGGTATCTTAAATTAACTAAGCAAATACATAATTATGCCATTGACAAAAACACATTGATCAATGCTAAGTTTATTTACTGGTGATAGGTCTCTTAGAACCAAAGATATTGGAAGAAAGGAGATATGCCATGTAGATCAAAATGTATGCGAGGCTAGAAATCCATTTTCCCACTACCATTCTTCATAAAAGCACACTAATGCACACAGTTACAAGTTCTCATCCAATGAACTGAATAAACACAACTGAAAAAATCCAATGAACTAAATAAACACAACATTATAATTGGCTTCTTATACTAAAACACACCCACGACTTTGTAGGTAGCCAATCATACCAGGCGTCATCATCATCATTTCGGCCGAATGAAGTCCCCTGCTGGACACAGGCCTCCCTCAAAGATCACCACAACGACCGACATCGGTGTGTTGTGTGCTCATTGAGGGGTTTTGCCATAATCGCCACGCTTGGCAGGCGGGTTGGCGATCGCAGTTGAGTTGTTAATGTATGCGAAGGACGCTGCTGCACATCCTCCGGCTAATGAATCTCTTAGTCGCCTTTTACGACACCCACGGGATGAGATGGGTTGGTGCTATTCGTAGCCAGCACCACACGGTATGTACAGACCGCAAACGACAGCCGTACCACGTAACGCGTAAGTTTATTGGGAGTACCATTCGCTGCTCTATTCACTGCGTTTGTTATCCACCGATTGCTAGTTAAAAGTGGTAGGTAAGAAGCATTGTATTTTCTACAAAAGTAATAATGTCGTTCTGCTCTATTAATCCAAATGTATAATAGTAAACAAAACAATTTTTTTTTTTTTTTTTTGTAGACAAATACAAGACAATTCCTTCACTTGCATATTGTATATGATTCCTTCCTTGATAAAGTTATTATTTTCGCTTCGGATTTTTACATGTTATCCCCGGACAACACGACAATTTAACAAAGTTTCACTTACGCGATCGAATCTCAACTGATGTTATAAAACGGCCATTTTTTCCGGATGGCCCAAATTGTGCATATCGCGGTGGCGCGGTTACGCCCCCGTACCACTTCTGCTTTTTTCCTATTTCTGTGCTTAGAACCATCGATTTCACAGTAACATCGTCAGTGTAGTGCTAATGAAGGCTAAAATTCCCATTAATCTTACTTGGGAGTAAGTATATATAAGGACAGTGAACCACCAATCATCTAAAGACCGCTTAAAACGGTAAAAATTGATGCGGGTAATAAAATTTCGAACGCTTGATCTGGTTTAAACGGTTCCCTGAAATAATTTGGGTTTCAATGTGGTCGACATTATCTGCAGTTACATTATAATTCTCCTTGAATTATGTTCCATTGAATTTTGAGTAAACAGATTGACAGATAATTTTTGGAAAGGCCTGAAATGTTCCATAAGTATAAATGGTCAGCCTGCTGTCCCACTGCCGGCAAGAGTCTCTTCTTATACAGAGAAAGAATGAGTATTGATTACCACGCTCAGGGGCGGATCCAGGACTTTAAACAGGGGGGGCTCAGGTCTCATTTCAAGATTTTCAGAGATGATTGTTGCTACTAGGTCAAAAGTCACCCGCTCTAGTGTGATCTTAACAGGGCCTGGAGCCCCCCTTCGGTGCCGAAGATGACCGCTCCAGTGGTTTTAGCCGGAAGGAGTCCAGCATACCCCTACGCCCTTTCCCGGGGCGAAGAAAGTTGCATGTAGGACACCAATAAAAAAAAGAAATAAAAAACAAAAAATTAAAGTCAAAAGTCATCTCACACAGTTTTGGGGTTTGGCATCTCGCAGTTTGTTAACTGGCGTTTCTGTATTTGACCTTTAGTCGCTTTTTATTACGTCCAGGGCGGCCACGCAACTGAGCTACCCTTTAAGATCAATCAGGTCAATTGCATCGACGGATTTGAAGCAGATGAGTCGCTCTGCATATTGTATTGGAGAACGCCCTAGGCGCGGCCGCTACATTCCATTAAAGGCTCTGCTACACAAGCCGCGCTGCTACGATTTCAGTGCGATGACGCCGATATATGCACATATATTACAGAGCAATCCGAAGCAGTACCATGCTGAACCGCAATCGAGTCACTGTATGTGGCGGGGCCTTAATTCTGCTTTACGTAATGTTTGTCTCCTCGTATGCTACATGGGCACACTTTACGTTACTCGAAAATAATAAATAATATTGAGAACCTCGCAAATGGAATTTACGAGCGTACCAAAACGTTTATTATTGAATTTTTGGGTTCGCTCACAAATTATTGATATGGCAATACCATTGATCTTACTACCGGGAAATACTTGGGTTTGTTATTTTAACTTACACGCATTAAACAGATAAATTATTTACCCAATAAACAAAATCTATAGATATATGGTTTGTATTGGTACCTCTTTCGAAATGTTTTCTTTAACTCAAATGTTGACTGGTACAGAATGCTGCATAGCACTGTGTACCATAAAAATAGATAAAAAAAGAGAAATTGCTACTGCACAGAACAATTGAATTTATTGAGGTTAAGCCTTGCTTGCCGAGGCAATGGCGTGTATGGTTGATGAACGCCCCGATACCTGCTCTAGTCACAGCTCTAGGCAACCCTCAAGCGATACCTGTGAGATTCAATAATCATCCTTGTACCTCCCGGCAAATAATTGAAAACCCTCTCGACCCATGGTCATAAAAGGTGACTAAGTTTGGGCAACAGTATCTTCCCCCTTCTGACTAATAACAACATACTTTGCTTGCTTGCCAAGCGTGGCAATATGACCGCTCATTATACGCCCATTTTCAGCGGTAGACCTTTACTGGCTGGTGTGTGTATTCGGTACTGCAGTGTATAATAGTTAGATTATGATCAATATCGGGTATCAGTGCCCAGCGAGAAGGTACCTTTAATCACAAATTACTGCTTAGATGCACTTTTGTGCTTGACTATTTGTTCATCAAGCATAGTTCTTTTGCACTCTATTACTTTATCGGCTTAAATAATGCTAGGCTCCGCAAAAGGTAAACCGAATACTTAAATTATGCCCTGTTTCCATCATGTTCTAAAAAAGAAAAAAACAAAGACGAATGAAAATATTTATTCAGCCACAACAAGAGAGACAACATATACAAACAAAAGGATTAGAGTAATTATATAAACAACGATAAATAAAATAGATGCCTTTTGGTTGTGCTGAATAGGGTCTAGTTCAGCGTGTGCCAGACAGTAGCCGAAGAGGTGACTCACCGAGGTGATACCAGCTTCTATACCAGTACTATAAAAAATATGCCCATTATCTACAAATAAAGCAACACTAAAGAAAGAAAGAAAATATATATTTAGATGTATATAAAAAAACAAGCCACCGGAACAAAATTGAGTAAAAATAAGTAGGCACAATAAGGCATTTTTAGAGAACATATATATTATTATATTATATATTGTCTAATTACAGCATGATTCAAGTTTACTGTGGGAGACTGGTGCCTAAGCTAGGCCGAAGCCTGTGTTTCAGGTCACCAGGCCTCCACCCCAGAAGTCAAATTTTGCTCTTTCATAAACTGCCAAGTGAAATGTGTCCATTTTCTTCTTCGTGTATCTGATTCTATCAAGTTGTATTTTCTTGTTAAAGTTCTCTTGATGAATACTCTCTAATACTTTGATATAACTTTATCAGGCCCCGATACTGGTTGATTTTGTCCTTTATATCCCAGTTATCATCTTGCATCCCATGAATGTACTTTCGCTGCAGACAACATCTTGATATAACAAGAAACTCACTGCTCTAATAAAATGTGTATATTATATAGACATAAAACCATGTTTAATGTGTCTATAATTCGGTCCTAAGATACGGAAACGGTTTAACATACCTATATCCCTAGTACGAGTTTCTTTTCGCTATCAAAACGCAATAGTAAAGTACACGTTTACCGCGATTGGCGCTCCGATTGGTTGAAGAGTTCTGAGTGGGCCAATCACAGCGCGCGATTCGATTGCGAAAAAAAACTCGTACTAGAGGTACAGACTGGGACTTTAAGATTACTCTATACAGCTGCCATTTCACTATGCAACTAATCAACAGTAGAAGTGCTTAGTACTGAAGATGACTTGAAAACTCGAACGAAATCATTTCAGCCGAATAAAATCCCCTGCTGGACACAGGCCTCCCCCAAAGATCACCACAACGACCGATATGGGTGTGTTGTGGGCTTACTAGGGGCATTTGCCATAATCGCCACGCTTGGCAGACGGGTTGGCGATCGCAGTTAAGTTGTTAATGTACTCGAAGGACGCTGCTGCCCATCCTCCGGCTAATCCCTTAGTCGACTTTTACGACACCCACGGGAGGAGATGGGGTGGTGGTATTCTGAGCCGGCACCACACGGCATTGTTTTACAGCAATTCTTTATTCAAATCTCATTACCATAAACAATGGTATTTATTACCAGTACCAGCTCTAAATGAGCCTCAAGCAGTAAACTATATAATCCAATTAGCAAGTGACGGTAACTTCTGCAGTGTATAATAAAGTCATAAGCAACACTGGTAGCCGGTAGGGCGCTACATTAATCACAGATTACTGCAAGCTTAGATGCACTATCTCTTTGTCCTGGACTCCCAGTGAGGGACAAAGAGTAGAATTGAAATGTGGAGTAGGAGGTTACTGCCTATTCTTGTTTGGGAATATGGAGGAGCCGGGTACGAATAGCACCAACCCAGCTTGGCCCGTGGATGTCGTAAAAGGTGACTATGGGATTAACCGGAAGATGGCAGAGCCCAGATTTTGTGACAAGAAATGAGATAGATAGTTGGATAGTTGGATTTCGCAGTCTGAAAACGAAAGATTTCAACTAGTGCGTCCTACCTGTGATGACCTACGGAGCCGAAGCGTGGACACTAACAGTCAGACTAGTTCGTAAGTTTAAAGTCGCTCAGAGAGCTATTAAACGTGCTATTCTCGGAGTTTCTCTAAACTAAAGGATAGAATCCGAAATGAGGATATTTGGAAGAGAACTAAAATGATCGATATAGCACGCCACATTGGCAAGCTGAAGTGGCAGTGGGCTGGTCACGTCTGTCGAAGGATTGATGGCCGATGGAACAGACGAGTCCTAGAGTGTCTCCACTCCACTCCGCGTATGGGTAAACGTAGTGTGGGAAAGCCCACCGGCCAGAACGGACGACCTGAAGAAGGTTGCTGGGTCCGAGTAGATGCGGAATACTGATGACCGGGCATTGTGGCGTAGGCTAGGAGAGGCCTATGTCCAGCAGTGGACCGATATAGGCTGATGATGAGCTGTTCAAACATTTCATGAAAAATACGCTGACACAACCCTATTATCAGTTGTGTCTTACATTTAAAGTCATATTTGGGTTCCAAGGGCCACCTATGCGCTAGGTAACCACAAATGCGAGCGACACCATTTTCAAAATTGTTGTACAAACAGGGCTCCACGTTTTTTTTTTAATATTATTTAACTCTTCTATGAAAACTGAAAATATACGTTTTATAAGATGAGGTATTTACTGTAAAACAGTCATCAATGACACTTTAAACTGGCCGCGGCTTAGTACATCCTTTCCAACTAACCCGGTATAGTAATATTGAACCCCACGTTCAGCAGTGGGCCATCCTATGACGACAAAGATCTGTGAGGTGGTGATCATAATTAATTGACAGTCTACTTAGCCTAGATAGCCGTGGGCCTATCGTACCGTCACATAAGAACAAACAAAAATTTCTGAAAATGTCGCATCTGTACAAAGCTCCTAAGAAATAATCTCTGTCCATTATTACGCTAAATAATATATGAGACGATTTATCTTAACCGAATAAGTAGTTGGTAATATTTTATGCTGTGTATTGTGTCGCTAAACTTACGACTTCCGGTCAATGGCGGCGAACTCTGTCGTACAGCTTATCTCAAGATGAGATATTACTATTGTTATCTCAGTTACACTGTGGGAATATTTCGAATGCTCTAAAATGAGGATTGGTATCGTTGGGAGGAGCAATTTATTTATTTGTGTAATTTATGCACACACTTACACATAAATATAAAGAAAGATGCAATAGGACTACAGGTATAAAGGTACTGCTTAAAAGACTGTTCCAAAAAACCTGCCAGAGGAGAGTTTGATTAAGAAATGTAGACACAGTGTGTAAAGGAGTAAATAAATGAAATAGATAAATATATATCAGTTTTATCCGAAAACAATAAATTGTCTGTTTGGTGTCCGGGTTAAGAATATAGCACCACTTCATCTCATCCCGTGGATGTCTTAAAAGGCGACTAAGCAAGATATATCAATCAACATTACTAGATGTTTTGAGCAATTTTATTTTCTTTTGCTTTGATAGTTATTGATCACGATGCTGTTGCTTGTCGTGTCCGGATTATGAATTCAGCACCACTCTCTCTCGTCCCGTGCATGTGGTAAAAGGTGTCTAAGGGACTCTTAATCAGAGGGAAGTACAGCAACGTTCTTCCTGTGGAACAGCAGCCATTTTGAGCTTACCAACCTGAGCGTGATAGTACTGGCTAATTCCCCCCAAAATACGACACAAGATGTGTGACCATCATTGTAGAAATCTGTGAAATCCTGTGGGTGATATGATTAAATTTAAAATTTTATTTTTATTTTATTTCTACGGTACTCCTCATTTTTTATTCGATCTCGTAGAGAAATACCAATCATAGCTCTCTCCATTGCTCGCTGAGTGACCTTGAGCTTTCTTATGAGGCCCACAGTGAGTGACTACGTCTCTGTTCCATATAGCATCCACTGGTAACACACACTGATTAAAGAGTCGTCTTGAGGCGTTACGGTATTGTTGTGACCTGGAGCCCCCCCTTAGACGCTGAAGAAGACCGCCCTAGTAGTTTCAGCCGGTAGGAATCCGGCATGCCCCTTCGTTCTTCTCCGGGGCGGAGAAAATTCATGAAGATATTCCACTGGGCCCAATAAAAAAAAAGAAGCGGAAGAAGTAGTAATTTATTTAGTAGTAAAGTTGAAATGTGTATTTTCAGATTTACAATTTTTTATTTAAACTTATAATACAATATATTACAAGTTCCATAATTTCCCCCTTCTCCCAGATCAGTGTAGGCAGTATTTTAACATCTTGTATATCAAATCTAACGGCGATCAGAACCAATAATTATGATCTAATTAATAACCCATACCTATTATTACATTCAATATGAACATTCTCACGTTAGAGTTTTAATTGTTGTGATTAATCTATATTCTGACGTCTGGTCTGTTTTGTGAGATATCTAGTTGGAGACTGTACGGACGATTAAGGAGAAAACTGTTGGTGAAATTACATTTCAGGCTTGTTTATGAGCTAGGGAGAGTTATACGCTTTTGTTTAGCAACTGGATCAAGGGCCTAATAGAGATGGCAGTCATTCTGTACGTGAATTATGTGGAGCTTCCTTACTCCCGAGTACCCTGATCACCACCTCTATCTTGTGTTTGTTTATTAATAATCAAATTGTAATTGTATATTGAAATTTCTATTACACAGTTTACGAAATATCATCATCATCATTTCGGCCAAATGAAGTCCATTGCTGGACACAGGTCTCCCCCAATGATCGCCACAATGATCGGCCTGGGTACGTTGTGTGCTCATTGGGGGGTTTTTGGCATTGTTGCCACGCTCGGCAGGTGGGTTGGCCATCGCAGTTGAGCTATACAAATACTCGAAGGACGCTGCTGCCCAGCCTTTGGCTAATCCCACAGTCGCTTTCTATGACACCCGCGGGATGAGATGGGTTGGTGTTATTCTTAGCCGTATTCTAATAAAATATTAGTAGGTACATTAACAAATAGATTTTTATTCATGTAAACTGTTTGCTGGCTCTTACGAACAGACTTTTAATAGTTGTATGTTTACATTATTAACACCTAACATGAACTCACTCACTATGAAGTTATATAAGACATTGATATATAAGCGAATCATTTAACTTGGTCATAACCATTTCCTGTTGTTCATATATCAGATACTGCTGGAAGCATATTCTGTGTCGATCGTGTTGATTGCTCTAGTACGCATTTTATAGTAGCTTTTAGGCATGTAACTGAATGACACATTTGGACATGAATTCATTGGGTATAATATTGGTAACATTGTTAATCTTAAATTCTTTGATATTTATATTTTAAATGATGATGACAATTTTAGTTGTAAGGCAACATTTCAAACACAATTGTATTATTGTTATTGAATAAATAATCTTGAATCTGGGATCTTGCACGTGGTGGTAGATTCTTCCATACTTTAGATGCTGCATAACGGCTGGCTCTGAAAACTGCTAGTCATGGAGCTGAATTGAGAGTTGTTGCGAACATTGCCAACTTGCGCATTCTTGCGCACACTAGTGACCCGACTAACCTTGTTGTATAAGTACTTACTGAACTTTGACATTTATCGACACCGAAAATAAGGGGCGTATATTACGTGTAACAGTAGGTACACTGCTAAGAGAACATTGCGAGGAGTTTATACACAGTAAATTTAAACTAAACATGGCCTACACTCATATACACTTGTTTAAAAAAATTATTGATTGCCAGATAAGATTTCTGAGGTATGCTCGATGATCTCAACAGAATTTCCCAGCAATACATGATCAGAGCACTGGGGCAATTCTATTGCAAAGAGGATTGAGACAGGGGGTCGTCATTTCCCCGAAACTATTCACCACTTCAATGGAGGATGCCTTCAAGCTGCTTGAGTGGAAAGGATTCGGCATTAACATCAATGGCGAGTATATGACTCACCTTCGATTTGGCGACGACATCGTAGTCATGGCAGAATCACTGCTAGAGCTCGGCACAATGCTCGATGATCTCAACAGAGTTTCCCAACAGGTGGGCCTTAAAATGAACATGACCAAGACGAAAGTTATGTCGAATTCCCATGTCATGCCTATCCCAATATCCGTTGGGAGCTCTGTTCTCGAAGTTGTTTACGAGTATGTCTACCTGGGACAAACTGTCCAGTTAGGTAGGTCCAACTTCGAGAAAGAGGTCAATCGTCGAATCCGACTCGGCTGGGCAGCGTTCGGGAACCTTCGCAACGTCGTTCCGTCAACAATACCGTAATGCCTCAAGACGAGTCTTTAATCAGTGTGTGTTACCAGTGGATGCTATATGGAACAGAGACGTGTCCACTCAGCGAGCTATGGAGAGAGCTATGCTTGGTATTTCTCTACGAGGTCGAATCGGAAGTGAGAAGATCCGTAAAAGAACTAAAGTTGCCGACATAGCTGAAAGGATTAGTAAACTCAAGTGGCAATGGGTGGGGCACATAGCTCGTAGAACTGAGGGCCGTTAGGGCAAAAGGGTTCTCGAATGGAGACCGCGCACCGGAAAACGCAGCGTGGGAAGACCTCCAACGAGGTGGACAGACGACCTAGTGAAGGTCGCTGGGAGTATTTGGATGGGAGCGGCATATAACCGCTCGTTGTGGAAATCTAAGGGGGAGGCCTTTGATCAGCAGTGCACGTCCTCTGTCTGATATGATGATGATGATGATGATGAGTCCAGTCCCAACACCTGTCAATTTCAATTACTGTGTAGACTTTCACCTCAAAGAAGCCTACAAATTTATTCGATGTAAACGAAACTTTGCTTGAAAAATGTCCTCAATTTTTCTTTGTACACCGTTATTATGCGAATGTATTGTAAGAACATATAATTAATACAAAACGTATAGATAAACAATACTCTATATTCCTGGGCGGTGCACTCGAAATAAATCAAAGTTTGTGCGTAGGTGGCCGGCGCAGGCGCAACCCGCAATTACCAATTAACCTCGCGGTATATTCATGTTCGAAATTCAAATTCATTCGGTCATACCCCGTCGTACAAGACACACGTCTAAAATGGTAGTGTGAAATTAGGGCGTTTTTTTTGTACATCAATAATGTTAACAATAAGATCGTGTCTTTTCATCGCAGTCTGGCTATGCCAGTTGTTGTCATCTGGCCTTTTGTAGCACTCCTTGGGCATTACAATACAATCGTGCATGGACAGTGGTGACTTCTTCTTACCTGGTGATCCACACGCTCGTTTACGTCGTCTTATATTAAAAAGTATTATCATAACAACCGAAGGATATGCACTGCTAAACAAAGGTCTCCCTTATAAATTTCCACACCGATAGGTTTTTACTCTTTTCTCTTCTTTTAAATAACGTTGCCCCACACTAGGATTTCTCCTGTGTCATGGGTACGTTTACAGATATTAATTCCACATACAATACACCCAGACCCGAAACAACAACCTGCAGATCATACAAATATTTGTTCCGTGCGGGAATCGAACCCACGACCCGGAGCGCAGCAGCCGATTGTATCAGCCACTGCACCAACCGTGCCGTGGGGCTGGTGGTTTATTAGTGTCACAATTGGGGAAAATTTGCCAGTACTCACCACGGTTGGCGTGTTGGTGGGCGCAGTATCAAGGGCGGATCTAGGGGGGCCTCAGGGGGCCATGCTCTTCCCTAAAACTGTGAGAAGCAGTTGACCTTAACGTAGTAGCAACGGTGATTTCTGAAAATCTTGTCATGAGACCCGAGCCCAAAGGTGATAATCCTGTATCCGCTCCTGCGCAGTATGTCTACTGTACAGTACTGTGTACACGCAATGTACTGTCACAGTACATTCACGGGAGGAGATGGAGTGGTGCTATATTCTAAAAGAGAAAACCACACGAAATCATTCATGTTAAAATTTAATTGAAATAAAATAAAATTTCATCCAACGATACTTTTTATTAAAATCGTTATATTGAAATAAAAACTCAGACCTAAAAATAAATAAATCTCCTTTTCTAAACATTATTTATGTGCTATTTCTAATACGATATCCGTAAATTACATTTAGGCATCATTTCCACGAAATCTAACATTAACTAGACATACAATATGGTTTGATAAGGTCTTATATGTCTATGTATCTAAAGACCATGTTTTCACGAGCTAGAAATCTTGTGAGACCGTCATTTAATATTGTTGGATAGCTATAATAATAGTGGGTACTGTAGAAACTGTAGCTCTTATTCTGTATCTATATTGGGTAGGCGTATTTATAGGTACGGGAAGGTACTTGTGTATGAGCTTGGTACTAATAAATACTCGTTACTTCGTCTTCTATATAAATTTATTTATATAGAATATAATACAATTCGCTTTTTCTACAATCGACCACCGTGCTAATTAATGGCCGGTCGAATGCATTCTCTTCATTTATTTTCTCTGTCAAAATGTTCTCATGTAATTATTTTAAATAATATATTTTTATTCTTTGTGGCTAGGATTTTCTCCCAAAGAGTTTGAACTGTTTTTACAGTACTTTGATAGTGGGTAAAGTACCAAATCCGAGCCGTATCAAGATGGCGATGAATATTTGTGATTTCTTGCAAGTGTAAACGTCTACTAACAGCAATAATTCAGTGATATATAGTAAATCTATACTATTTATGTAATTCATAAAATATTTTATACTGTGGAATTATCTATTACGTTAATGAGCATATTAATTACAACTATGTAGGTACCAGAACCAGAAGGTATGTATTAGTCTAATTATGTTTATAAAAAGGCAATTGAAAACCGATTTTATATTGGAAAACGGACAAAAAGATTTTAAAATTACTTAAATTAATAAAATTTCCCAAAATTTATTTTCCAAAATGTTTAAGTTCCATAAAAATTCAAACCCCCAAAATTTGTGTGGGATATGTTTCATTTTTATGTAATATTTTATTCTAATAAAAATTTAGCACCATAACACTGAAGAGTATTGAAATTAGACAAGTACCTATGTAATATATCTAAAAATATAATATTCTTATTAAATGCAAATTATAAACTAAGTATTAGGAGTCATGCATTTGCATCATGTTAAATAATAATAATTCTCTGGTTCATCACACTTCATACACACTAAAATTGCATTACATTAAAACTAAAGTTATATGTATATAGGTTTTGGATGTATTTACAATATTACTTAATAATTATATATTTCGTAAAGAAATAACCTAAGAATTATTTACTAGTAGTATTAATTTCAAATTAAAACAATTTTTGGCAATTTCTGACCATGTCAAAGTTAAAAGTTTCATTTTATGTTACTGTTGTTTGCAAATATTTTTACTCACTATTATGAATTTATCCACTGAGTAACCTAAAGCAAAGCACACACGTGCAACATTGCTAATTTAATTTTGTAGGCGTTTCTTAACTATGCTATAATATACCACGGTCTGTGGATTTTTTATTGTATTTAACTAAACAAGCAACTTCAGGGTCATAATGATATAATATTTGGCAATACATCTATTGTGATTTAACTACAAAAACAGAAATTTTAAATGGTCAGATACGTATACCGTAATACATAGTTATTTTTATGGACAGTTCAACGCTCAATATTTTAAACATCGAGATTAGAGTAGTATAGGTTACAAAAATATACAGACAAGATAAAAGTTTATACTCTGCTATTGATGACATGAATGATATTTATTTGTACGAGTATAACAGACATTGATTTAGGCCTAACACTTATAAAAAGACTATCTACTTTTTTCAATTTATTTTTTATATTATATTACAAAATTAAAATACTAAGTTATGCTGAAACACAAATGCACGGCAATACTACCTTATTATCAACAACATTTTAGTTTAATATTGATTCATTACATCTTTTTCTAATTATTGTAACATTTCGTTCCCTCTAACAATCTTTGCTCGACTTCTGTGAATTCTTTCGAATAGTATTTATACATTTTTTTTTTTTTTTTTAGTCGCCCTGCTGTAGAAAATGAATGAAATCATCTCTTTACAATACCAACCTGAACTGAACTAACGTCAAAACGATTCGAGCGTTGACTTTGAAAAGATATAAAGTAAACATGTGGTGTTATAGGCTCCTAATTTTTAACAGAGTTTCTATTTTCATAAATTTGTCGTCTTTAACAATATATGTTACCTAATACGATATTCCGAACAATATTTTATCTTTTTTTTTTCTAGAAGTCTGTTTTTGTTTCCAGTCCTTAAAAATCTTTGACTGGCTCTTTAGCTCCTGATATACGCTTGTCTTCTTTCTTGACTCTTCAACAACCCTGATTCTCGATAATCTCTTTCGGATGATCCCCCTCAACATTCACTTCAACTCTCTCAACTTTTAGACCATGAAGCTCCCCAATGACCATTCTAGGTTTTCAATCTGCTATGAGATCACTGAGGTTACGGGTCAAGATTGGTCCTATTTATAGTCCCCCCCCAACGTTGGGTGTTTTGACGAAGTATGTTGTGAGTGTGCCCTTGCCTTTAACATAAGTGGGTCCCCGACATTCGCAAATGTAGCCTGCGTTCTTTAATACCCTGTCAAAAAGAAAATTACTTTAATTGAAATTTGCCTGTTTTATGACCCTGGATGTTTGCTTGGATATGAATTCTGATCAGGCAAAGTCAGCAGAGTGCGTCCACAATGTACACAAACATACCCATTTTAAAGGTAATACAAATGAAATCTTCTGTCAAATATAAATTCGATCAGATTTATTTTTTTATTTTCCTATGTCGACTTGGGTATCTGATGTGAACAAGTTATAAGAAAACAGCAAGGAATCACACACTTCAGCTCCATTAAGTCCACTGCTGGACTTGGGCCTCCCTATGATCACTACAATGATTGGTCATAGGAGATATTACCACAATCACCACGCTTGGCAGGTGGATTGGAGATCGCAGTTATATTCTTATAGCACACAGGAGACGCTACTACATTTTTTTCAAACGTTGTCTGACCCTACGATTTCGCTTGTGTCGTAGGGCACAGCTTAGACTTATGTTTCATGTGCAAAAACACCCACACTATCATACGAATATTTGTTCCACGCGGGGATCGAACCCGCGACACGTAGCGCAGTAAGACAATCTCTCAGCCACTGCGCTAACGCTGCATCATCATATCAGCCAAAGAATGTCCAAAGCTGAACCAAGGTCTCCCCATAGATTTCCACAACTGTGTCGTCATTTTGAGGGAATTTTCCGTCAGGGGAGTAGTCACCACGCTTCGTAGGCAGGTTGATGAGCGTAGAATCCCTCTTGTTTAGGGTCCTTTAGTCACCTTTTACGGCATCCACGGGAGGTGCTAGAGTGTTCTTAATCCAGGCAAATCCTCTTGATCAACCTTTAGTCATCATATCAGCCAGAGGACGTCCACTGCTGAATAAAGGCAAGGCCTTAAGGAAGGAATTTGCCGATACTCACCACGCTTGGCAGGCGGCTTGGTGAGCGCAGAAATGCTACTGTTCAGCAAAAAGGGACGCTGCTGCCCATCCCTCTGGTTAAGAGTCCCTCAGTCGCCTTTTACGATATCCACGGGAGGATATGGAGTCGTGCTATATTCTTAATCCGGCCACCACTCGGAACTTTAGTCACCTTTTACGAAACACATGGGTGGAGCGGGGTGGTATATTCTGTGCCGGAAACTAAACGGAACCGGGAGAAACGCATAATTTTTCATCATTTCAGCCGGAAAACGTCCACTGCTAGACAGAAGCCTCCCCTAAAGATTGCCACAATGACCGGTACGGGTTCGTGTTGTGTGTTCATTGGGGGGTTTTGCCATAATCGCCACGCTGGGCAGACGGGTTGGCGATCGCAGTTGAGTTATAAATGTACTCGAAGGACGCTGCTGCCTATCCTGCGGCTAATCCCATAGTCGCTTTTTACGACACCCACGGGATGAGATGGGGTGGTGGTATTCTACACATACATACAATGAATACTTTTCTTCTTCTGCGGACCTTATTTCGGAGTTGCTCAAGTCACTCAAGAGCCTCCTACTTGGCTTAACGACTGCCGTCCACTGACAACAACCGCGGCTGATTTCCCGTGCCCTCTGATGGAGACGCTCAGTTCAAACCCCACTATGCGAGCACCCATCCATCGACTCACCACGCCAAGCGTCACTTACCTCACCGATCGTTTACCGATTCAGAGTGCAACTGGCTATCAATAAATACTTACTTAGCAGTATCTTCAGTGACCTGTATCTTGCCCATGATTCCGGTGGAGTCCATCCTCGAGGCTACGTTGACGGTGTTGCCCCAGATGTCGTACTGTGGTTTTTGGGCGCCGACCACGCCTGCTATCACCGGGCCGTGGCTCAATCCTGCAAGGTATGATGGTTAAATGCAAGAACCAATACCAGTACCGTATACCAGTTGCTCCAACAACACTACACACATACAGGCCATAACAAAGGTTCCGTGTTTGACAAAAAACTAATGACAAATGATCATTATAGCACTAATCATTTGAAAAACATCTCATTTCGCAAACATATTACTTTATAAGTAATCATTTGACAAAATACAGATTTAGCAAATGTTTTACTTTGCAAATATTTCAAATGTAAAAAAATCATTCCAATCATATTCATTGACCAAGTACCTACTTCGTTTGTCAAATATGTGATTTTACAAAATGACGGTAGATGAGTTGTTACATAATAAAGTAAAATAGGTAGAATTTGGTTCCAGCGGTTCGGTTGGTTGTGTTCGCAGTTCTAACCTAACCTAAATCTAGCCATTTCTGTCCAATTACCCTAAAGCAATGCATTTTGTCAAACGTTGTTTATGCTTTGCCTTGTTTTACCAATTATAAAAAGATGTTTTGATATAATGAAATGTTGGCTTTCAATTATTTGTCAAATGAGTTATTTACAGAAATAATAGTTTGTAAAGTGATAATTTTATCAAGTATTAATTTACCTAACGTTATTTTTAAAATGAGAATTTAATATTGTTTTTTTTTTTCAAATGACAGGACACCGATAATAAATCATCATCATATCAGCCAAAGGATGTCCACTGCTGAACAAAGTCCTCCCACAGATTTCGACAACCACAGGTTACATGCCACCCGCATCCAACGACTCCCGGCTACCATCATCAGGTCGTCCGTCCATCTCGTTGGAGGCCTCCCATGCTGCGATTTCCTGATCGTGAACTTCATTCGAGAGAAAGGTTTTCACCAACCATAAATTGAGCATATAGATCACAACATACACGCCAACGGAGTAAGGTGGGGGACCTCTTGGTTCGCGGGTGCGTATATTGGGGAATCTGCGTGCCCACACTAAGCGACCCAAGAGAAGACGGTAGCACACATGTGGTCACGCGCTGCCGTGGGACACCTTGGGGGATCCTTTACAATCCCCCTGGGGGGGGGTTGACTGCTTTATAGTCACCCTCTCCGACATGTGCTTATAGGCGTGGCACCAGTGGGCGGCTCTAGTGTGATCATACGAAGACCTGGAGCCTCCCTTAGGTGCCGAAGATGACCGCTCCAGTGGTTTTAGCCGGTAGGAGTCCGGCATACCCCTTCGTCCTTCACCGGGGCGAAGGAAGTCAGGTCAAGCTCACAACATAACTTACTATAAATATTTGCTATTCAATCTAAGAAAATCTAACCAAGGACTAATTTCAAAGGTTGACTTAAAAAAGTCTCGCGTATATTTTAGATTTTTGTTTTCCTGACGTTTCGAATACTTTGCAGCATTCGTGGTTGCAGGATGACTAAGGTGGTGACAGGCGCAGAAATAAAATTGTTTTATTATAATGTGTAATAATCGCGAAAACCTAGGACATTACTAGATGATGAGATGTAGATATCCTAAGAACTTGCCTTAAAAGTGTTTTTTGAAGTGAAAACTTCTTTTAGCGCGGGTACGCATATTTTTAGATGAGATAATATCTCTGGATTCGAGACACCGTTACGAGACGCTAGACGTTTAGTTTGGCGTTTCGCCGTCGGGATCGCATTAACCCTAGTACCCGTCTAAAAAATATCTAACGCGCCAACATAAGTTTTCACTTCTGTCGGCACTTCCGGAGTGCATTTTATTTTATGTGTCACTACAGGATTTTTCCTGTATTGTAGTTACAGTTTACACACATTATCTCGCATGCAAAAATGCCCAAACCCGAAAAAGCTATCTGCAGGCCATACAAATATTTGTTTCGTGCGGGGATCGAACCCGCGACTGTCGCATAAAGCCAATTACTTAGCCAGTACGCCAACCGTGCTGTCGACGTTATTACGCTCTATGGATTAAAATAAAATTCTGCATAGATGTGTACACACGGATACACATAAAGCTACATAACATTCAGTTTACGCTGATCTCTCATCATACCGAAAGCCTACACAACGCGAGATCAGCTTATACTGGTTATATTGCTTGATATGTACCCGTGTGTACTAGTAGATTATGTCGTGGAAGGATATAGAGTATGGGTGACAACGCTATGAAAGTCTGGCGAGGGTTTGAATTAGTCCATCGCGGAAGAAGTCGCGGGTTTCAGCTTGTCTTATAATAGTGATCTATCAACGCCATCTATGCGCTGTTGCAGTGTTTACGCAATAAGATGGCACCTTTCTATATGGACGCAGAAGCGCGCTCTCTGTCGTTGTCAAGAAAAAGCAGCATCAATAGAGAAAAGCTTCCAGAATGAGATAGATGGCGTTACTTGCCCAAATACAAGTAGTAGCCAGTTTTTGTTACGGGAATGTCCATTTTTTTAAACCTATCCTTTACTTCAGAGAATAATCTCTCGTTTAGCAATATTATTGTATCTTTAAGTTGGCTTAGTTGCAGATTTTTTAAGGACATACATTTTGTGATTTTTACGATTACAGTACAGATTTTTATATGACCCTTTCAGATTCCATGTCTATCAAAAATAACTATGTCATCTGCAGTTCTTCTGAATCGATGAAAATATTAGTTACGTGAAAGTTAACATTTTAGAAAGTTGCTTTCTTTGATTAGAACTTATACAGCCGAAATTAATAAGCAATATAATCCAAAACCTTTGGATTTAGGGTTAACCATTTGTCTGTGTTAAATGTTATCCTAACACAAAAAAAATAAAGTTTCAAAATCTGAATCTAAAGATATTGGATTCGATTTATTATTAATTTCGGCCGATAGCGTATTAGTACAATTTATCTTTAATCTAAAAACAAATCCAGATGTCAATGAAAAACTGATCTAGTATGTTAAAGAGGGCGGAAATTAAATCAAAAGTATTCCATCTTTACATAATCAAAAGTTGTGGCACATACCTATCCTCAGTTTGAACCTCTGGAAGGACTCCCTGTTGATCTGGTCCAGTATCGTCATAAGAGCAATCGCAAATTCCACTAAGATAGCTACCGTATGCTCTTCTTTACTCGTCGCATCCTGAAACAAAAACGGTTTCACAGTTACTATTTAAGTTCGTTGTTTTGCAATCTTCCGGTTATCAAGCGGAGAATGTTTTGGTGTAATTACCACCAAAAAGAC
Organism: Diloba caeruleocephala; assembly: GCA_947459985.1. Classification (NCBI taxonomy): domain Eukaryota; kingdom Metazoa; phylum Arthropoda; class Insecta; order Lepidoptera; family Noctuidae; genus Diloba; species Diloba caeruleocephala. The sequence goes on along the minus strand of OX381614.1, from coordinate 25,742,169 downwards.
CAAGAAGACTCAACCCGTCTGCCAAGCATGGCGATTATAGCAAAACCCCCCAATGAGCCTACAACACATCCATATCGGTCGTTGTGGTGATCTTTGCGGGAGGCCTGTGTCCAGCAGTGTACTTCACTCGGCCGAAATAATTTTCCGGACAATTCCTGGCAAAACCAAAAGAGGCCTCCAGACAGGCTTAAAATTAATTAAAAAAATAGACAACTGCTGCAAAGGGCACCCCTTGCGGGACTCGAACCTTGGCTTAGGGCGTTGTTGAAGGATACAGGCTATTTAGGGGTCAGCTGGATAGGTATGCGCCCGGTTTTGCATGCAACGTGCAACTTTTATTCATATTTGAGCCATAAGGAGCCATTGGGCTTTGAAGGAGAGCCCTTTAGTCATAGATGTTTTTTTTTATTTAAGTGGATTTTATATATATCTATAACAAGCACTTTATAGACAGTTTAAATGAATCATACGAAAGGCTAAGATTACCACCACTCCATTTTATCCCGTGGGAATGTAAAAGGCGACTATACGATTAGCCGGAGGAGGGGCATCAGCTTTTTTTTGGTTGGGCTTCTCGCATACACTTCTGGGAAGTGTGGTTGCTTAACCAGTCGTTTCTGGCGAAGCCAACAGAGGCCTCCAGCGAGGACGGTCAGCAGCGTCCTTCGAATGCATTTATAGGCAAATGCGACCGCCAACACGTCTGCCGAGCGTGGCGATTATGGCAAAACCCCCCAATAAGTACACAACACAAACCATACCAGTCGTTAAGGCAATCTTTGAGAGAGGCCTGTGTCCAACAGTCGACGTAGTGTTGGTTGAAATGATGATGATGAATGATAAAGTTGGTTGGATTTATAAAAAATGTCATGTGCCACTTTTATTACAATAAGCTTCATTTAAAAAAAAAATACGGATTGCACTGCGGGAGTGCCGACAGAAGTGAAAACATATTTTGGCGCGTTAGACATTTTTTAGATGGGTACTAGGGTTAACGCGATCCCGACGGCGAAACGCCAAACTAAACGTCTAGCGTCTAACGGTGTCGCGAGTCCAGAGATTTTATCTCATCTAAAAATATGCGTACCGCGCTAATAGAAGTTTTCACTTCAAAAATAATGGAAAATGCTTAGTTCAGAAATATATTATGTTCTTACAGTTTGTTCCTCTTTGCCTGGTCTCAGTCCAGATGCAATCATGTACGTGCTTCCAATTGTCTTTATTTTCTCTATACAGCTGAATTTCGGCTTCAGGAGTAACTGGAATATTACAACTTCATTTTAAATCTGATAAGTTTTCTTAAAATATAATTTAATATTTTGGGTATCATGGACACAAACTGCCGGGGATAAAATATAATACAGATTTTTTTATCTGTCCAGTTTGTAAATTCTAGACAATTTAAAAGCATTATGATATAAAATTAGACAATAGTATGCTGTTGGCTTGCTTAATGGACCAGACGAATCCTTGAGTGGAGACTGGAGACAATGAGTCGAAAGACGTAGTGTGCGATGCCCCCAAGCCAGATGGACCCATGACTTGAAGAAAGCTGGAACAAATTGTATATAGAAGGCGGAAAATCTGGTGTTGTGGCGCAGCTCGGGATAGGCATATGTCCAGCAGTGGACTGCGATAGGCCAAGTTGATTAGTGATGCTTCTTGTGTGTCACTTTATATGTCATGTATGCGGTCATTTGACTCATCCATAGCTAAAACCTATGCAATTAGTACACTAACCTTATCAAAGTCACATATAATCTCGTTTAGCAGTCGCAAACACTCCAAGCCTTGTTTATTGACGTCAGTCTCATCGTAGAACTCCTTGTAATTCGGTATCGATGCGAACATCACAGCTATGGTCGAATATCTCTCGTGGTATAACTCTGCCTGCAAGTCGAAAATTGGGTGTCAAGCATTGCAAAAAAATATATATTTATAGGATTAATTAAGCCACATACGGCCTTATACTGAAACGCCACTCATATTTAAGACCTACTTAACTATTTGTGACGCCCCGAATAACGAATAGTATAGATAACTAGCCGTACCCGCCCGCTAAGCTAGGCGCAAATTATATTTACACCTATTCATGTATTCTGGACGCTGCTGCAAGATATAAAATTGGAACACACATGAAAATTTAAGTTATAATTCATGTATTGATCCCGAAAACTTTCATTGAGAACCGTTGAGCCGTTTCGGCGCCTATTCGAGATAACATTCAGTACAGTAAAATGATAATTGTAAACGTTACTATTACGCTTGATGCATAAATAATAATATAATGGCCGAAAACTGTGGAGGGTGTGAGAGAAGGCTTATTGTGTGAGAGAAACAGGAGACCGGCTTCGGCCTCATCCCTACTCCGTGCTGTTACTGGGCGAGAAGTGACACCGGTAGACGCCTGGGGAGGATAACTTACCAAGTGATAATTGATCAGTTATCGAGCGGGATGAAAAATTACTAAAACAACTATTAAAAAATAGGGGTTGGTGATAGAAGGGTGAAAATTTAGGGTTGTATGTATTTTTAATGCCACATTATAAAAATATGAAAATAAAAAATGTTGTCCAAAAAATTAAAAAAATCTTAAGGGGTGGACAACCCTTATCACATAGGGGTATGAAAAATAGATAGTAGCCGATTCTCAGACCTACTGAATATGCATATAAAATTTCATAAAAATCGGTCAAGCCGTTTCGGAGGAGTATGGTAACTAACACTGTGACACGAGAATTTTAAATATTTTGCCAAAAAATTAAAGTTTATAATTAACAAATAAAAAATAGGAGTTGATCGTAGAGTGGTGAAAATTTAGGGTTGTATGTATTTTTGTATGCTATGTCATAAAAAAATAAAAACAAAAATTTTTGCCTAAAAAATAAAAATAAAAATTTAGGGGTGGACTACCCTTAACATTTAGGGGGATGAAAAATAGATGTTGGCCGATTCTCCACCCTGGCCGACAATCACGCTAAGGATCACAAAAATCAGTCGAGCCGTTTCGGAGGAGTTCAAGTTCGAACCCCGTGACACGAGAATTTTATATATTAGATAAAAAAATAGAATAATAAAAAGCTCTCGGGGATGATTGTAAAGGATCCCCCCCAAGCCTCGCTGTGCGCTGTGCTGCGCACACGGTGGCTCACGACCACGTGCGCGACCGTCTTCTCGGGGGTCACTCGGTATGAGCACAGACTCCCGAATCTACGCGCCCGCGACCCCCCTAGAATGCAAGTGCTACCTATTAAGAACACATGAACAAAGTGACTTCGCCTTAATAACTAAAAGAAAAATGCTATTGGACACTGTGGCAGCACCTACACCGCCACCATATAACTGCAACTTACAGCGACATCTACTTGACTATTAATTGCAACTCTTCGATGACGTTAAAGAATCCTGAATCACGCTTGTAAAGTATTCGCGCAACGCTGCATATATACAGTCGCCCAACATCGACCGTTGGGCTTCGGCTCGCCAGGCATACCACCCGCCTGGCTGGAGGATCCTCCCTTTTCTATGGAGGAACGCCACACCTTGTTCCCCATAGACACATTCTTAGTAAAGAACAGTTTGATAGTTTAAGTTATAATTAAATTACTTATTAGCCTAATTACAAGGGTATATTGTAATAAGATTATGCATCCAATGATGAACTCTAGGGAAAAGAAAAAGGAATGAAAGTCCTATTTTAATGTTTAAAACTAACCTCAGACGCGACAAACGTCAGAAAATGTTCTGCCACATGAGCTGGGAGTATGTTTTCGAGAAGTATCTGGAATAAAAACAATTGATTTTTAACAGATCCTTGGAGATCTTCAAATCTTGAAGTTCAAATTAAAGAATGAATATTCAGGTGTCAGACGGCACATCGAGCTTATCAGTTCTGAATGAGTAAGTCCTATCTTCAAGGTTTTGAAACGAGATAGAGATCCAAAACACACTTATCGAAAAACTTGAAATAACGATAGACATCCTTATTCATAATTTCAGCCGAAAAACGTCCACTGCTGGACAGAAATTGATTTGTTCCGTATAGTTTTAAACAATTATCAATTTATTGTTTATCTGCTTAGGCACTGTGCCGTCAACTGAGTGACCGTGCCTTGCATAACCTCCGATCTTTGACCGATCAGCGAGTGTAACTAGTAAGAGTAGCTCAACCTCCTCCACCTCTCCTATTCAACCAACCTTATTGATTCCTCTCATCGTCTCGACCTCTTCCTGTTCGAACTTAAGCTTGTCCTTCCAGAGGAAGTCGGTGCGCGATGTGAACTCTATCTGCCGGTCCAGGATGTGCAGTAAAGCTGCTAAGAATACCAGCACCATACCAGCTTTAGCAGCGTAGGGGATCATTGTGAATCTGAAATGTTTCAATGTAATGACTTTTGATTTCATGTTTTGACTAAACGTTGCCCCACACTAGGATTTCTCCTGCGTCGTGGATGCGTTTACAGACATGAATTCCACATACAATACACCCAGACCCGGAACAACTACCTGCAGATCATACAAATATTTGTTGCGTGCGGGAATCGAACCCACGACTGGGACGCAGCAGCCGACTGTATCAGCCACTGCACCAACCGTGCCGTATTGTAACAGTAAGGTAAGGCATGTGGCCATCCGCAACGCTGTTGTCCGTGTTAGTGGACTTGTGTCAGAGTCGTTCAAGCCGCTCATAAGCCTCCAACTTGGCTTAACGACTGCTGTCTAATGACCCGGACTGATGATTACTATATGCGCTCCGACGCACGAAGACGCTCATTTAAGTTTCAGTCACCCATCCATAGACTGACTACGCTGAGCGTTGCTTAACTTCACCGATCACTTACCAATGATTACCCTCACCGAGGGCAACTAGCAAACTAAAATAATAATCAATAAAGGTTCGAAAATGTTGTCCTCCGCTGAAAACGATTGCAGAGGAAGTCATACATAGACATGGTGCATTTACTACATGGCAAAAAACATTGCATTGTGACTTCCACTGCAGGACAAAACCCTCTACTTACTCAGTATCCAAATCCCTCTTCTGGTATTCATAGAACAGCTCAGCGGACGCAAACAGGGTGATGTGGGACGCTAACGTGACCAACATCAGGATCAGTTTTAGCACGAAGCCGACTCGAAGGAACACTGATATCGAGGCCAAGGTCAGAACTGAGCTGTACAGGTAGCTCTGGAAATCATAAAGAATGATTTATTATACATAATAGATAAAAACAACTATAACGGCCGAATACTCAAACGCCATTTGACTTTAAGTCCTCGGTTAAGCAATTTAAGGTGCCGGGTTTCGTATCAAAAACAGGTTTCTCGAATAGTTAAAGCGGGGACTTAACATTAAATGGCGTTTTAGTATTCAGCCGTAAGATAAATAAACCGACTGGACATTGTGAAGAATTATAAGCGAGCCAATAACTTATCCTCCAAGGATACTTAAGATTTAAAAGAGTAGAGAAGAGAGCGCTGAGCGATCAGACAGATCATCATTATATTATATCATTACAGATAGCTGTGTCGCTATCATATTTTTTACATATATCAGCCAAAAATTTGGCTAAACAAGTTGCTTCTTTTGAGCAATGTTCTAGTTGTGACATTAGTAATAATTTAGCCAGGAATTTGGCTATACATCATGACATTGATATTAATTTAAATTAGAAATTAAGACAATGGAGGGAACCTCTTGCAAAAATAAATATAAATTAGAAAGCCCACACTTTTATAACATATGTAAGAATTTAGACACCATCAACCTGGTGCATCAAAATATTCAAGGTATTATGGGCAAAGATTTAGAAATTGAACTATTCATGAACTGCAATGACATTGACATTCTATGTATTACAGAGCATTGGCTAAAAAGTCACCAGTTTATGTTCAATTTCAGTAATCACCAGGTTGGCAGTTCGTTCAGCAGGGAAAAAGCAATACATGGCGGCTCATTAATTATAATGAATAATCAGCTAAAATTCAAAGAACGTAAAGATATTGTGGGCCTCTCTGTTGAACGAACAATAGAAATAGCCTGTGTAGAATTGGAGCGGTTTATTGTGTTAAGTGTATACAGACCTCCTTCAGCATTGTATGATTCTTTTGAAACAGTTATGGATGAAGTATTATATAAAATGTCTAATTTGAATAAAACCATCATCACATGTGGTGATTTTAATGTTAATTTACTAGAAGATTCAAATTCAAGTGCAAACATCAAAAGCCTTTTTCAGTCATACAATCTTGTTAACTTATTTCTGGAGCCTACCAGAATTACTTCAACTACAGCCACATGCTTAGATAACATTTATACAAATGTTATACCACACTACAAAAAAGTTATTAACCTATTGGACTCTGACCACTGTGGACAGCAGATTACCATAATGAACAAAAGGAATAACGTGGCTAAGAAGCATATTACTGTTAATCCAAAAACCGTGAGTCGCTTGGAAAGATTTAGAAATAGACTCAGTAGTAAAATACCTATTTTACCATACAGCAATAATCCAAATAAACTATATAATGACTTTTTTAATATATACTGTAAAGAATTCAATGCAACTTTTATCCCCAAGACGATCACAGTTAATGGCAATGCAACCTTTAGTGAATGGGCTACTGTTGGAATTCATTTAAGTAGAAAGAGACTTTATGAGCTATATGATGAACGAAAATATATTAATACTGATAAATTTAATCTTTACGTTAGAAATTACTCTAAATTATTTAAAAGAATTTGTCATATAGCAAAATCTCGTTATTTGAGTTCAAAAATTAAAAATAGTAATGACATAATTAAAATGACTTGGAATGTTATTAGTAGTGAAACTGGAAAAGTTAGTAGCCGGAACGGTGACTATAGCTTATTTATTGACGATAAAATAATTAAGTCAGATATACAAGTAGCTATGGCTTTCGAACATTTTTTTACTGACATTCCCATTTCAACTACTAAATCATTAAACTCTTCCCCTACTGTAGCAGAAACTTTACTTAAACAAAATGTAAATTTTTGCAGTAACGAATTTCAATTCGTTCATGTTAATTCTAGAGATATAATAAGAACCTTTAACACTCTAAATGTTAAAAAAACTGCAGACTTGTGGGGAAATTCTGTTAACGTAGCCAAATCAATTATTGACATTGTTGCACCTGAATTGGCTCTAATTTTTAATAAATGTATTGACTGTGGAAAATTTCCTGATCTTATGAAAAATAGTAAAATAATTCCTTTGTTTAAATCAGGTAGTACATCTGACCCTAGTAATTTTAGACCTATTTCAGTGCTACCTACATTTAGTAAAATTTTTGAAAAATTAATGTTGAATCAATTACAAGCCTTTTTTAATAAGTATCAATTATTACATTGCAAACAATTTGGATTTACAAAGGGTCGTTCAACAACTGATGCTGGTGTTGAACTCTTAGGACATGTTTTCGGCGCTTGGGAGGATTCACATGATGCCTTGGGCATCTTCTGTGATTTGTCTAAGGCATTTGATTGTGTTCTCCACGAAATATTGATCAGGAAATTGCTTCACTATGGTATTACGGATTTTGCACTGGAACTTCTGGTCTCATATTTGAATAATAGGATTCAGACAGTTGATGTTAATGGAAAGCGATCTCCTGGGTCTGTGGTCAAAATGGGAGTACCACAGGGCTCAATTCTTGGCCCATTTTTGTTTCTTATATACATAAATGACCTACCTTACATCATGAAGGATAGTCATGAGATAGTGTTGTTTGCAGATGACACATCACTTTTATTTAAACTTAAACGCCAACATCTGGCATCTGACGATGTAAATAACGCTATCTCTAGAGTGGTCCACTGGTTTAATGTTAATAATTTAGTCTTGAATGAGACAAAAACTAAATGTATGAAATTCACAACACCTAATGTTAAAACGGTGAACACCAGTGTATTAATGAATGGCGCGGAGTTGGATCTTGTGGACACCGCAGTGTTTTTAGGTATTACTTTAGATTCTAAGCTGCAGTGGGGCCCACACATTCTTAAATTGTCGAAAAAGCTTAGCTCTGCAGCATACGCGGTAATGAAAATTCGTTATTTAACAGACATAGAAACAGCCCGATTAGTATATTTTGGTTACTTTCATAGTGTAATGTCGTACGGTATTCTGTTGTGGGGGAATGCTGCCGATATTCAAACTATTTTTGTGCTGCAAAAACGAGCTATTCGGTCAATTTATAAGTTAAGCTCTAAATATTCACTTAGGGAGCAATTTAAAAAGATTAATATAATGACCGTTCCATCTCAATACATTTACGAAAATGTTTTGTATGTTCATAAAAATATCTCTCTGTTTGCAAAGAATAGTGATACCCATAGTATTAATACTAGGAACAAACACAAACTCGTTGTTCCTGCCACTAGGCTCCAGAAAATAAGCAAATCATTTAAATGTCAATGTGTACGTTTTTACAATAAAATCCCAAGCCATATTAAAAAACTAAGCGTTAATAAATTCAAGTCCACTATAAAACAGAAGCTGTGTAGAAAAGCTTTCTATAATGTAACAGACTATATGGACGACAAAAATGCTTGGGATTGAGCTGCTCTGATATGCATAGGCTTATATTGACATTCCATGTACATGTATCTAAAACCAGTACTTTTAATTAATTTGACATTTAAATTGCATCATTTCTTAAAATGGATTATATTAATTCATATAATGACATTTCATTATTCTATATGACATTATGTTATTTATTTTTAATGTTATTTTTATGTTCATGTTATGCATTTAGATTTGATACTGTAATAGTGCGAGTACCATGTGGGCTTTTCAATTATTTTGTTTTATTGACGTGATATTTGTCTGGCAGTTTAGGTATGTCATGCTCACTCAAGTGTCCTGCTTATGGTGGCGTTGTGTGTCGGGTCGCTAAGTTTCCCTACAATATGGTTGAGCTGAGCGACGCTGATGCATGCGTCATGCTCGTGAACGAGTGCCGTCTGTTGGGATTGGTCATCTTAATGCTGTCATGACAATTGAATCAAAAATTCTGGTGAATATTAAAATCAAGCTTATTTAGTGTAGACTTTTTAAGATAGACTCTTTCTTCCTGCATTGTCCTCACATTACCATCATTTCGAGAACATTGTACCAATATGATTTAAAAAGAGTAACCATGGAGTTTCTTGCCCGTTCTTCTCCATAGGAAATCTACACCTTGGAACGAGGCAACTAAAGTCTTGACTATTCATAAGTGCCTATAAATGGTTTTACATGAATAAAAATATTTTTATCTTTATCTTATCTTTATCTTTATCATATTTCAGCCGAGTTAGGAATAGAAAAAACTTGGGTGAGGAATTTAAGTTAGGGCATTTAAACTCATTAATTCTTCTCTGCCGTGTGGTGCCGGCTCAGAATGCCACCACCCTATTTCATCCCGTGGGTGTCGTAAAAGTCGACTAAGGGATTAACCGGAGGATGGGCAGCAGCGTCCTTCGAGTACATTAACAACTCAACTGCGATCGCCAACCCGTCTGCCAAGCGTGGCGATTATGGCAAGACCCCCCAATGAGCCCACAACACACCCATATCGGGAGTTGTGGTGATCTTTGGGGGAGGCCTGTGTCCAGCAGTGGACTTCTTTCGGCCGAAATGATGAAAAAAAAAAAAGATGAATTCTTCTCTTGTCGTTTTTCCATAGAGCTTTACTTAACTAAATAGACCAATAATACTCCTATCAAATCCGGTTTTACACGGCAGACAAAAATCTCCTCGAGAAGAATTTCAGCATATGATGCTGAAGATCGTGCTCAGATAAATGGTAGCATATGCAAAAAAACAAGTTTAGTCCCTTTTATGACATCACCATCATTTCAGCCGGAAGCTTACTTAGTGCTGAAAACAGGGCTCCCCAAAAATAACCATACCACCGACGTTTGTGTGGTCCTTTTTTTAATCACCACAGTTATAACGAACTGAAAATAATGAATCTAAACACTACTTCACTTACAAACAAACTTACTGGTGCAGAATCAATATCATTGTACATCCTCAAGCCGCTCCCAGATCCATCTTCGGTGTAGTTAAAGTCTGTCAGGTTAGAGCTGGCGTTACTGCGTAGATACATCGGATAATCTATGATCACGAAGGTCTGGAACTGGTAATAATTATAGTATATTAACATTTATATATATAACTAATCTACATAAACTTAAAAAAAATGTAAAAAATTTGGTCCTTAATATTTATGGACCCCTTCAATATTTTGTGTTTATTTCTCAATTATTAATAAGTATATATATGTTGATATTAAGTCGGAAAAGCCCGAGGTATCAAACATATAGGCCCTATCAGAAAACCAGCACTGCAGTATATATATATATAGATTTTTATAGCCCCACATTAGTATTTCTCCTGTATTGTGGGTGCGTTTACAGACATGAATTCCACATACAATACACCCAGACCCGGAACAACTACCTGCAGATCATACAAATATTTGTTCCGTGCGCGCAGCAGCCGACTGTATCAGCCACTGGACCAATCGTGCCGTCAGCATATGCTGAGATATGGACCTTTTTTGTCCTCGTACAGCACTACTGCAGTCATATATATTTTATTTAGTTAATAATAAGTTTTCATTGTCATTTTGTACGGTAAAGAAATATGTTCGTATGACCTACTCTATCTGTATAAATAATAAATATTTGCTTCGAGCAGGGAGCAAACTCTTCACACGTAGCGCAGAAATATAAACGATTAGCAACAATAGGTGCAGTTAAAAGATGATTAAAATAAAATAAACCTACCAGATTGATAACTGCGCATGCGCCTATGAGTAGCACAGAGACCAAGAACATCGTCAGTCTTATAAACTGGTTGCTGGACACCACCTGAAAAATATAATAGCTGAGTTGAGTTCTTATTTTTTCCACATCCCGGCCAGCAATCATCCAACGAGATGGACAGCCGACCTGGTGAAAGTCGCTGACAACCACTGGATTTAAGCGACTTTTAACCGGTTGTTGTGGAAATCTATGGGAGAGGCCTTTGCTCAACATTGGACGTCCTTCGGCTGAAGATGCTATACCTCTAGGACAATGGCCCAACATGGGTATTTAAAACAAAGTTTTCGGATTTGATAATCTTGACGACGTTCGCAAGCGAAAAGATCTTTACTACCACCAAAGAGAATTGAGTACGAAAAGACGAGCAACTTCTGAGCGATGCAAGTCTAGATGTACCAGAGATGCTTCTGTTAATGTTAACTGTACTTGCAAGTACGGACGGATGTGTAAAGGTCCAGATGTATCAGGAAAACAGCACTTAGTTTTAGCGAAAACACTAGCATTCGCTTCCTTCTAAATAGACATCCCATGTAATGTCCGGATTAAAAATGAAGCACCACACCATATCCTCCCGTGGATGTACTAAAAGGCGACTAAGGGACTCTAAGCCAGAGCCAGATGGGCAACAGCATCCCTTTTGTGGAACAGTAACCATACACCAAGGGCCTTTGTTGATATGATGAACCATACAGCGCTTACCAACCCGTTTGCCAAGCGTGGTGAGTTTTGATAAATACGCCCAAGGTGACGACACAATTGTGGAAATCTATGGGGCAGGACTTTGTTCAGCAGTGGACGTATAAATGGCTGACATGATGATGAAATATAAATTACATTTGAGTAAAAGGATTCACGACAAGGGCAGTATGTAGCAAAGTATAGTCTCAGATTATGGTTAGCTTAATCACATCCTGGGATAATAGTTAATTTACTAGACATAACAGACTAGATCGGAGGAGGAGGACCCGGAGCCGGGGTTACAACCGTCACGACGCCCGTGCCCAACACGCCTGAGCCCTGTCGTCTTTATATGGCTTTACATGGGGGCCTTGGGGGTCGCGAGCGCACTTATTGGGAAATCTGCGTGCTCATACCGAGCGACCCCCGGGAAGACAGCGGTGTGCATGTGGTCCCGTAACGCTATGTGCGCAGCACAGCGCATAGTGAGGCCTCGGGGGAATCTTTTACAATCCCCTCGAGAGATGCCTGGAGGGGTGGCCTCTTTACAGTCGCCTTCCCTCCACTAGAAGGGATGACCGCTTTACAGTCATCCCCTCCGAGATGTGCCTAAAGGCGTGGCACCAACGGGTGGCTCTAGATGGAGATATTATTCGAGTTCCTGGAGCCTCCCTTCAGTGCCGACCATGATCACCCCGGTGGTTTTAGCCGGTAAACCTCCTGCCGTTGCTATAAGGTGGGGGACCTCTGGGTTCGCGGGTGCGTAGATTGGGGATACTGCGTACTCACACCAAGCGACCCAAGAGAAGACGGTAGCACGCATGTGGTCACGCACTGCCGTGGGACGCTTTGGGGAATCCTTTACAATCCCCCCGGGGGGGTGACCGCTTTACAGTCACCCTCTCCGAGATGTGCCTATAGGCGTGGCATCAGTGGGCGGCTCTAGTGTGATCATGCGAGGAACTGGAGCCTCCCTCGGGTGCCGAGGATGACCGCTCCAGTGGTTTTAGCCGGTAGGAGTCCGGCATGCCCTTTAGCCCTTTCCTGGGGCGAAGGAAGAACATGAGGTATTTCCTCAATAAAAAAAAGGCATAAAGGAACTTATCTCTCGAGGTGATGAGCACAATGTGGTGCCACGCAAGACTAGTTCTGGGTAGCATTACAATTGTTATGGGCTGGCGTGACGAGTACCACCGGGCGAACGAATTGCAGGTCTCGTAACAGTAAAAATAAATTGCTTCCAAACATCATCTTGATTCAAACTCAAACTCATTTTTTTATTTCATATAGGCCCTAATAGGCTCTTACGAAAGTCAAGTTAAGTGCGCGGTTCGGAAAAGTCGGTCCTATGAAGAAGAGCCGGCAAGAAACTCCATGGATATACTATTTTCAAATAAAGTTACATTACAAATTTGTTATTACATTGTAATAAGCAATGTATGTGCGAACAAAGTAGACTAATTAAATGTAAAATATACACAATAACAAAACAGACAATTGCCTCTGACACAATAGGAAACTGATAACAATTAACGTGCAGCACTAATAAAGTGGACGAAGTTCACACATATACAAAATGTAGCAGAAACTAAATTATATAAAATAAAAGGCATTTTAAACGCCAGAGCTTTAAATATCATATTTAATATATTATGTGAGTAAAATTTATATGTCAAAAGTATGGCTTTTGATATATATATAGCCGTGTGGTGCCGGTTCAGAATACCACCACCCCATTTCCTCCCGTGGGTGTCGTAAAAGTCGACTATGGGATTAGCCGGAGGATGGGCAGCAGCTTCCTTCGATTACATTAACAAATCAACTGCGATCGCCAACCCGTCTGCCAAGCGTGGCGATTATGGCAAAACCCCCCAATGAGTCCACAACTCACCCATATCGGTCGTTGTGGTGATCTTTGGGGGAGGCCTGTGTCCAGCAGTGGACTTCATTCGGCCGAAATAATGACATATCAAAAGCCTAAGATTTAGTGCAAAGACCTGCGGCAGCTATAAGTAATACTAACCTGTCCCGGCTTCGTGCAGTTATCAGCGTACAAGTCGTCAGCTAGTACTGGCACGTCAGATAACGGACGCAACCCCCGCGACATCATGCGGCCATCGTACCACGACAGATACACGAACACCAGCAACGTGAAGAGCGTAGGACCGAAGGACGCGTATAGGACTAACCCCCTGAACCAGAAAAAGGTTTATTAACGAGCGGCAAAATTGCCAAGTTGGTCCACAGTAAACTAAGCATTGTAGTATTTCCCGGAAAAGATGAGACCCAGTGGTTGTCGATTGCAAAGACGATTAAGAGTCCATCGAGAGAATAGCCAATTCTGTGTTCACGCACGTATTCGTCTTTGCCCAATTCGAATCTGCCGCCTTATGTCTTGGCGCCAGATGGCACGATGTCACGTGGGACGCGTCGACCAATCACAAACGCTCGAGTGGTTTTCTCCTTCATGGCGGTTGCAACCAAAAACGGAACGATCCCTCTCGCGGTGTAATTTTCGAATATTGATAACGGCTTGTTTTAACGCTGTGATTTATGCATAAACTATTAATTGGAGTGACTACGGTGTGCTATTTGTGTTAGTGAACTTTTCCACACGGATCCTGAACTTTGATAGCCGACATCCACGTGCCTGCACATGTTCAAGGACCACGGCAAAGATAGGTAGATTTGATTGGGTTGCGTTACGTGCATTTTGGCGTTTAGGTTCGGCCTACTGGCCCTATAGGTATATACAGTCCACAAACAAAATTCGGCAAGTTTACGGTACACTATGAAATTTAAACAATATGCTGCGATCTCCAATCCGCCTGCCGAGCGTAGTGATAATGGCAATGCCTGAGATGATATTCTTTACGAAGCCTTCTACCTCCATTGCGAAAACGTTATAACTTGAAAATAGGTAGCAACATCAATTTTAACAAATGCGTGAATGGGCACGAGACGTTGGCACAATCACTTATTTCTTGTTAGATTTCCAAAATTTTATATAATTTTATCCACATTCTTTTTCAGAATACCACCACCCCATTTCTTCCCGTGGGTGTCTTGAAATATGGGCAGTGGCGTCCTTCGAGTACATTAACAATTCAACTGCGATCGCCAACCCGTCTGCCAAGCGTGGCGGTTATGGCAAAACCCCCCAATGAGCACACAAGATACCCATATCGATCGTTGTGGTGATCTTTGGGGGAGGCGTGTGTACAGCAGTGGACTTCATTCATCCGAAATGATGATGATGATGATGAATAGTTCCTATTTCTAGCTTTTAATAGTAAATAAAAATCCGCCATATTCTCCATAAAAATACATCACCAAACATTACCTTCGTGCACCGAGTCCTTTGATATAACTACAGTCATCTTAGCACGAAAATAAACTGATATTAATGTTAGTTATAAACTTACTTAGGTACGGTCAGAAGTTGTATAAACGCTAACAATGTGAACAGTAAGGCTGCGCATGCGACGTTGTACTTAAACTGCTCGTCGGCCTGGTTGCGGTACTGGCGCTCCTGGGAACTGCTCTTAAACCACAGCGTGACGCGGTTCATGCCTTCGGAATTGGTGCTAAAACCAAAAAGAATTACACGTTAGACCTTCCATGCTGGTCACCCCAGAAACTGTGGAAATACCGGTATAGTCATTTGCTGTAAACCAAAAGCTCGTCCAGTCACAACAAAACTCTAAATAAAATACTGACCTGCAGTCACAGCAAGTCGTCCTTTGAGGGAGCAGATTTTGTTCTATCATTGCTAAACTCTGAAATAAATGAAGAATATAAAATAAATAATTATAAAAAAAAAACTGTTATTGCTAAACTCCTAAATAAATGTTGGATATATTTAGTCAAATAAATAATTGTTAAAAAAATCCTATCATTGCTAAACTCTGAAGTAAACGAAGAATATATTTAGTCAAATCAATAATTGTAAAAAAATCTATCATTGCTAAGCTCTGAAATAAATGTTGAATATATTTAGTCAAATAAAAAATTCTATCATTGCTAAACTCTGAAATAAATGAAGAATATATTTGGTCAAATAAAGAATTGTAAAAAAAATATATATTAGTGGTAAACTCTAAAATAAATGAAGAATATATTTAGTCAAATTAATAATTGTAAAAAGATTCTATCATTGCTGAACTCTGAAATAAATGAAGAATATATTGAGTCAAATAAATATATGTTGAAAAAATGTATCATTGCTAAACTCTAAAATAAATGTTGGATATATTTAGTCAAATAACAGATATTTATTTCTGAAAGACTTACAGAAATTCCAATATTCTTGGCAAGCGTAGAGTCAGTGATATTAGCAAAAGGTTTGTCAGCGCCCCAACATTCCACATACTTCGTCATCTTGCTGGAAGGACGAGATCGCGTTGGTACTCCGGGAGTAGCTGTAATATCATAATTTTTTCAGCATTTCGGCCGAATGAAGTCCTCTGCTGGACACAGGCCTCCCCCAAAGATCACCACAACGACCGATATGCATATGTTGTGGGCTCATTGGGGGGTTTTGCCATAATCACCACGCTTGGCAGGCGGGTTCGCGATCGCAGTTAAGTTGTTAATTTACTCGAAGGACGCTGCTGCCCATCCTCCGGCTAATCCCCTGGTCGACTTTTACGACACCCATGGGAGGAGACGGGGTGGTGGCATTCTGGGCCGGCACCACACGGCACTCTGGGCCGGCACCACACGGCACTGTAATATAACCCAGTGTTTTAAATCAAGTAGTTATTTTTGGCTAGACAGTTAATCTCAAATTGTATTCTCAACGTTGCTTTACTTCGGAAAAGTTGGATGTACATTGTCAGCAGTAAACTGCGATTGACTGAGTTGATAATTATGCTCATATCACACTTATTGGCTTGGCACCGTATCAGCATAACCTGGACGCGATTCAGATTCATTTCTTCAAATAGAATTCCATAACTTTTATTTCAATAAAGTAAGGCACCGTGTGGTGTCCGGATTTAGAAAATAGCACCACTCCATCTCCTCCCGTGGATGTCGTAAAAGGCGACTCAGGGAATCTAAACCAGACGGATGTGCAGCAGCGTCAGCGCCTTCTATGAAACGGTAGCCATACTGCGCTCACCAACCCGCCTGCGTGCTGCTGCCAAGCGTGGTGCAAGCTATACCCCCCAAAAATCATGACACAGTTATCTCAATCTATGGGCCTCCCCTTTGTTCAGCAGTGGACTTATAAGTGGTCGATATGATCAAGGCACACATATCAGCACAGCATTGTCAACGCCTCACCTCTTCACAATTCAATGAGCAATACACAGAATGTGGTCAATCCACCCCTTACTGATACAGCGGTAACGCTAACTCGTTGCTCAACATAATGCAGACGCGGTGGCGACATGAAGCCATATAATTTAATAGTGACGACCTGTTAGTGAGTTGGTGGCAATAGGAGGACTCAGTGGAGTTACATCGCTCCGGTGCCGATGTCGAGGCATACGTGATGAGGCGAGGCGATGCTCATACGGCACCGAGGCGATAAGCGTGCTATGATCTTAAGAGTCTCCATTTATAGGAATTATGTTCTTGGTGGGCAATGCTACATACATACTACGTGCTGATTTTGTCACAATCCTGCAGCGCTAATTATGGAAAGGTCCCAGTCAAAAGAGCTATTGTTTAATAACGAACAAGTGCAGGCACTAGCACAAAATGTCACACTTTATTATAACTGACATGAAAATGATTCTATAAACACCTGAATCAAATGCAATCAGCATCACATCATGGAATTTTACTAAAATAGTAAGATTACAGAAGAGCGTCACAGCAAAACTATGAATGTTGTGCCGAAATTCCCGGTAACTTTATGAAATCTTATTCTGACAAATTGACAGTAGATAAATAAGATTGACAGAACGAGGACGGTTTACGGAAAACACGAAAGTGGGCGAAAATATGGACTATACCTATAAAGTTAAATGAGACACAGGAAATGTTAGCCACGAGGGCAAATATATATAAAGAATACACTAACATAGCGATTCACTTAACATCCTAAGAAATAGAGGCTGCGTTGTCTCAATTGGAGTTGGTTGGTCACTTTGGCCGCTAGAATCCTCTGGACAAACATTAATTAAATCTTTAATTTCTCAAGTTTAGAACCTTTGAATTTCATACTTAGGCCCTGCCATTTATTGAGATTCAGAAAAACTTGTTTCATGTTTTAGAGAACGAATCGGATGCTTGATTTGTAATAGTACGATAGTTTGAAAACAGGAATTTCTACTTTCAATTTCACGTCGTTCCATGTCCAAATTAAAGTCATCATTTCGGCCGAATGAAGTCCACTGCTGGACACAGGCCTCCCGCAAAGATCACCACAACGACCGATATGGGTGCGTTGTGGGCTCATGTGGCGATTATGGCAATACCCCCCGTATTGCCATAATCGCCACGCTTGGCAGACGGGTTGGCCATCGCAGTTGAGTTGTTAATGTACTCGAAGGACGCTGCTGCCTATCCTCCGGCTAATCCCTTAGTCGACTTTTACGACACCCACGGGAGGAGATGGAGTGGTGGTATTCTGAGCCGGCACCACACGGCAAATTTAAGTCAACTTCACTCATATTAACTAAATTTACACTTGAGAAAAAACTAAAATCATCGACAATTGAACAGTTTGCTTTGCTCACATGAGCCTAGAAATATTTACCTGTCCCCATAATAGGGCTGATGGCTCCAATAATAGATCCACTGCGGCTTTTAGGTTTCACAGTCACAACTGACCCATTACCAAGACCTTCGCCAGGACTAGTCGCCTGGTTACTGTCGAAAGCAACTACTTTTACTGATGCTCGTCTGCTAAGATCTGAAATAACAGCAGACAGAAGTGTATTATCACAACTATTAATATTTATGTTTCGTGTGGTTCCCGGCAAAATATAGACCACCCATGGTTGTCGTAAAGGGCACCTAAGGGTTAGAATGGAATAGAATAGAAATTTATTCAATAATTGAAGATCAAACGAACTTACCAAGTGAAGTTCGATCGAAATTATGTGAGCAGCTTCATTCGACGCGATTTACTTTTAACATGATGTAGTAAGTGAAGATATGGGGAACAAAAGATTAGCTACTACATCATGTTAAAAGTAAATCGCAAAGAATGAAGCTGCGAAACATAATTGAAGATCAAACGAACTTACCAAGTGAAGTTCGATCGAAATTATGTGAGCAGCTTCATTCGACGCTCGCATATCTTCACTTACTACATCATGTTAAAAGTAAATGGCAAAGAATGAAGCTGCGAAACATAATTAGGTACCAACAGACACTTTTACACCTCATAATGAAATAACAGCGAATGGTAGGACTTATTGTGTGTGTGTTTCAAATATATTTATTTTAAAATTAATTGTATTAAAGTTATTTAATAAAATAGACGAAAATGTACATTTCTGTATACCCCTTATCTCCGAAACTATGTTTTTTATTATAAAAAATATAAATAATAGCTCTTTACCTATATATTACAGGAAAACCTATAATCGATCGATCTATATAAATCGATCTCGATATAAACGATCTTTCAATATTGTGCGTACAAACCTAAGTTTTCAGTTGGAATGTATTGGAGAACATGTTTTTCAACTACAATGTTAAGTTCGTTTATGGGTTTTTTTTAAGTTACCACAAAATTTGGTTCAGTTGAAAAAAAATATCGTCATTTCAGCCGAAGTACATCCACTGCTGGACAGAAGCCTCCCCCAAAGATTGCCACAACGACCGGTAAAGGTTTGTGTTGTGTGCTCATTGGGGGGATTTGCCATAATCGCCACGCTTGGCACACGGTTTGGCGATTGCAGTTGAGTTATAAACGTATATAATATATTCATCGTACGGAACCCTGTCTACGCGAGTTCAACTCGCTCTTGTCCGGTTTTTTATTTTTTGTTTTACTAAGTTGGGCTTACAAATTATTTTAAACAGCTCTGTAGATTGAAGAACATTTTGAAGTTATACAAACAATGCAGATAAAACTGGTTTACCGGGAAGCCACCTCTAGAAAACCACCTAACTGACGCGGGCCATACGGCGTATGGCGAGCCGTATGTCGTCAAAATGGTCGTTAATAGTTAAAAAAGGCTTTTTTATGAGATTAATTTAACGTGTGATTTAAACTTCCCAACTGTGAGATTAGTAATTGCTATAGGTATCTTGTTATAGAATCGAACGCAGTTACCAAATAATGATTCATTGATTTTGGCCAATCTAAATTTATTTATGTTTGAAAATATTGTTTCCCCATAAAAAGTGTTATTTATATAATGAATATCACTTTTTATGGGGAAACAATATTTTCAAACATTGTAATATCAAGAGTATGGGTAGCAGGTACCTCCCGTGTGCTATATATACTACGATCACCCATCTACCTGCCAAGTGTGCCAATATGCCCTATGACCACTCATGGTAATGATCATTGGGAGGCCCATGTTCATATCGGCCATTTATACGTCCACTGCTGAAACAAAGGACTCCCCCATAGATTCCACAACAGTGTCATCACTTTGGGGGGTATTTGCCAATACTCACCACGCTTGGCAGGCGGGTTGGTGAGCGCATTATGGCTACCGTTTCACAGAAGGGTCGCTGCTGCCCATCCCTTTGGTTTAGATTCCCTTAGTCGCCTTTTACGACCTCCACGGGAGGATTTGGAATGGTGCTATATTCTTAATCCGGACACCACACGGATAACGGCCCATGTTCAGCTATGGATATTTGTTGACTAATATTAATGAATGTGATATTATTTCCTCTTAGAACTCCTGATAACACTAAGATGGTAAGTGAATTAAGATTTTAATTGCCTGCCAATTGCACTGATAAAATCAAAAAGGACCATCTGCCAGATCCCGGAAAGACATTTCGTAGAGAATTTGTAAAGCTTATTTACTAAATAATACGCCATAAAAAGTTAAAGACTAAAAAACACAACGTCTGAACTGTGGTCCCTCAGTTCACACAAAGACTATATATATATTGTTCAAAAGTACTGAATTAAACCAATAAAACCGTACTATTTTTCAGTTATGATTTTAGTAAAAGTCCTAAAAGTGTGGGGCAAAGCTTAAAAAAAAGGAACAAAAAAAACAGCTCAAACTCACCTCCAGTTGTTCTCATAGACTCGGTCCTCAGCACTCTAGTGGGGAACGTTTCCATCTCGTTAAAACTGTTCTGTGAAGGTGCTGGACTAATGTTGTCTCTCGGCCTGGTAGGTGATATGTCTTGATATAATGAGGACACAATACTGGCTTTCCTGTCCACCGTGCATACTGAAAGGCGGCCGTTTTCTGATGGTTTCTGAAAAGGAAATAATGGGAGTAGAAAAAGTTTTTGGGGTTGGTTTTTCAAAAAATTCGATATATTTTGGGTCTTTTATTTTGTTTGGTTTTTGCGATATTCAGAACCAACAATGTTGGATATCACATACTGTTATACAGATTGTTAAGAAGATGGGTGCCTGAAGCCTGAAGGGGATTATATCTTAGACCATTTAGAATATATTATAAGCTAAACTTATCTTAGACGAAGTCTAGCCCATTACTTTAATTTTTGAAACTTTAAACATTAATGCCCATTTTTTGCAATTAAATGCTAATAGTGTCCAGTAAAAGTTATTATGTTATTATTTTATTATATATTGATTTTATTATTTATGTATTGTCTGATTACTCAAATAATAATTTCCAAGCATCTGTATCATCAGAGAAACAATCTACGCATTTTCAAGTTTAGGAAAAATTTAAAAAATGAAGATACTGTTTTGTTTACACATAATAAAAATAAAAATAAACGGGTTGCACTCCGGGAGTGCCGACAGAAGTGAAAACTTATTTCGGCACGTTAGACATTTTTTAGATGGGTACTAGGGTTATTGGGTTATGAATTGCATTTTATTTATGAATTCATCATCATCATCATATCGACCGAATAAAATCCACTGCTGAACACAGGCCTCCCTCAAAGATCGCCACAACGACCGATATCGGTGTGCTGTGTGCTCATTGGGGGGTTTTGCCATAATCGCCACGCTTGGCGGGCGGGTTGGCGATCGCAGTTGTTGTTAATGTATTCGAAGGACGCTGCTGCCCATCCTCCGGCTAATCCCTTAGTCGTCTTTTACGACACCCACGAGATGAGATGGGGTGGTGCTATCGTAGCCGGCACCACACGGCACTATGAATTGTATTTTATTAATTATTAGAAACTTTAAAATTCATTTAATATTTTTTTATGAATCATCGTTAACAATTTCGACAACTCTTGTATCATCATCATTATCATTACACACGTAACGGTGTCGCGAGTCCAGAGATTTTATCTCATCTAAAAATATGCGTACCGCGCTAAAAGAAGTTTTCACTTCAAAAATGGAAAATAGTATCAGATGGTACCTTCTCAAGAACATGTTTGGTTATTTCCCATTCTTTTGAGGTATTATTTACGCAGATGCCTCATCAACTCTTAGAATTACGGTTTTTTTTAATTGAAGACGAACATTTTTAATATTTAAAAAGACCAAAATGCAAAAGCAACAATCTTGTTTTTTGTTAGAACAGATTAATTCTTAGAATGATGGTGCATGTGCACGAATCAAATTCCGCATAGCAAATCCGCCGTGTGACGATAAAAATCTTGACATTTTACTATAGCTTAACTACAAAGTCATTATTTATTCACACTAGTCAGAATCCGAGTAGTTGGGCGGTTTCGCCACATGTTCGGTCTCTAGGCCAGTCACCAATCTAGTTGCTAGTCATGTTCCAATTCCAGGCCGGCGTCGAGTCAGGACCGGCGTCGAGTCCAGTTCATCGTCGAGTCCAGGCCAGCGTCGAGTCCAGGACAGCGTCAATGCTAGGCCACCGCCAAGTCTACGCCACTGTTGAGGCCAGGCCACCGTCGTGTCTAGGCCATCGTCGAGTCCAGTCCGGCGTCGAGTCCAGACCGACGTCGAGTCCAGGCCCGCGTCGAGTCCAGGCCAGCGCCGTGTCCAGGCCACCGTCGAGGCTAGGCCACCGCCAAGTCTAGGCCACTGTCGAGGCCAGGCCACCGTCGAGTCCAGGCCAGCGTCGAGTCCACGCCGGAATCGAGTCCAGTCCAGTGTCGAGTCCAGGCCAGCATCGATTCCAGGCCAGCATCGATTCCAGGCCAGCGTCGAGTCCAGGCCGCCGTGGAGGCTAGGCCACCGCCAAGTCTAGTTGCCTGGTAAAGCCACATGACATGAAGCCCGCCTATGTACCACCATTGTACATGAAAGTTGGTTCAGTACGTGGATATGTCGGTATGTCGTACATTCGGAGTGGTATTCTTAGCCGGCACCTCACGGCACACATTCATGTAGTTACCCATTACTATATACTATTGAAAAAACACTGTTTTTGCCTTCACTTCTTGATAATAAGGCTCTTTCCGTCAATATTCCCAGTCTAAGACAACCAAAATGAAGGTTGCGAAGATACGAGGCCTAAGAAAACATTAATAGCACCCACTTGAGATATTGAATAACATTTGTAGATAATTGCTTCTCTGTGATTTCATGATTCCCTGTCCCCATGGTAACAAGGTTGAATCTGTTCAGTGAAAACAAGAACTTTAACATACCAATTTATTACGAACTGGTCGATTATTGATAACTAGCTGGGAGCCGTGGTTTCACCCCGCCGTTTAATTTAAAAGAAATCGGATTGTTTATAAATCATTTAGAGTACTTCCGCATAGACATTCAATATTTTTGCGCGGAACTATATTATTTTTCTAAAATAAAAGAAGCCTAAGTTATTCCTTCTAATATCAGCTATCTACCAGTGAAAGTCCCGTAAAAATTGGTCCAGCCGTTTTGGTAATCAGCGGGAACAAACAGACACACAGACAGACCAACGGACAGACAGACAGAAAGACTATAATAATAGTATAGGTTTTTGTTGTAGGTACCGTATATATAAAAAAACACGCTTCAATTTTATTTATTTGTATAGATAAAGCGAATCCTAACTTCAAGATACCTTCTTACCTGATGCTTGATTTGAAATAAGTTCTTACTCACTGAACATTTCTGCTCACCTTCGAGAACTGTCATGAAAATAATTAAGAAGAGCAAAGATAAAGTCGGTCGCAATTCAGACACTCATCACACAACGACCGAGATTACAATTGCAATCAAGTGTAATCCTTCAATTCAACTTTGGACATTATCTCGTTTAGCTAAAGTCTTCCTTTCACCTTTCGATTTACTGACACAATACCCAGACGATTTTCGTCTGATAAGACGTTAATCATTTTCTCTTACTGCATGTTGATCACATAACATGTGTGGCACCACGATTTTCTTGCATTTATGTGTATGTAAATGATTCTAGAGCCCTTAGCGTTAGAATATTGCATCGGTCTTTTCAGTACAAAATAAATGATATTGCAATTATTAAATTTTACGGTTTGGTGTCCTCCAAAATACAGTTGTAGACAAGACCACACTAGTACTAGTCTAAATTTCAGACAGAATCTACTCGAAACTATATTTTGAACTTGAGCAAGTATCCAGTAGTATTAAGTTTATAGCTGAAGTTGACTTGATACTATCCCTGGGGCAGTACTTCCAAGAAAACTCAAGTGATTTAGGTTTGAGAGTATAATCCGAATTCATCGCTCTATAGTTTCTGCGATTCTGATTTTTACATGTCCACACTTTCAATGCGGTCTCATTCTCCGGCTTATCAAATAGAGTAAAAAAAAATATACAGTTTTAACCCGGTTATTTACTACCAAGTTGTATTCTATCACCGAAATTTCTTGGGGATCGGAACGGCTTACAATTAAATCCATCCATCAAGCTATAAATCACTGTTAACTGCTGACCAAACCTCGTTCAAAGTCAATCAGTAACTTCACAAATACGCCTATAAGCACTCCAATTTCATTACGTCATAGTGTATGCTTATAGCTAGTCTTATAGGCATAGCTCCGCAACCCTTGAGATGCCTGAGGCTATAGAGCGTTTCCAATAATTAAGTCAGTAGCTCTACTGCACGTGCCAGCTTAATGTAATCCTCGGAGACATTATGAAGTTATTGCTTACAACCGTTAGAGTGAATTTGTCTGTTCAATTTACATTGATTAATAGGAGATGGAAGTTTGGAACAATTAGATTTGAAATTGGAACTTTTACAATAATCTTTGATTCCCTTACTTCACATATTGTATCCAAACCCAAAGAAAAAGTTCCACTCCTTAACAGTACGCATGAAAAAATAGAAGCAAAACGCTTTGTGAGTATCGGTGGAAGATCCACCATATAACAGTGATGCAACACCCTTCGTCTAGTTGTCTCATGATGGAATGGGCTTTGCGGAATTAAATCGTACAATTTCAAATATTTTGACAAGAATGTTGAAGCTAACATCGCATTTTTTAAACTTCTTTTGGCGCGGTACGCAAATTTTTGGTGAGATAAAATCTCTGGACTTACGACACCGTTACGAGACGCAGCTATAGTGTGTGCATATATGCATGTACATATAGCAGACTGCGAACGCGTCTAGATAAATAAATAAAAAATAAGTTTTCACTTCTGTCGGCACTCCGGAGTGCAACCCGTAGTTTTTTAAACGTTGCCCAACTCTGTGATTTCTCCTGTGTCGTGGGTGCGTTTACAGACATGAATTTCACATATAATACACCCAGACCCGGAACAACTACCTTTTTTTTGTTCCTGGCTAAAACCATACGTATTATCACAATAGAGCCACCCACTGGTGCCACGCGTATAGGCTCATCTCGGAGAGGGTGACTGTAAAGCGGTGACCCCCCCCGGGGGATTGTAAAGGTACCCCCAAAGCGTACCACGGTGGCGCGTAACCACATGCACGCCACCTTCTTCTCTTGGATCGCTCGGTGTGGGCACGTAGATTCCCCAATCACCCGCAAACCCAGAGGTCCCCCTCATCATAGCAACGGCAGGGGGTTTCAGGCGTATGGGAATTAGGCGCCAAGGTGGTTGTTACCCCGGTGCCATCTCCTCCTTCTTCGAGCGGGATCGACCCTCTCCCGGTCCCGCTCTGCGGTCTCCTTCTGGAGCATGACGCTCTCACAGAAGGAGACCACTGCATTGCAGTTTTCGTACTCTGCCAACATATCCGACACTACTGCCGCCAGAGAGAGATCTTGCCCGATCCGATGGACCAGGATCCGCCGCTCGGTGACCCACGCAGGGCACGCCTCGAGCGTGTCCTGCGTGGGTCGTGAGGTGGCCTGGTCGCTATCACAATGGTGGCATTGTGCCGTGGCCTCACGTCCTATCCTGTGCAGGTACGCACCGAAACAACCGTGCCCGGTGAGCACCTGCGTCAGGCGGTAGGTGACTCGCTCGCTCCTTCTGAGCCAGGCTCCAAAGAGCGGCAGGACGGCCTCCACGACGCGCTTGGTCGCGAACGGAACAACTTCCTGCAGATCATACAAATATTTGTTCCGTGCGGGAATCTAACCCACGACCCGGAGCGCAGCAGCCGACTGTGTCAGCCACTGCACCAACTGTGCCGTCGAAAGCCTATATAGCTTATATAGTCAATCAGGATCTCTACTGCTTTCAGTTTTGCATTGAAATCGATTTATTTATAGACAGACAGCATAGCAATCTATTTTCTATGCATATAACATGAGACAATGAGATGCGCTCCATCTGCACATGATTCGATTTGGAGCGATACACGGGTATTGTCAATTTTGGACATGCTGGCATCACTTTACTGCTCCACGTCTAATTGAACAACACGCGATATGAGGGTTATTACGTCACTTTGTAGAGCGATGAGTATATTTCAGTTGCGTTGTTGTTTACTTAAGTAGCACTCTTTTAATATTGCTGCGGTGATTTTTAGCTTCCCAATAAAAGAACTTACTTACTTAACAGGTGTCGTAGGCGGCAAATAGGCAAAGATCCTCTAAAGGAAACTTTAATTTACTATTATCATAGCCAGTTGCACTTACCGAGCGGCAAGGTTAAGCAACGCTTGGCGCGGTCAGTCTATTGATGAGTGACCACAAAGTGATTGAACTGAGCATCTCCGTGCTTCGGAGGGCATGTACTAGGAGGGATCAAAAAGTAGTGAGAACGACATACTCCTTGGTAAGAAAAAAAATACTGGCAGGCATAGCTCAGATACATATTTGTAATATTAATAAAGAAAAAAATCTTCGATTCTCTTTTGTTTTTTTCTGAATGTAGTCATTTGTTTGCTTCGTGTCGGAACGTGTTCTCGAAAATGGAGAAAAACGAAGTGCGAGCCGTTACTTTTTTAAACAGAGGTATTTAACCTCTGTTTAAAAAAGTTAACGACGCAAGAGATTCATTGCGATTGGAGGCAACATTAGGAGAGTCTGCTCCGCCGTATTCCACTGTCGCAAGGTGGGCTTCTCAATTTCGAGTATGGAGAACGAGCACGGAAGACGAACATCGTTGCGGCCGTCCATCGACGTCAGTCACCCAAGAAAATGTTGCGAAAGTCGAGAAAATTGTATTGAGCGATCGAATCGAGTTACCATCCGATACTTAATTCAAGAAATGGGAATTTCATATGGAAGTATTCAATCCATATTGAAATAATCTTTGAATATCAGAAAAGTCTCCGCAAGATGGGTGCCGAGAATGTTAACCGACATTCAGAAACAAAATCGACTTGACATTTCGAAGATATTGTTGGACAAGTTTCAAGAAGATTCTGAAAACTTTTTGTCTTGTTTCGTAACAATGGACGAAATATGGGTCCATCATTTTGATCCCGAGACAAAACAGCAATCTTCGCAATGGAAACGGCCATCATCATCGACCCCGAAGAAGTTTCGTGTCGTGGCATCGGCTGGCTAGGTTATGGCCTCAATATTTTGGGACTCAGAAGGGATATTGTTGATTGATTACCTGGAGCGTAGAACCACTATTGCAGGCCAATATTATGCAGCTTTAATTCCCAAGTTCAGGAATGCCATCAAAGAGAAAAGGAGAGGGAAATTTCGAAGGGGCGTGCTGTTTCGTCACGACAACGCACCCGCGCACAGGTCGGCAGTTGCGATGGCTGCCATTCAGCAAGCTGGCTGCGAATTGGTTGACTACCCCCCTTATTCACCAGATCTGGCGGCTAGCAATTTTTATCTGTTCCCCAAATTGAAAAAATACTAAAGGGGAAACAGGTACGAAGACGATAAAGGTGATGGATACCGTGGAGAGCTTTTAGCAGGACCAAGACAAAACTTTTTTTGTGAAAGGGATTGCCTTGGAAAAGCGCTGAACTCGGTGTGTAGAGAGACTCGGAAACTATGTAGAAAAATAAATCATTTAGTTATCAATAGTTATTATATTCTATCTCATTCTCATTACTTTTTGATCCCTCCTCGTAAATCGTGAGTTGCGGTTCTCGTTAAGCCAAGTTGGAGGCATCGCGCGGTATGAACAACTCTGACACAAGGCTGGCCACCAAAAAACACAAAAAAGAACATAAATTATTGAAACTACATGATGTTACTTTAAATTCAAAAGATTTTGATTGGTATAAACCATTCACAGACACTTAAGAATAGGCAGAATGCTATCATTCCAACTAGTTGGTACTTTGGAGAAGAACCGGCAAGAAGCTCCATAGAACTATTTCTGTCTTTAAAAGACGCGTAAAAGAGCATTACCTTTCTTCCTAATTGGTGTTATTTATAAGAATATTTTTATATTTATATTATGTTATTTTGTATATATTAATTATTAATGTGTATGTATATTGTACTATTTTATTTATGTGTCTGTATATTGTACTATTTTATTTATCGTATCGTTGTTTAACTATGTATTATAGTGCTTAAGTTTAAGATATACGCAAAATATTATGTTCTTTCTCCTCTTCTACCTTTACAGACTGTTGTCTATGCTTTAAGCTCTCGTCTCCTATCGCAGGTCTGCTGGCAAAAAATCGTTTTGAAAGAAGTAGTACTCAAGTGTCATTACATATTGTAACCTAACCAATTCACTCTGTGTGTACATAAATCTATACTCTATACAAATAAATAAAATTGAAGTGTCTGTTTGTAATGTCAAAATAACAGCTTTTTACTAAATGCATATGAAAGTATGTACGTTACATATAACAAAGACACTATTTTTAAATTTTTTGTCTGTCTGTCTTTCTGTCTGTTTGTTCTTAGGCTACTTTAATTTTAGAAAAATAATTAGAGTTCCGCGTAAAAAAATAAAACCCTTGAAATCCAATATATATATTCTATGTCAAGTGTCTATGTCGAAGTACTCTAATTTTTTTTTTTATTAAACGCGGTTGAAACTGCGGGTCCCAGCTAGTTATAAAATAAAATAAATATACATTCCAAATAGTAAAAAAATGTTACATTGTTGATAGTGACAATATATTTAAAAGACCCGATACCCGATTTTGTTACAATTTTCAACACTTTAAAAGCTGAATAAAGTAAGTAGCTATTATTGTTTTCTCAAGTTGATAAATACAACGCCTTTGGTATAAAATGGCTTGTTGCTATGAAATTACCGTTTTGTACGTTTGTAATCACCCATGCAATCGATGCATCTTTGCCAACGCAGTGGCAGTTTATCGATGCCCTTCTTGAAGAAAACAGATGGACGGGATGTGACAAACTCTTCATAGGCATCAAGATCAAGATCATGCTCCAGAAGGAGACTGCAGAGGGAACGGGAGAGGGCCGATCCCGCACGGAAAAGGACGAGATGGCGTCGGAGTAACTACCACCCCGGTGCCCAGGTCCAACACGACTGAGCTCCCTGTCGTCGTTATATGGTGCGCAGATTGAGGAATATGCGTGCTCACACCGACCGAAGAGAAGACGGTGGCGCGCATGTGGTCATGCGCCACCGTATGCGCAACATACACAGCGCACACTGAGGCTTCGAAGGATCCTTTACAATTTCCCCAGGGGGGTGACCGCTTTACAGTCACCCTCTCTGAGATATGCTTATAGGCGTGACACCAGTGGCCGGCTCTAGTGTGATCGTACGAGATCCTGGAGCCCCCTTAGCTGCAGAAGATGACCGCCGCAGTGGTTTTAGCCGGTGGAAATCCGGCATGGCCCTTCCCCGGGGCGGAGGAGATTCTAGGACACTAGGACAAAAAAAAAGTTCAGAATAACGCATTGCACCGTTGGTGTGCTCGCCTTACTTTACTCGAACCCTAGATCATTATAATAACGAGAAAGGTGCAATTGTTAATTCTAGCGAAGCAATTTGTTTCAATACGTAGCAATTAAATCATCTTCATTTTATTTTACTCACTGAACTGTGAACGGCTGATTTACAATCCACTGAAGCCACGAGTAGTAACTTCAACCAAGTTGAAGTCAAAATGTGAATAGTTCGTTGGAAATCCAATCATTCAAACTTTTTTGATGAAGGATGATTTTGAGCCATAATTGGAGATATTGGATGAGCAAAGTCAATCAATCGAAACAGAATTTTTGTTATGAAATTATTTGTTTGAAAACTGTGACAAAAAATTTACTTTATTCAAAAAGCTATTAGGATAAAGGTGAGCTTTTTTCAAGCAGGCTTTCTTGTAGGCTGGGCCACGGCGGTCGAACATAGTGAGTGACCTTTTGCTTCAGGCCGTGCCTCAGTCCATCATATTGGAGCGAGAGCGCGAGAAGTGCGGGCGCCTTCTTTTCCAGGGACGTAATTCACGCAAAGGAGATGGCAGAGCGAGTACGGAAAGAGACCACATCTGATCCCCGCCGCAAAAAAGCACCAGGCGTCGTCGAAGAGCGCTGCCCAATCTCTCACCATACAGTGTGAGATACAGCCAGGAATTCTGCTCGAATGGACCAGACACTGGGACAGAGCCTGGGCGTTTTGGTAACGGTTATGGCCTACATGGGTAGTGGTACTGCCACACACACTGCAACCCAGGTGGGTTGAGTCCTCTTCAATACGAAACTCTCGGTATTTAAATTTGCTTCGAAGCCGCGAGCAATGGTGGCGCGTGCGTGGCTGCGGGTTGCTTGTTTCATAAGATGCTGATCATGTGATGTCAGGAGCAAAAGTTCTTTCCATGAGTTTCCTCTAGGTCATTCGCCTGCGGGTGACGAACTAGAGGCAGTCGATCGCCGGAACGGAACCAGGCCCAGGACTCCCGCGCGTGTTCTAAGCGCAACTCTCTGGAGGAATGTGTGATTGGCCGGGTCGAACAGAGACGGGGGCCCTCAGACTAAGAGACCGATACCTGTCGGGGGTGTGGCCTAATGCCAAACTGACGAACAGCGCACATCCGGCCATGAGTAAAAAGTAGTAACAACGTGGGATTTGCCCCTCTACCATTTCACCCTGAAGGAAGTACATGAGGATTTCCCCACGACAAAAAAGACTGTTCTGGGCACTATTGCTGCTTGACCGGATAAACTGGCCTAAAGGGTTTCTAGCCAGGCGATAACTTACATACTAAGCTACACAACTAACGACGCCTTTTATTTAGACTCGGGCCTCGGCTAAGACAGTGCTGAGAGGGTCAAGCTTGAGAGAGCTAGATTGGAATGAGGTTAAGCATTTACTGTACACTCATAAGCTATAGGAATAAAGCCTGTTGATGCTTACCAGCAAACAAACAAGACGTGAGAAGGAAATTAAAATTGCTAATACATACAAAGATGTTATCATAAATAAATCAACATGTTTTGAGTCCGTAAATATTTCCTCAATTTTATGATACGTCAAACATCTTGGTTGACATCCGAGCCTGATTTATTCGGACAATCGATCAAAGTAAGCAACGAGGAAAATCTCAGATACCTGATGCCCGTAGCCAATGTATTTTATCATTTTCAAAACACCAACCGGAATACAAAAATATTTCTAAAGGCGAGGACTCTTTGAAGAATGCAAGACATTATGAAGACGTAGAAACCGGTCGTGGGCTTGTTATGAGAATACAGCCAATGTAACGCCTGAGTCACACTATCGCTACTTGTGGATGATATATTCGCCTAACATTGCTGTCTGGGTTTGTATTGTGTGCCGATTGGGTAGGGTTGGGGGGATTTGCCATAATCGCCATGCTTGGCAGACGGGTTGGCGGTCGTAGTTGAGTTGTAAATATACTCAAAAGACTCTGCTGCCCATTCTCCGGCGAATCTCTTAGTCACTTTTTGCGACACCCACGTACTGAGAAGGGGTGCTGTTAATCTTGGCACCACACAGAATGCTGAAAGTCACTGTAGTAGTTTCAAGAATTTAATTATACCGTGGTCAAGACACAATAACATGAACTGTGTAGCTTTAGATAAACCACCAAAACATTGGCGAATTTGATGCAAAAGAAATTAATTCTCAACTCACGTTAGCCGGGAAAACATTTACCAGATAGCGGTTATCCACATTTAGGTCAAATAACAATAATCTTAGTGAATAGAGGCCATTTATCATCTTGCCGCATAAAGGCTCTAATTCTCATCACTAGATTCAAAGCAGTATTGTTCAATTGCATCATCAATCTTCGACAAAGATACCTTTCAAAGGTGTTCACGACATCTTCAGTAATGTGTTTGTGAAGTATGAAGGTTCTATGAGGATTATTTTGATCATTATATCATGGCTGACGTGGCCATCTTGTTCTTACGTAGTTACATTTATTTACTTTGTAGGAGAAGGTTCTCGAATGGAGACCGCGCACCGGAAAACGCAGCGTGGGACGACCTCCAACGAGGTGGACAGATGACCTGGTGAAGGTCGCTGGGAGTCGTTGGATGAGAGTGGCATGTGACCGCTCGTTGTGTATATATTTTCTTCTTCTTCTCTTATATTAAGGTTTCTTCCACAATTTCGCCAATGTCATGTATAAGGCAACGATGTCCGATGTCCAGGATAATCAATCTTTACATATTCATAAAATATTTCCCATAAATGAAAAAAACCACAATTTCGCCAATGTCATACATATTAACAACGTTGTTCGGTGTTCAACTTATTCAAAACTTGATTTATGACACATAAGGAGAACCACTTTTTTTTTCCCTATTCGTTGTTTCAGAGGCTATCGAATCTCCTGCATTCGATAGCCTCTTGTTCAATAAATAACGTTGGCAATATATTTTAAAAGTAGCAAGAGGACTATTTCCTGTTATCGTGAGTGTCTGTCTCTACTTGACACTTCGCGAGACGCTTCTAACGAGACGTGTAACAAATTGATTGGCGTTTTTACGTCTGGAAAATCCAAAAGGTATTGGTTTAGATTTTCGACGACGTGTGGTTACCTGAGATGCTTTTCTTGGGCTTAAACATACGAAGACATCATATCAGCCAAATGCCACTGCTGAACAAAGGCCTCACCCATAAATTTCCACAACTGTGTCGTCATTTTGGTGGGAACTTGGCAACAGTCAGTACGTTTGGCTGGGGGGTTGGTTGACGCTACCATCTCTCTTGTTTAGTCAGGTTTTACGAAATACACTGGAGGAGAAGGAGTAGTATTATATTCTTAATCTGGATACCACGGGGATGAAAATATGGAGGATGTTTCATCATTTCGGCCGAATGAAGTCCACTGCTGGACACAGGCCTCCCCCAAAGATCACCATAACCACCGATATGGATGTGTTGTGGGCTCATTGGGGGGTTTTGCCATAATCGCCACGCTTGGCAGGCGGGTTGGCGATCGCAGTTGAGTTGTTAATGTACTCGAAGGACGCTGCTGCCCATCCTCCGGCTAATCCCTTAGTCGACTTTTAACATTAACTTTTTACATTAACAGTTCAACTGCGATCGCCAACCCGCCTGCCATTATGCGATTATGGTAGAACCCCCCAATGAGCCCACAACGAACCCAAATTGGTCGTTGTGATGATCTTTGGGGGAGGCCTGTGTCCAGCAGTGGACTTCATCCGGCCGAAATGATGACCCACAGCATATAATATGCCCATGGATACATTAAGGTTCAAAGTATTGTTCTAATTAAATATGCCAATTACGGGCTAACACAGCATTTACTAAACATGACAAAATTACCATTTAGTTGCTAACATTATATAGGAATGGACTATAAAACTAATACTAGTACATTCAAAACCTAAAGCTGCG
Organism: Diloba caeruleocephala; assembly: GCA_947459985.1. Taxonomy (NCBI): domain Eukaryota; kingdom Metazoa; phylum Arthropoda; class Insecta; order Lepidoptera; family Noctuidae; genus Diloba; species Diloba caeruleocephala. The sequence goes on along the minus strand of OX381614.1, from coordinate 25,708,504 downwards.
AGGTTACTGAGTCATTATAGCTAGAACAAAACCCAACAATAACTCAATGTAAATACGAGATTAATATATTAAGCGAAAGTTTTCAAAAACGTTGCCCCACACTAGGATTTCTCCTGTGTCGTGGGTGCGTTTACAGACATGAATTCCACATACATACAATAAACCCAGACCCGGAACATAACAAAACAGTTAAAGATGTGATGATATTCCAGTGGTTGAACGCTTGCCTTCCTTACTGGAGGGTCTGAGTTCGAACCCGGCCCGCATCTGACTTTTCAAATTCATGTGCGGATCAGAATTTGATTATCACTTGCGCTATCATCATTTCATCATTTCGGCCGAATGAAGTCCACTGCTGGACACAGGCCTCCCCCAAAGATCACCACAACCACCGATATGGATGTGTTGTGAGCACATTGGGGGGTTTTGCCATAATCGCCACGCTTGGCAGGCGGGTTGGCGATCGCAGTTGAGCTGTTAATGTACTCGAAGGACGCTGCTGCCCATCCTCCAGCTAATCCCTTAGTCGACTTTTACGACACCCATGGGAGGAAATGGGGTGGTGGCATTCTGAGCCGGCACCACACTTAACTTAGCTAACGGTGAAAGAAAACATCGTGAGGAAACCTGCACACCTGAGAAGGCTCCAAATAAAGTTCTCAATGGTGTGTGTAGTCTGCCAACCCGCACTAGGCCAGCGTGGTGGACTAAGGCCTAACCTTTCTCATCGTAATAAAAGGCCCGTGAACAGCAGTGGGACAGTAATGGGCTCCTTATGTAAGCTACTAGCTGATCCGAGAAAAATGTTCGCACAGAAATACCGATATATAAAAGTAATTTGCCGTGTGCTGCCGACTCCGAATACTATCACCCCATCTCGTCCCATGGGTGTCATTAAAGTCGACTAAGGAATTAGCCGGAGGATGGGCAGCAGCGTCCTTCGAGTACATTAACAACTCAACTGCGATCGCCAACCCGTCTGCCAAGCGTGGCGATTATGGCAAAACCCCCCAATGAGCCCACAACACACCAATATCAGTTGTGGTGATCTTTGCGGGAGGCCTGTGTCCAGCAGTGGACTTCATTCGGCCGAAATGATGATGATAAAAGTAATACCGAATAAACATCAGTCACCGAATGGTAATATAATAATGTATGTAACACACGGTTGGTGCAGTGGCTGATACAGTCGACTGCTGCGCTTCGGGTCGTGGGTTCGATCCCCGCACGGAACAAATATTTGTATGATATACAGGTAGTTGTTCCGGGTCTGGGTGTATTGTGTAATGTGTGTCTGTAAACGCACCCACGACACAGGAGAAATCCTAGTGTGGGGCAAAGATTTTCTAGAAAAAAATAATTGAGTGTATTGATCGGTCTAATTTAATGTTTTCTGAAGTTTACACGAATAGCACCCATTAAAACGAAATAGCTCACGAAAATATATCACGTTTATTACATTCATTCTATATACCTACGTGCAGTCTGTTCGTGACTACGGACGCTGCAGAGTTCGAAACGTCGCCGTCGTCGAGCGAATTAAGAGTAGTATTTTATTTTTTATATATTGAATTTTATTTATTGTTGTCCCAGTGGAAATACTACATCTTCGGCACCGAAGGGGCCCCCCTTCCCTTCCCCAGGTCCTCGTAAGATCACACTAGAGTATTTTATATACCTATCTTGCATGCATTTATGTTCCACTAAACGAGTATACAGGGTGTCCAGTAAATAGCACGACATACTGCAGGGGGTGAGAGCTTGGGTCAATACCTACCAAAAAAAACACAATATATGTTCAGCAAAATCTTACGGATTTACAGTAGTACAAAAATTTTAAGATAAGAAAATTGTACTGTGAAAATTTAAATAAAAATTGTATTTCTTGAAAACATTTTAGTTTTTAATACAATAAAGACTTATCAATGAGTAAAGTTCAAACTATTCACAAATAATTTTAGGTAAAAATAAAACAAGAAAAGGAATTTTTCATTACGAGATGCTTAAAAATCTGTGTCAAGGTAGAGATTTTCCATATTCGATATTTCGGAAAATTTTGTACTACTGTAAATCCGTAAGATTTTGCTCAACACATATTGTGTTTTTTTGGTAGGTATTGACTCAAGCTCTCACCCCCTGCAGTATGTCGTGCTATTTACTGGACAACCTGTATATGTGTGCTTGATTGTATAATGCTTCAGGTATTTGCTATGAAAAAATTTAAGTATTAGTACAACTGGGCGCAATACCTATGATAAGTAAAAAGTGTTTAAGTGTAAAACGAAAAAAAATGCCAGTTACATACCCTTGGTGGCACTATGAGGTAGGTCTCTACTTTGTGATCAGCCAGGTAACCTTCTCTTGATGCGCCGTCTCCGGGTTCTACGTCGAACCTCCCACCGAGTTGGAGTAGAGTAGCTTTGGTTATGTGAACACGACTGTAAAAAATGAAAGCTTGTAGTCTTTGTGGTAAGCCGTACAGTAAGGAAGAAGGGAAAGGGCTATCATATGTTGTATAATTATAGTTCTTGAATTATCACTTACGGGATATCTTCCATTATTATTATTACTGATTTTGAATTTCACGTAATTTGACAATCTGGACTGGTATTACATACAAAAGAAGCAATTAAAATCACAAAGTATAAATAGATATTTTAATCTTCAAGAAGGTTTTAAATTGCCACGTACGTGGAATCCAATGCTTAGTATTCTTAAAAGAATAAAATGTTCTAACAAAAAAAAAACCGAATTCAAAACCCCTACACGATATAAAAATATTAAAACCACTGAAATGGAAAAAGAAAGGTATGCCCCAACCTTGGTTCATGCAGACCAACGAGAAGTTATATTTTATACCAGGCCCGACTTCATAAAGTTTTTATTTTCCTTTTCAGTGCTTTTAATGTTTTTATATCGTCTAGGGGTTTTGAATTCGGTACTTTCCGAATCCGGTTCCACGAAAAAAAATTAAAACTATATACTAATAATACACTTATATACTTTCATCTAACTATATTATTAAAAATAACAGCGCGGGTGAAACCGCGGGCAACAGTTAGTACCAACTAAAGGACGTCCATTGGTGAACAAAGGTCTCCCTCATACATTACCACGTATCATACTTTTGGGACGAATTCGACAGTTCCCACCATGTTTGGCGAGGTGCTTGGTCATGGGTTGGTCAGCGCGGTATGGCGGCTGTTCTACAGATTGCGGTTACCCATCCCTCCACATTTGGTCGCCTTTTATGACATCCACAAGAAAAGTTCATCAATCGGCCATTTATACGTCCACTGCTGAACAAAGGCCTCCCCCATAGATTTTCACAACAGTGTCATCATTTTGGGGGGTAATTGCCAATACTCACCACGCTTGGCAGACGGGTTGGTGGGCGCAGTATGGCTACCGTTTCACAGAAGGGGTGCTGCTGCCCATCCCTCTGGTTTAAATTCCCTTTAGTCGCCTTCTACGACATCCACGAGAAGAGATGGATTGGTGCTATATTCTTAATCTGAACACCACACTGAATATACTCCGTCACCTATTTATTTTTTCAAGTAGAAGAAATACTATTTTAAAACTGCATTGTTCGTTCCCCAACAACATTAAAAGCCTTTCAATAATTAACGCTGAATATGTACTATACTTAATCAGTGTATAGTGCTTCCATTTTCAATGTTACAAAATTTTCCGGTAAAAGCTTAAATGGATTCAGCGCATAAAACCATGCATGAAATATAGTTTGACGACTGTGATAAAATTGAATCAAGCGCGGCACATTTTTTTAAATTCACCGCGCAACTAACGCTGGGAATGAGTTACAGTTTTACAGGAAAAACGTGGAGGCTAAGGCCCATTCCATGCGGATCATGAGTCTTAAAATTGGTTCAACATTTTACCATGCTTAGCAAGCGAAATGGTGCTCGCAGTGGAGTATAATTGGTGTGCAGGCAGATCCGTCCGTCAGTCCGTGTCCGGATTAAGAATATAGCACCACTCCATCTCATCCCGTGGATATCGTAAAAGGCGACTAAGGGAGTCTAAGCCAGAGGGATGGGCAGCAGCGTCCCTTCTGTGAAACGGTAGCCATACTGCACTCACCAACCCGCCTGCTAAGCGTGGTGAGTATTGGCAAATTCCCCCCAAAATGATGATACAGTTGGGGAAATCTATGAGGGAGGCAGATCCTTAACATCTTTCAATGATTTTCCTTCATCGCTTTTACCGAATGCTTATATAACAGAATCCTAGCCGGGTTCCAGTACGGAATGTCTTTTGTGGCAAATTATGCCTATAGTTTCATATTTCTCTACCTAGTCTTAAATGATGTGATAACTAATATGCTAAGAGCCTTTGGCTAGATCATTTCTAAATCTGGCGTTGCGGGTATGGAAGAGGAGGGATGAGGTGGCCCATATCTGAGAGGCTCAGTCTAGTATATTTTTTAACAAAATTTAACAGAAAGAAAAGAAGAGAAAGAAGAGCCTATTCCACACTTGGGTTGTTTCTCGAAGTTGGACCTTCTTAACCGACAGTTTGTGCCGAGTTGACAAATTCGACCCGAAATGGCGGCGTGTTGAATTCTGTGCGCGCCTCTTTGGAGGACGCATAGAGACGGAGCTTGTCTAGTGACGGGCCGACACCTGCCGGGGGCGCGGCTCTATGCCTAACGGACATTGACCGCGCGCACGCCACCGGTGCCCGACGTCCCTCCGTCCCTACCCACTGCCGAGAAAGACCATGAAAATATCCTAATGAAAAAAACAGAGTTCCTAATAGACATTGGAACGGGCACGACATGAACGTTTACTTTACGTTTACATTACTTTCGTCTTGCCCATCTTCATATTAGGGTCCACCTGTAGAGAATCTCTATTGAGATCGAGCATTGTGGTGAGATCTTGTAGCGATTCTGTCATGACTACGATGTCATCGGCAAATCTGAGGTGAGTACATACATGAACTATTCATACTTTTTTATTTCTTTTTTATTGGTGCCCAGTGGAAATTCTTTATGAACTGCCTCCGCCTCGGGGAAGGGCGAAGGGACTAAAACCGGCTAAAATCACTGGAGCGGTCATCTTCGGCACCTAAGGGAGGCTCCAGGTCCTCGTATGATCACACTACCGTCCACTGGTGCCACGCCATCTGGGAGAGAGAACTATTCATACTGCGGACATGAATATTAACTACTTACCCAGCAATACCGCCGGACTCCATGTGATTAGCCAGCGTGACGTCATCGCTCCACACATCGAACTGCCACTTGCGTAGACCCAGCACGCCACATAACACGTTGCCGGTGTGAATGCCTATGCGCATGTCCACGTTGAAGCCAGTGGCTTCCCGCACAAACCTGGAGAATGAAGTATTTTTTTATGGTAAGTGCAGTGGATGATACATTCAGCTGCTGCGCAGCGGGTCGTGGGTTCCATTCCCGCACGGAACAAATATCTGTACGATCAACAGGTAGTTGTTTCGGGTCTGGGTGTATTGTGTGTGGAATTCATGTTTGTAAACGCACCCACGACACAGGAGAAATCCTAGTGTGGGGCAACATTTTTTTCAAGACATATGTTTTTATTCAGATTTAAATTAATATCTATGCTTTTATACACATTATGTATATATAAAATAATATAAACATATGTGCTTGTTATTTTATCTAGACTTTTTTCTAAAGTAGTTTTAGCTTAGCAGAAGCTTTAGGTTTTTAGCATTTTAGGAGGCATAGAGTATTTTTGATGTTTTTAGATTCAGAATCAGACAAACACATGTAGATATACTATATATTTTATTATTTATGTGTACCTATAACAAAATATTGCAATCCCTTATCCTCCAAGCGTAGTGATTATGCTAAATCACCTATGAACTTTTATTGTAGCAGTCTTTGATCATCATTTACCGGCCATGGAATGATAATAAGAAACAAGATTTTGCTTCACAACCACAACTGAATTAAATGTTGTGACTTTTGGAAACCTTTTCATATTGAGGTATACTTTCAACAGCCTAGAAAACAAGATGTCACAGACCAAAGCGTTGGAAGGACGTAAATAGTCTAATTTAAAACTTGCCGTGTCTAACAGACGTGCGCAGGATCAGACTGCATGCTGCAGATATGCTCAAAACAAATACGGGTTACGATGGTCAACTTTGAAGGACTAATTTAAAAAAAGACTTTGAAGCTCAAATGATTCAACTCAACTTTGATCCTTAAAGCTGCATTTTCGTAATTAGCTACACCTTACCTAGCCTACAGCTATAATAAACTCCGACCAACAACTCCAAAAAAAGAAAAAACTACATTAATGGCCGTCTAGGCATCAATGTACTCCTCTGCATCATGTAGTAACGTGCCCAGAATACTGACAGCATTACGTTGCATGGCCATACTTATCATCATCATATCACCCACAGGACGTCCACTGCTGAACAAAGGCCTCCCCCTTAGATTTCCACAACGAGCGGTCACATGCCGCTCTCATCCAACGACTCCCAGACACCTTCACCAGGTCAGTCCACCTCGTCCCACGCTGCGGGTGCGCGGTCTCCATTCGAGAACCTTTGTGCCCCAACGGCCATCAGTTCTACGAGCAATGTGCCCTGCCCATTGCCACTTCAGTTTACTAATCTTTTCAGCTATGTCGACAACTTTAGTTATTCTACAGATCTCCTCATTTCTGATTCGACCTCGTAGAGAAATACCAAGCATAGCTCTCTCCACAGCTCGCTGAGTGACCTTGAGCTTTCTTATGAGGCCCATTGTGAGTGACCACGTTACTTATATTTATACTTTGCCGAAAACCAGCACTACGTGAACCCGCGGTACGTGAAGTCTCATTCAGCAGTTAAAATATAATACATCTTACCGTATAGCATCGATCATCTGCAACCCCATGTTGACACAGTTGTAGGCATGGTTGGGCCTGGATACAGGTAGACCTGATACGCAGTAGTAACAGTCGCCCAGGATCTTGATCCTCATGCACTGATTCTCCTGCAACAATAACGTGGATTGAGAAAAGCTTAAGCCAACATGACCGTCTTGTGTATGAACTTTGAATTTATCTGCAAGGTATTGAAATCCAACAGTTTATAGATGCCGATATTAGGTTTCAGCCCCTTATAAAATAATCCGGATGACAGTACAATAATTTGGTGCCATCGAACTGATGTAATGATGGAACCAGGACGTGGAAGTCTTCAATGGCTACTAGAAAATCCCTCGAGTATAGGCCCATTGATTTTTTGAAAACGTTGTCGTCGTAGTTACCGTTAACAGAAATACATATATATATCCCTCGTGCATAAAAAACCAGAGCCGAAACAACTATCTGTAGATCATAGACAAGTATTTGTTCCGTGCGGAGATCGAACCCGCGACACGTAGCGTAGAAAGCCACTGCGCCAACCATGCCCTCGGTTTACACAAATACAATTGGTGGCGAGGGTCTGACGATGAAGCCGGGAGATGGATAGTGGAACTCTTCAATAGCTACCAGGAAAGCCATCGAGTTTGGCTTCCTTTGATTTTATTTATAGAGTCACGTTACCTTTGGGGACGAGGATCTGATAATTGATCCGGGTCATCATCATATCGACCATCTATACGTCTACTGCTGAACAAAGGCCTCCCCATAGATTTCACAACTGTGTCATCATTTTGAAATTGTTCAATGGCTACTAGTAAAACCCTTTTCAAGTTTGTGCTCATTTGATTTGTTTTGACGAGTCCCAAACATTATATTTGACCTGTATGTATGTATGTAAATATATAACTGTATATAAATGTAATAGAATCTTGTAATTCAATTTTCAGGCACTTCTAGATGTCTGATTGACTTAAAATTCAGCTGACGTATCCAGAATCGATGACACTACAATAATTTGACATTACTATGATCTGGTGCTGTCACCAGGGTCATTAGGTAATGATTACAACAAAGCTAATAGACTCAAAGGTATAAGGCAAGAAAACAAAAAAAAACAAACAAATCTAATAACATGCTATTATAATATATATATATATATATATATATATATAATAATGTGTAATTAATGAATTTGACTCTACAATTAGAAATTAATATTATAGGATTTTGGGGTTCATTTTTAAAACTGAAAATCAAACATGTAAAATTTTAGTTTAAAAACTAATATAAACAAGCTTTTAATTAAATATGAACTAAAAACACAAAATAATTTCAACTTAAAATTTATAAAACTTTAATATTAATTAATTATGAGAATTTAAGCAAACAACACACCATGCTTTTATTTTACGTAAATACAAATATTTTGTGCTTATAGTTAATATTAAATTAATAGCGTATTTTTATTACGGTTTTAAAATATATTTTATGAATCTTATATAATTCACAAAGTACAGTCCCATAGATTAGCACATGTAAAAACTCATGTATATATGATAATACCGTTAAGGTAGGTAAAATAAAGTACGGGATCGGGACAGGGCCGATCCCACACGGAGAAGGACGAGACGGCGCCGGGGCAACAACCGTCCCGGCTCCCAAGTCCAACACGCCTGAGCCCCCTGCCGTCAATTCATGGTGGGGGGCCACGGGGGTCGCGGGTGCGCAGATTGGGGAGTCTGCGTGCTCACACCGAGCGACCCCCGGGAAGACGGTGGTGCGCACGTGGTCACGTGCCGCCGTGTGCGCTGCACAGCGCAAAGCGAGGCTTGGGGGGATCCTTTACAATCCTCCCCGAGAAGTGCCGGAGGGGGCGAGCTTTTTACAGTCGCCTTCCCTCCGCTAGAGGGGGTGACCGCTTTACAGTCATACCTTCCGTGATGTGCCTAAAGGCGTGGCACCAATGGGCGGCTCTAGTGTGATCTTACGATGACCTGGAGCCTCCCTTCGGTGCCGAAGATGACCGCTCCAGTGGTTTTAGCCGGTAGGAGTCCGGCATACCCCTTCGCCCTTCCCCGGGGTGAAGGAAGTTCCATGTAGAATTTCCACTGGACATCAATAAAAAAAAAAAAAAAAAAAAAAAGGTAAAATAAAGTAAACATACACTGAAGAAGAAGACAATAATTTCGACCATAAGCGATACTAGTAATATTTATGTAGCCAAATCACTCTTTTAAAAGCGAGAAGAAAGCTGAGTTTCTTCACACAACTATTCCAAAAAAATATTTTATACATTTATGACGTACAAAGAAATATATACTAGAACATTTAAGCTTAAGTACTTCTAAGTAAATGATGTAAAAGAACAAAAACGAGCATTACACGTAGATTATTAAGTGGAGCACTTCACTTGAAGTCTAAGATTCACTCACAGTGAAAGCTTTAAAAAGGTTTTCTTTACTTTCATCCCTATATAGTAATAAAACATTCCAAATGATGACTGATATTTGCTAAAGGTCCATTAGCGGCCATAACACTCCAATATGGCAACGGAGAGGGCGTCAGTTTAAACCCAACTCGTTGCGTTACTGACGTAAACCCGCTCCAATAACAAGCATAACTAAGTTGGAAAGATTAACAAGAATACTAGGAGCATACGACCCGCCCGATGCTAACGGTAACAGTAACTCATTGGTACGCTATCTAGTATTTAATAGCGGTAGGTAGCGCCATCTGGTGCCTAATGGCAGTGATACCAAGTCTAGATAGAAACTGGGGCATGTGGTACCATCTGGTTCTAATGGCAGTACTGTGGAATCTAGAAACTTCTAGAGTGTTCTGAATAATTTGTTACACAGTCGAACTAGGGCACGTGAGAGTCTAGAAACTTTTACAATACATATAATTCTGGAGAGTTCTAAAAAGTTTTGATTGGCAAGCGGCCGTGAATGAAAAGAGACATTCCTGATACAGAGTTTCATAAACTCTCGTCACGTGCCCATCGACCCGGACGATGAAGACCCGAAGCGTCGCGACTATCCTTTCAATCTTCACCACAATCTTTGCTCGAGCTGGCCCAAGCCGAGCCACCAGCTTTAAAATCACCTAACACTAAAAAAATGCCAATACACCTGTCCGATAGTTTTATCCGCCCAAATTCCCGCAGAGGGCGCCCTTAGCTGCAGTTGCTTAGTTTATAAGTAGATAATTATACCTAATCGGCTTTGTCAAATTCCCCGGTTAAGCAGCAACATTTCTCTGTGATGCATGCAAGAAGCCCATCATTAAAGATAAAGAAGAAAATGATTTGTATTAATTTAAAACCATTTAGGCTCTTATGAATAGTAAGACTTTAGTTGCCGCGTTCCAAGATGTAGATTTCCTATGGAGAAGAACGGACAAGAAACTCCATGGTTACTCTTTTTGTTTAATCATAGATTATAATAATATTTTTGACTTAAGAATATGTGAGGACAATGTAGGAGAAAAGAGTAAACTTCTTAATAAGTCTACACTAAACAAGCCTGATTTTAATGTTTACTAAAGTTTATGATTCGATTTTGATTAAGCTGACCAATCCCAACAAATAGTACTCGTTCACGACCATGACGCACGGCTTCATCGTCGCTTAATTCAACCATATTTTAGGGCAACTACGCGACCCAATACATGACGTCACGATCAGCAGGAACACTTAAGTGAGCATGACATAAACCTAACCTAAACTGCCAAACAACTATCACGTCAATTAAACAAAATAAATTAATAATCTACATGCTCCTCGCACTATTCTATACGACTATCAAATATAAATGAAGTGGATATAAAAATAAAGAACAAATAATAAAAAGAGTCGTGCGGTGTGGTGCCGGCTAAGAAAACCACCACCCCATCTCATCTCGTGGGTGTCGTAAAAGGCGACTAAGGGTTTAGCCGAAGGATGGGCAGCAGCGTTATTTGAGTATATTTATAACTTAATTGCGATCGCCAACCCGTCTGCAAAGCGTGGCCATTATGGCAATAGTGATTAGTGAAGGAAATATATATATTAAAATACAAATATATATTAAAACTAGCTGCCCGCCCTCACTTCACAATGGCAGGCACATACAAACGTGATTGCAGCGCCACCTACCGGGTCCAGTTGTGAATCTAAACCATTCAGGGACCCACTCCAACATACACAAAATGTTTCATCAAAATCGGTCCCGCCGTTTAGAAGTTCAGTGGCATACATGATGTGATTTTTTTTGTTTGATAACGTATTTATTGTGTGAAGACTGTACTGAATTTTAATAACTAAACCGTGTCACCATATCGGCCATACAACGTCCACTACTAAACAAAGGCCTCCCCATAGATTCCCACAACTGTGTCATTATATTGGGGGGAATTTGCCAGTACTCACCACGCTTGGCAGGCGGGTTTGTGAGCGCAGAATGGCTACTGTTCCACAGAAAGGACGCTGCTGCCCATAACTCTGGGTTAGAGTCCCATAATCAGGTTTTACGACCTCCACGGGAGGAGATGGAGTGGTGCTATATTCTTAATCCGGATACTACTACAAATACTACAAGTAAATGATTCATTTGCTCATACATAAACGAATTTTACTCGATAATCTAACATGTAGTTTTTATTGTTATTGCTAAATATAGGTTGTGGGCTCAACTATCATATTTATGATATCATTCGGAGCCGCCTTGTCTGGCCCTTCGCTGTCAATCTTTGTGTCTCAAAATACCCACATAAAAAAATGTATGTCAGAGGACTCTGTCACTGCCGGTAAACATCGCTGTTTTTCATAAGTGTATATCCATCAATACCTTTAACGATCAAGGGATGGATCACGAGACACAAACTTATACGACATGGCACTTTAATCAGTGTAAACGAATAAAATTACTGGGATGAAAAACACTTTTTCTTGACATCCTGGTGACCAGGCGAGCTTCCGTCCGTGTGGGGCCGGCTACGAATAGCACCAACCCATCTCATCCCGTAAGTGTCGTAAAAGGCGACCTTGGGATTAGCCAGAGGATGGGCAGCGGCGTCCTTTGAGTACATTAACAACTCAACTGCGATCGCCAACCCGCCTGCCACGCTTGGCTATTATGGCAAAATCCCCCAATGAGCCCACAACACACCCATATCAATCATTGTGGCGAACTTTGGGGGAGGCCTGTGTTCAGCAGTGGACTTTATTCGGCCGAAATGATGATGACTACACCATCTCCTCCCGTGGATGTCGTAAAAGGCGACTAAGGGACTCTAAAGCAAAGAGATAGGCAACAGCGTCCCTTCTGTGTAACAGTACCCATTCTGCGCTCACCAACCCGCCCGCCAAGAGTGGTGAGTACTGCCAAATTTCCCCCAATATGATGACATAATTGTGGAAATTTATCGGGGAGGCCTTTGTTCAGTAGTGAACATTGTAATATGATGAGGCGAGCATAGCAATCGCCTTTTTTTCCCGGTGGAAATACGTCATGTACTTCCTCAGACCCGCGGAAGGGCAGAGGGGCATGCCAGACTCCTATCGACTAAAATCACCGGGGTGGTCGTATTCGGCACTGAAGGAGGGCTCCAATACCTCGAAAAATCTCGTTTGCAATGGTATTTCTAGCCACTGAAAAGAAAAAAACGAAGTCCTACGCTATTGCACGCCTCATAAGCGAAGCGTTGAGGTGGGTATTACTGTCAGTTTACGCACACCGAGTGATTCTCCAACTTAAAATTTATTCTTTATTGCTTTTATAAGTGAATATAAATAGACAAATGTTGAGAAAAAACACAATTTTTAACACTCATGATATTTTTAAATATTTTTTATTATTTAAACTAATTAAAAAATTGTTTAAAAAAGTTCTGTCTTGGATGTCCGTGTGTCCTGTATGTGCGGATCCCGTATCTTGTGGTCACGATAACGAGCCAAATACTTCACTTATCGAGTTGGTTTTTTTTTATAGGCTTCAGTATTATGATGAATAGAAGCCTATTACTTTTCACGGTATAATTCAATGTAGTTTAATTATTATTTAATAAATTAAAGATTATGAGGCGTGCACTTTTGGATTTTCCAACTATTTTAATAATATGGTAAATCGAAGAATTCAGCTATTTTAACAAACGATTATTTATTTATTATATTGAATATACCATGTTTGGAGAAATAATATAAACCTGAATAAATGTTCATAACTTCATAACAACAAGTAACATTTCTACTTCCGCCCTACCTGTAACCGACACTGCCCTTTTTTATTATTGATCCGGTGGAAATACCTCATGTACTTTCTTCGCCCCGGGGAAGGGCAAAGGGGCATGCCGGACTCCTACCGGCTAAAACCACCAGAGTGATCAGTGGCATCATCGGCACCGAAGGGAGGCTTCAGGAACTCGAATAATCTCCATCTAGAGCCACCCGTTGGTGCCACGCCTTTAGGCAGATCTCGGAGGGGATGACTGTAAAGTAGTCATCCCATCTAGCGGAGGGAAGATGACTGTAAAGAGGCCACCCCCTAGGCATCTCTCGAGGGAATTTTAAAAGGTTCCCCCGAGGCCTCACAATTTTTTTTTTTTTTTTTTACGTGGCCACATGCACACCGCTGTCTTCCCGGAGGTCGCTCGGTATGAGCACGCAGGTTTCCCAGTAAGCGCGCACCCCCAAGATGGCGGAATAATTTAAATCTGAATAAATGTACAGAGCAGATCACATTAAGTAACATTTTTCTTCCGCCCTACCTGTAACCAACAGTGCCCTTTTTTTTATTGGTGCCCAGTGGAAATTCTTCATGAACTTCCTTCACCCCGGGGAAGGGTGAAGGGGCATGCCGGACTCCAACCGGCTAAAACCACTGGAGCGGTCATCTTCGGCACCTAAGGAACCAACACTGCCCTACCTTAGATTCAAGTCTACGGCCCTGCACTGCCCATCTTGGCACGATACCTGAGTCATGTTTTGCGATACCCATGGTTTGATAGAAAGTGGGCTATTTTTTGGCGGTCGAGTTCGTAGCAAAATAAAAAGGTAACACAGAACAGAAAAGTACCAAATAACCCCGTATAGATCGCTATCACTAGTACTATTAAAAGAAATCTACTTTAAAGTTTTCACCTAAACTAATACGTCAGAGGCCACACTATAACATAACGACAGCAATCGATAAGGACCTTGTAGAGCCCCATCAATCACTGAACCATTTCAACTAAGCTTTACCCCGAAATAAATAAAGATTAAAAAAAAAAAAAAAACTAAGCTTTAAACTATCCATCGGTTATTTTAAGCCAAGAGCTCTCAAAGTTTTAAGAATGCAAGAATAAATAAAATACAAATATGAGGATGAAGAAAAAAAATACGCTACTGCTCCCACTCCCGGGTAATCATATAGTCACTTTTTAAGACACCCGCGGAACGAGATGGGTTAGTGCTGTTTACCCACTGTATCACACGTGTAGCTTGCTATAAATGTTATGGATTCCATTTTACTATTATCATTCCCCGTGATATCTGGATTAATATATACGACCACTTCATCTCATCAAGGGACGCTGAACCAGAGGGATGGGCGGAAGCATCCATTATTTGGAACAGTAGCCACACCGCGCTCAAAAACTCGCCTGTCAAGTGTTGCGAGTACTGGCAAATTCTCCTCGAAATGAAGACATAATTGTGGAAATCTATAGGCCTCTAAAGGCCTCCCCCTTTGTACAGCTGTTTTTATTTGTTTCGAGATCCCGATATTGCGGCGCTGTTGCAAGCGCCGTGTTCACGGATAAACTAAAGTTATTGCAGGTGGGTGTTTACGAGCAGACAAAACGATCTACCCTCTTCCTTAATCGTTTTGTACGTAAAGTAATAGTGGTAGCTGCACCCAGCAGGTAGGTAGATCATTATGCCTGCTCGTAAACACCCACCCACTATATATCACGTTCTCAGTTTTAATAATAGTATAATGTTTCTCTATTCACGGGCTTATATCCCCTGTAAGGGGGAACCGGGTCTTTTGATAGGCTTACGCGGGGACATGGGTCCAACACGCAGAGGCCCTTTAGAGAGTTTTAATCTAAAATGTAGTGTGACACTAACCGGGCACTCTCCATGGCTACACTATAAAATGCAGTCTTGGATTGTGCCCGGAGGTGTAAAACTATTGTATAAGATGGAAACTACAATGATAAGGTGTATTGTAAGGTGCCGTGTGGTGCCGGCTCAGAATGCCACCACCCCATTTCGTCCCATGGGTGTCGTAAAAGTCGACTAAGGGATTAGCCGGAGGATGGGCAGCGGCGTCCTTCGAGTACATTAACAACTCAACTGCGATCGCCAACCCGCCTGCCAAGCGTGGCGATTATGGCAAAACCCCCCAATGTGCTCACAACACATCCATATCGGTGGTTGTGGTGATCTTTGGGGGAGGCCTGTGTCCAGCAGTGGACTTCATTCGGCCGAAATGATGATGATGATGATGATTGTAATGTGTGCTAAATGGATTACATACTTCTAAAAACGGAAACAACGGCGTCTGCCTTTCAATCTGTTTATTGAAATTCTGTTGCAGAAGGTGACTTGCTACTCACAAGATGGGCCCCCTAAATGGCCACCACTACAGGCGACAAGGAGCTACATCGGTGTGAGCGGCTAGGGGTGTAGAGAGGTACGGCACCGGTTTCACCATCACGCGTCTCGAAGACTCGGAGCGGTTTTCCCCGTTATTACGCCATTAGACACTTCCACCTCCGAGCACATAGCTCTGGTGTCCCCCTCTGATCGGCCAACTAAGGCAAGCTAGATTTGAAAATCCGGCACGCATGGGGTTCCGCTCCAACCAATCAATAAAGGCAAGCCGGAGACGAAGCCCTGGTCGACTCTCTGGAGCATTTGGGTACGCAGTGTCGCCACTCACATTCAGCTCGCCCCAAACTGCCATGCGTTCTGTAAGCTTCTTAATATACTTTTTTTTTCTATGATATAAGTATAATAAATAAATAATTATTATTAAAGATGATTTCATGGCATAAACCATTGCTCAACGGCTAAAAGTTTGAGAACCAGAACGTAATGCCATCAATCTCCTTGAACGACGACAAACTCTGCACGATAGATAATATTCCTTCAGTGGGTAGCGAAAAATTGTGTGCCATCAGTTTCAGCTTATATTACATTACATTACAGACATGACATTGTTGGGTTCTATCTCTGGAGAACACTGTTCATTTTACTAAAACAAGTGGTTGCACAAAGGTTGAAATTCGACTGTAATTCATGAGTATTTTAAATTTGATTTAATGTATTTGTAGTTATGATAGTAATATATACAGGGTGTCCAGTAAATAGCACGACATGCTGCAGGGGGTGAGAGCTTGGGTCAATACCTACCAAAAAAACACATTATATGTTCAGCAAAATCTTACGGATTTACAGTAGTACAAAATTTTCCGATATATCGAAAAATCTCTACCTTGACACAGATTTTTAAGCATCTCGTAATGAAAATTCCTTTTCTAGTTTTTTTTTTACCTCAAATTATTTGTGAAACAATGAACAATGAAACTTTACGCATTGATAAGTCTTCATTCTATTAAAAACTAAAATGTTTTCAAGAAATACAATTTTTATTTAAATTTTCACACTACAATTTTCTTCTCGAAAATTTTGTACCACTGTAAATCCGTAAGATTTTGCTTAACACATATTGTGTTTTTTTGGTAGGTATTGACCCAAGCTCTCACTCCCTGCAGTATGTCGTGCTATTTACTGGACACCCTGTATATATAGCAATTTATTTGTAACTCATATCTACACTAAATAGAGGTCGCTAATGGTCGACAATCGACTGTTTTTTATTTTGTGCACTCGTCCTCCATATGCACTTTAACTATGCTAAATCTCACACTCCGCCGTGCGCGCAATATGTTTAAAAAGGGGTACAAAGTTTTTTCTTCACGTATTCATATATAGATCCCTCAAAATAGCTTCGTCATTTTGTATACTATTAACACTATTTAAATTTGCATTTGGTCTATTATTATGTGTATGCGATATATATTCCTTCTTCTTTGTTTCTCATTCCGCCCCGTCAATGTTCGATGTCGAGGCATAATGAAAGTAGAAAAATCTTTCATGAAATTACAGAAACCGAGATTAGAAAGATTTTACTTTTAATTAATAAAATAAATTCATATATTGTAACCAGAAAAAAAGGACAAATATCTATTAGAGAATTCTTCTTCTTCTTCTTCTCTTAGATTATGGCTTCTGTAGAGTATCTTCCACAATTTCGCGAATGTCAAGTATAAGGCAACGTTGTATAGTGTTCAGATTAATCAATCTTTGCATATTAATAAAATATTTCTCAAAATGAAAAATTACTACAAAAATATGTCGGCATCACCGTACGGTTCAATAGTTTTTTTTTTTCGTAATAAATTGAGATCGCATCAGAAATGAGGAGATCCGTGGAAGGACTAAAGTTGCCGACATAGCTGAAAGGATTAGTAAACTGAAGTGGCAATGGGCGGGAATCATTGCTCGTAGAACGGTATGACGGCACGGTTGGTGCAGTGGCTGATACAGTCAGCTGCTGCGCACCGGGTCGTGGGTTCGATTCTCACACGGAACAAATATTTGTACGATCTGCAAGTAGTTGTTCCGGGTCTGGGTGTATTGTGAATGTAAACTTGAATTTGTATTTGTAAACGCAGCCACGACACAGAAGAAATCCAGTGTGTGGAAATGTTTAAAAAAAAATTCCTGATGGCCGTTGAGAAAAAAATGTTCTTGAGTGGAGACCGCGAACCGGAAAACGCAGCGTCATGTCATGACCTCCAAAAGGTGGACGTCCTGGTGAACGTTGCTATCATTAGATGCGGGCAGCATGTGACCGCTCGTTGTGGAAATCTATGGGGGGAGGCCTTTGTTCAGCAGTGGGCGTCCTTTGGCTGATGTGATGTAGGAAACAGTAGGCATGACTCTCATAGAAACACAAGAACACTCGTCACGGAATATCGGGGTGAAGTAGCAACATTGTTGGTAACATCAGTGTTGCTGCGTTTTGAGTGGCCAGCACCGGGAGCTCAATCCCCAAAAATATGCAGATATACGACATGGAATTCGTCAAGGACAAAGTGTATGTCGGCCCTTTTTTTTATTGGTGTCCAGTGGAAATTCTACATGGAACTTCCTTCACCCCGGGGAAGGGCTAAGGGGTATGCCGGACTCCTACCGGCTAAAACCACTGGAGCGATCATCTTCGGCACCGAAGGGGGGCTCCAGGTCCTCGTAAGATCATACTAGAGCCGCCCATCGGTGCCGCGCCTTTCGGCACATCACGGGGGGGATGGCTGTAAAGCGGTCACCCCCTCTAGCGGAGGGAAGGCGACTGTAAAAAGGTCTCCCCCAGGCACTTCTCGGGGAGGATTGTACAGGATCCCCCCCAAGCCTCGCTTTGCGCTGTGCTGCGCACACGGCTGCACGTGACCACGTGCGCGCCACCGTCTTCCCGGGGGTCGCTCGGTGTGAACACGTGTATGTCGGCCCTAATGTCGGCAACAAATCAGCAACTCTTCTGGTGAATACTTGTACATAATACAGATCAACTAAATACACATAAATATACAAATAAATAAAATTTAAGTGTCTGTTTACAATGTCAAAATAACAGCTTTTTACTAAATGCATATGAAAGTATATACGGCACATATAACAAAAAACTTTTTTTGTATGTCTGTCTGTTTGTTCCGGGTAATCTCCGAAACGGCTGGACCGATTTTGTCGGGACTTTCACTGGCAAATAGCTGATGTTAAAAGGAATAACTCAGGCTACTTTTATTTTAGAAAAATACTTAAGGTGCCGCGCAAAAAAATAAAGCCCTTGAAATCCAATATATATTCTATGTCAAGTGTCTAAGCCAGCTAAGCTATAAATTTCTTTTAAATTAAACGCGGGTGAAACCGCGGGTCCCAGCTAGTATATAATAAAAAGTTAATCTGTCTGTATTTTGTGAGGATAATAAAACATGAATACTACTTGAAACAGGTATGTTCGCAAAATATGATCATAATTTCATCGTATAACAGCACTTGGAGCTTTCATCATTTATCTCCTCAACATAAAACACGACTCCACGTTTGTTGGAATACAACGATTTTTCCTCTTTATGAAAGAACCGACAAATTAATTAAATAAGGGATTTGGTTTATGTACAATCGTGATACTTCTTACCCTGGCAACACTAACTCACTTGAATGTCAAGGAAAGTGTCTGGTTTTACGGGAACGTCTTTTGTTTGTAATTTTTTTTTTTTTTTTCATGTAAAACCATTTATAGGCACTTATGAATAGTCAAGACTTTAGTTGCCTCGTTCCAAGGTGTAGATTTCCTATGGAGAAGAACGGGCAAGAAACTCCATGGTTACTCTTTTTAAATCATATTGGTACAATGTGTCGAAATGATGGTAATGTGAGGACAATGCAGGAAGAAAGAGTCTAAACTTCTTGAAAAGTTTACACTAAACAAGCTTGATTTTAATTATATAACATATATTTTTAATTATAATAACAGTCAGTTTATTGAAGATAAAGATGTCTGGCGTACGATTCCCCCTACACACTGCGGCTCTCTGACGCTCTCTAATTGTTTGCATCATGACTACATTGTATGTAGCCTAAATTGAAATTAATATTATACCTACTTAACTGCATCCACTATAACAACTCACAATATTTTGAACATGTTTAAAGATCACATCGGATCACATTTGTGACATCAGTACAATAATTTTATGATATATGAAAAAATTAAGCCAGTTAGCAAAGTTGATAACAGGGGAGACTGCCCAGGAGGTGCCAGGAGAATTTGCCCGACATATTTAATTATTGTCACTCGTGTAGGCACATTTCATGCACAAGCGTTTACTGCGTTCCGTATGTACTTTATTTTTGCTCCCGGATTTATCTATACTTTACACCAGACCAAACCGAGAGCAAAATCAAGATAGGCAGTCGTGTTTGTTACCAACTGGTATCTAGAACATACTATAAACTCATTATATAAGTGTCCGTGGTGCCCGGATCAAGGATAGAGCACCACGCCATCTCCCACCGTGGATGTCATAAAGGCGACTAAATAACTCTAATTCAGAAGAATGGGCAGCAGCGTCCCTTCTGTGAAACTAGTCATTGGCACTCACCAACCCACCTGCCAACCGTGGTGGGTACTGGTAAATTTCTCCTAAAATGATTGATTTGATTGATGAGATTTCCACAAGTGTGTTGACTTGTGGAAATCTATGAGGCATCCTCTGTTCTGCAGTGGACATCCTCCACCTGATATGATGATGATGATGATTACATAAGCCCACGACAACTCATAAAATAGTAACATCTAAAGTTAAACTAACAGTTGCCCATAACTCTTTAATGTATCGTACATGAACATAATCGTAAGAATCATATGAAGCGTGTAAAAACCACGTGAATTACGTATTCAAACTGCTAAGTTTTACGAGCTACGAACAATGAAGTTAACGCTTGAAGTCGGATAAAGCCCGTAAAGTTTAATTTCCCTTGCTACTAAATCCTGGTTTTTAATGTTTTTGCAACTACTGTAAATATCATGTGACGGCTCGGTGCAACGGGCGTGCCTCGTTGTCAGCGCTGCCGGTTGTGGGTTCTACTTCTAACGGGCACAGACGTAAATTTGTATGGTCTTCAGATGTTCGAGGACCTTTTTTTTATTATCCCGGTGGAAATATATAAATGCCTTATTGTACCTAGTTATTTATTCTAATTTTGTTCAGGTAACTTGTTTTTTATTGTTAATTTTTGTTTCTTTCTTTGGCGTTGTTTTATTTAGTAGAAGTATTTTTATAAATTGATTTAATATGTGTTGGTACAGAAGCTGGTATCATATCCGTGAGTCACTACAGCGTATAGTCGACAACCAGCGCCGGGCTTCCGTCTGGCACACGCTGAACTAGACCCTATTCAGCACAACCGCGAGACACACGCAACTGTTATACTTTTTATTATTTTATTGTTTGTATAATTAAACTTATCCTTTTGTTTGTATCTACATATATTGTCTCTCTTGTTGTGTGAATAGATATTTTCTTTCTTTCTTTCTTTCGAAATACATCCTGTACTTCCTCCGTCCCGGGGGAGGGCGGAGGGGCATACCGGACTCCTACCGGCTAAAACCACTGGAGTGATCATCTTCGGCACCGAATGGGGGCTGCCAGGGGTGCAATTCCTTAAGGTCAAACATCCATACATCCTTCAATACATAAAATGACAGTGAAAAACATTGGTATACGCTAAGACATGATTATAGCTATTTAAGGACACGTTGCAGAAGGTAAGCCATGAGGACCAGTCGTAGCGAATACCAGAGTGGGTTATCACCGTTATTTAGTCGCTTCATATAATTATAATTCCAAGTAAGTAATATTTTTGTAACCGTAATTAATATATTTTAGTTATACACTAGTTTTAATTTAGTAACTTATATAACCTTTATATAAGGTTATATAAAGGTTATATAAGTTATATAAGTTATTTATTACTGCGACTATCTGTATTCTTTTTGTAATAAGTTTTAAATTATTTTGTTTTTTTGTTTTGTTTTTTTCAATTCTGTATTCTAGGATGTTCCTGTTTGAGATTCAGGAATTGCATCCCAAGTCATCGTACGATCACACTAGAGCTGACCATTGGTGCCACGCCATCCATCCATAAGCCACGCTAGGCAGGCGGGTTGGCGATTGCAGTTAAGTTCTAAATATACTCGAAGGACGCTGCTGTACACCCTCCGGCTATTATCATATCCGGCTCATAGTCTCCTTTTACGACACCCAAGGGATGAGATGGGGTGGTGGTAGTCTGAACCGGCACCATTGCCATAATATTTTATAATTAATAATTAATAAAAACTTTTGTCTTGACGCATTGTAGACAAAAGTCTTTAACCAGTGTGTGTTACCATTGATGACGTATGACACAGAGACGCGGTCACTTACTATGGTCATCATAAGAAAGCTCAAGGTCACTCAGTGAGCTGTCTTCTACGAGATCGAATTAGGAGATCCGTAGAAGAACTAAAGTTGTCGACATAGCTGAAAGGGTTAGTAAACTGAAGTGGCAATGGGCGGGGCACATTGCTTGTAGATCTGATGGCAGTTCGGGCAGAAAGGTCCTCGAGTGAAGACCGCGCACCGGAAAACGCAGAATAGGACGACCTCCAACAAGGTGGACAGAGAACCTGGTGAGAGTCGCTGGGAGTCGTTGGATGCGGATGATCCTTTGTTCAGCAGTGGACTTCCTTTGGCTGACGTGATGATGTTTTTATACTGATACGGGAGAGTTGGTAATCGGCGGCTGATACCACAAGGGGATTAGGGTGGGACAGGGCAGAATCGAGATAGCGTTTGAACGCTTGTTTCATAAATTGCCTGATGGTTGGCAAGTTGAGATCGAAATGTAGTTGATCATTTCGCATGTAGCAAGGCGCTCCGGTGGCCTTGCGCATGGAACGGGTTTGGAGGGTTTGGAATTTACAGAGTGAGCCGGATTCAGCGTGTGCGAAAGCTGGGCTGGCATAGGTCATGATAGGTCGAATGCATGTGGTGTAAATTCTCACCTTATTTCTAAGGGATAATTTATTACGACTGTTCAGGATATAGTGAAGGCGACTGAGCACAAAGGCGGCGCGGGCACGCACTGTCTTTGTGTGGGGAATGAAGGTCAGTTTTTTGTCTAGGGTGACTCCAAGATCCTTGGCGTGCGGTTCCCAAGGAACCGATTGGCCTAGCATCAAGATCTCCCTGAAACGTGGGTGGCCGTTGCCTAATTTGCAAAAGAGGACGGTTTTGGG
The DNA here is from genome assembly GCA_947459985.1 of Diloba caeruleocephala. NCBI lineage: Eukaryota > Metazoa > Arthropoda > Insecta > Lepidoptera > Noctuidae > Diloba > Diloba caeruleocephala. Next base: position 25,685,751 of record OX381614.1, on the reverse strand, counting down.
GTTAACTTCGACCCGCCATTTCCTAAACCCGTAAATTTCCCGTAGGCGTTGGCTGTGGCTTGGAGGGTCTTAGGTATGCTATCGGGAACGTAACCAGAGTAGAAAATGACCGTGTCATCGGCGAAGAGTGCTAATTGGGTCGTATTAGCAGGTCGTTTGGAGATGTTACTGGTGTACAGTGTGAACAGTAATGGGGCTAGCACGGATCCTTGTGGGACTCCGGCTCTAATGGGATGGGGGGACGAGAGAACGCCCGTGATTCGATAACGGAAACTGCTATTTGACAAGAAGTATCGAATGATGAGAACTAGACGGTCGGGCACACCGAGTTGATACAACTTATATAACAAGCCGTTGTGACAGACTTTGTCAAATGCTTTCGCAACATCGAAAAAGAGGACTCCCGTCATCATGCCGCGTGAGAATACGAACGTGATGTGTTCAACTAGTCTGTAGAATTGTTGTACGCACGAGTGTTTGGTACTAAAACCAAACTGTTCGTCAGGAATGAGTTTATTGGATTCGGCAAAATCCTTTAGTCGGGAATAAGGGGTCGCCCGACCGCTCATTTTTTTTTATAACATCTCGCAAACATTTCTGGGAAATTTGCGTAACGGGACAATTTCTGGCAAAGCCAAGTACAAAGCAAAAGAGGCCTCCAGCCCAGCTTATACTTTATTTTACAAACTAAGCAACTGCTGCTAGGATCATCCCCTTCGGGAATTGAAACTCGAGAAATAATAGTGTGGAGCTTGGTTTAAAATACATCACTTGCTTCAACATTTAATTGTATTTATTATTAGCAATCTAAGCTACAGTTTTCTAACACTAGAATATGGTTTTCTTATAAATGTGTACACTATTAGGTACTCGTATTCATGAATGCCTGCATAATTACGGAGTTCACTTCGGAGTCTAACTCAAGCTCTCTTAGCGCGAGGTCACAAGTTAGTCAAGTTATTGTTATCCTAACAAGGGATCGCTTCCACCCGCGCCAAAAAGGCACCTCTTGGAAGTGACACCTACAAGAATGCATCCCGTGACACTTATCCTTACCGGCTCTTTTAACAATTTTATACAGTGACAACCCTACCTGACAAATGTATTTTATTTGTATACACTTAGAGCTTTAGGATTTTTTATTTTGCTATAGAGCGAACGAGTATTTATCCCCTGTGGTTCGGCAAATAATAGACTACCCATCCTCTACCCATGTCAGTCGTAAAAGGCGACTAAGGGTTGATATTAAGAGCATGGTATTAGCATCCTGCGGTGTGCTATTAACAACTTGACGGCACGGTTGGCGCAGTGGCTAAGCAACTGGCTTCCTGCGCAACGTGTCGTGGGTACGATCCCTACACGGTACAAATATTTGTATGACCCACAGATAGTTATTCCGGGTCTGGGTGTTTGTACATGTGAAATATATGTCTGTAAACTCTACCCACGACACAGGAGAAATGGTTGTGTGGGGCATGGTTATGAAAAAACTGCGCTGCGATCTCCAATTCGCCTGCTAAGCGTGGTGATTAGTGCAATATCCCCTACGACCGCTCATTGTAATGATTATTGGGAGGCCCATGTTTAGCAGTGGACGTTTACGAGCTATTGAAGTCGCTCCTCCAACAAAACAATTACATACTTGTTAAACTAGTTGTATAGAAATTGAGACTTTGAAGTCCTAAATATTGACTTCAAAACGGCATCAAAATTTTGTATTTTCACAATTGCATCATTGCGCACCACCGTCTTCTCATAGGTTGCTCGGTGTGCGTATGAAGACTCCCCAATCTACGCACCCACGAACCTAGAGGCCCCCCGATACCTTATAGCGACGGCAGGGGGTTTCAGGCATATAGGAATTAGCCTAAGCGCCAAGGCAGTTGTTACCCCGGCGCCATCTCTTCCTTCTTCGAGCGGGATCGGCCCTCTCCCGATCCCGCTCTGCGGTCTCGTTCTGGAGCATTTCGCTCTCACAGAAGGAGAATAGTGCATTCCTGTTTCGTGCTCTGCCAACATAGCCGACACTACTGCTGGCAGAGAGAGATCTTGCCCCATCTAATCGACTAGGATCAGCCGCTCGGCCGCCCACGTACTGTGCGGTATATAAATAATTGAAATTAATAGGCATAAATAACTAGACCACTAGTTATTTATGCCTATTAATTTCAATTATTTGTACAGCGTAAAGAGAGTGGTTCCAATCTGAGTAATTGTGCATATCAATGATCAGAGCTATTCTAATTTCTCTATCAGTACTTCGATGAACAAACAAAAGTATAAACCAAACGGACCACCCGTAGGCGACATAAAACTAGAGACAAGCGGTATAAAGTTTGGACTAACGACTGAAGTAAACACAGGTAAAACATGATTACCAGCCTTGGAGGACTTTGTGTAATTACTGTGGTGCTACTATAATCAAGTTTGTGTATCTTGTAGCGGGGGTTACTCTGTTAAGTAATTGCTAGATGTTCGATCCATACGCACAGAGCGTTTTGCTTCTACGTTTTTCATGCGTACCGGTGGAACTCCGTGTTTTCGACGGTTATAATCTGGGAATCTTCAAGGCACGAGTGAACTGGTTTCTCCTCGGCAAACGTGCAGAATTACTAGTTGAATCGTAGGTTAACACCAGGTGAGATAGTGGTCAAACCTATTCAATATTCAAAATGAAGCAAGCACTGTCAAACACACATGTTGTTTCTTTATTATTTATTTATTTATTTATACTTAATGTACACTAGTGTATAAAGGCGGTCTTAATGCCGTAGGTATTTTCTGCCAGACGACCTTTGGGTGATGCAGAGAACAATAAGGTAGATGCACCAACAAAATATGAAAGGAAGGTATAGATGCGAAGACATATTATACAAATACATAGACGTACATAAACATTACATGTATAAAAATAAATTTATATATAAATAAATAAACACATAGGTATGTGTATATTTATTATATAATATCATACATATTACACAGATGAGAAATGATAAAAATTCAATTAAATAAGTGTATATATGAATCTGCTGACGTCTTTTTGAAAAGGTATTTTCGTAATATAGTTTTAAAGTTGCTCCGATTATTAGCCATCCTGATTACAAGGGGGAGCGCATTCCATAGTAAAACAGATTGAGCCAGAGTTATCAGTGGGACATTGAAGAAGACGATTATTACTAGTACTAGAACGAAGATATTTCAATAAATACCACTACAATTGGTTGGAATTAAGATACTATTCTTTATTCTTTTTATTCTTTTTTTTAAACCGTTGCCCCACACTAGGATTTATCCTGTGTCGTGGGTGCGTTTACAGACATGAATTCCACATACAATACACCCAGACCCGGAACAACTATCTGCAGATCATACAAATATTTGTTCCGTGTGGGAATCGAACCCACGACCCGGAGCGCAGCAGTCGACTGTATCAGCCACTGCACCAACCGTGCCGTCAACTGGAAGTGAGAAGATAAATAAGAAGGAGAATTAGGAGAGTATAATATAGAAAACAGGGTGGGTGATGGGTGGGTGGTGGTGAGGGTGGTCAGTGCTCTCATATTTCTACGCTGGCGAATAGGTAACCAATTTAACAGTAATCGATACGCAGAGACATGATCATATTTACGGAGGATGAAGACGAATCGAATGCAATTATTGAGAAGACGGTCAAATTTGTTGAGTAGATCTGCATTCAGGTCAAAGTAACACACATCACCATAGCCGATTATGGGAAAAATTAAAGTCTGTACAAGCGTTGCTTTTGTATGAGACGGGAGAAAGTTTTTGAGCCTAGAGGGAGACTATATATATTATTTCTGCCATGTCATCCCTTGAATGTCTGCAGGTGAAACTTAGGGCTTCGGATTGATAGTCACAATGTTTTTATAGCTCACAAGAAGATACTTTTAGCGCAGCAGCCTACCAATTGGTTTTCTGAACGACGTGTCGCGGGTTCGATTCCCGCACTGACCAAATATTTGGATGATCGACAAATAGTTGTTTGGTCCTGGGTGAATGTGAGATGTATGTCTGTAAATTGTACCCACGACACAGGAGAAATTATAGGGTGGGACATCGTTTTAAAAATAATATGTTGCAGCTGTTTATCCTCTTGGTATAATCCCTTAGAAATGTTGCATATCTTATTGGTATTCTTCTTTATTAATGCTGCATGCTATTAGTATTATCTCTTAGTAGGTAATACTGCAAATCCTATTGGTTTCATCCCTTAGTAATGCTGCATATCCTCTTTATATCATACATTAGTAATGCTGCGTATTTTCTTGGTATCATTCCTTAGAAATGCTGCATATTATGCTGGTATAATCCCGCAAAATTATCTTTTTGTTTTTTCTATTATCTCATATCTTATTATTAGAACTGAAAACAGGATATTTACCATGCTTTTTATTTGTTTTGAGTTCCCGATATTTCGGCGCTGTTGCAAGCGCCATGTTCACGGTTTATCCGTTTTCAGTTCTAATAATAGAGTCAGTGACCATGTCAGTTTAAAAACTTATATCTCATATCTTAGTACTTGTGTACGTAGGTAATCAGTAATACCCATATTTTTCTTTAGAAAAACATAAATATGTAGAATGAATTACAGCGTGGGTATAACAAATAAATTATGTAAGTAATCGGTTTGCGGCAACCAAAACCGTATGATTTTTTACGCAGCGCAATCGATACCCATTCGATAACGGGCGACGGCCACTCACTGCAAAATGTAACAGAGGGCCAATTCTCGTAATTAATTTACACTATAATTGAAACATGACCGAACTGAGATTAAATTATGAATTGACCGAAAAAATGGTATTCTGCAATTCTTAAAGTTCAGTCGGATTTCAGTATAATCTCGATCTAGTCTCATTTCGATCTCAATTTTGACGTTTATTCAATGAAAATTTAGTACATGTGACAGTTCGAAATGTTAGTAGAATACCGTTTTGACTTCGATCAACTTTCGATCAATTTTCGTTCTCATCACAGTGTAAATTCACGTTTGACGTTGTTTATAATTTAGGAGAATACCATTATTGACATTTATGACATTGAGACTGGACCGGAACCATGTTTTGAACATTTTTAAATTACGAGAATTGGCCTGCAGTTCACTGATGCCGGAAGCGTGTGCGCGGATGGCCGGGAGCGCAGATGATAGTTGATGGTGCCGAGACTATACTATAAGCCGAAACCCGTCACCTATTGTTCTTTTTACGTACCTACTGTTTGTTAATTTCTTCTGATTTGTATTTATTATTCTATATTATGTTGTCGTTATAACTTGTGTGCGCTACTCTTGTTGTTGTCATTTTGTGTCTTCTAATAAACCATTTTTCTTTCTTTCATTCTTTCTAATGCTACATAAGTACATATCCTCTTGGTATCATTCACAAGTAATGCTGCATATCCTTTTGGTATCATCCCTTCTATGACATTACTAGCCGTTATTCCGTTACAGTGTATAACAATTTTGTGAGGATTTTTTAAAAGTAATTCATATCAAAATTGTCTATTCCATAGTGTATAATGTACCTCTGTAACAAAATCATTCGAATTTGTACAGCCATTTGAGCGTGCTGGAGTCAGACATACAAACATCCACATTTATAAGAATAATAAAAAGTAAGACGTCGTGTGATGTCCGGAGACTCCGTGTGGTGTCCGGATTTAGAATATAGCACCACTCCATCTCCTCCCGTGGATGTGGTGAAAAGCAACTAAGGGCCTCTAAACCAGAGGGAGGAGAAGCAGCGTGCTTTCTGTAAAACAGAAGCCATACTGCGCTCACCAACCCGCCTGTCAAGCGTGGTAAGTACTGACAAATTCTCCCCAAAATGGCGACACCATTGTGAAAACTATGCGGCCTTTGTTCCGCATTAGTCGGTAAAAAGAAGGTAGTTGTTCCAGGTATGGGTGTATTGTGTGGAATTCAATAGAAATCCCAGTGTGGGGCAACGTTTTTAAAATAAAAAAGTAAGTGAAGTTATGCAAAGAAAGTGGGCTATTGGCTAACTATTCTATTCTAGTATGCAGATATCTGATATGCAGTGGTGGTATGATGCAAAGATATTACTATGAGGATGCATCTTCCAAACTCGTTTATTCCTAAGATAAGATAAGAAGTTGAGTCAACTCAAAAGATATTTATTCATATAAGCTATTTTGATTAGCACATAAGAAAAGACAGAATTTAAACAGTAGCACGGTTTAAAGTAAACTAGATAAATATTATTCACTAAATGGAATCATATTGTTTTTCTGACAGACTTTATATCTTAGCCCTTCAGCCAGTAAACTTAACTAAAAACAAAACAATAAATTGTTTTGCTTGAAAACATGAAATTTTCTTCATATCTGATATATAATAAGTAAATGAAAATTGTTTGCACAAACAAATGATTGTACAAAATTAAAGTTGTTTATATCTAAGAGTGCAGTAACCCTTTTGATAAAAATATAATTAAATTATAGGTGTGGTGCCGGCTCAGAATGCCACCACCCCATTTCCTCCCATGGGTGTCGTAAAAGTCGACTAAGGGATTAGCTGGAGTATGGGCAGCAGCGTCCTTCGAGTACATTAACAACTCAACTGCGATCGCCAACCCGTCTGCCAAGCGTGGCGATTATGGCAAAACCCCCCAATGTGCTTACAACACATCCATATCGGTGGTTGTGATGATCTTTGGGGGAGGCCTAGCAGTGGACTTCATTCGGCCGAAATGATGAAGTTAAATCATGAGGCATCTAGTTATTATTAGTAAAATGTTTAAGATATTATGACGAAGGTTAGCTTCCCCCCCTTCTCCAGGTTGTACGCAAAGTGCAGGCGAACCTCTCTTTAGAGAATATAGAATTACACCGTTCTGAATCTAATCTTCCCATAAGAACACTTGCACTTTTATTCGCATTCCCCATTTTACTTTTTCGTTTGGTTAGGGGGCAACCTTCTTGGGGGTCGCGAGTGCGCCTATTGGAAAACCTGCGTACTAATACCACGACCCCCGGGATGACGGCGGTGCGCAGCACAGCTCATAGCCAGGTTTCGGGGGAATCCTTTACAATCCACCCGAGAAGTGGGGGGTGGCCGCTTTGTAGCCGCCTTCCCTCCGCTAGAGGGGGTGATCGCTTTACAGTTATCCCCTCCGAGATGTGCCTAAAGGCGTGGCACCAATGGGTGGCTCTAGATGGAGATCTTTCGAGTTGCCAAGCGGCACAACACAATTCCAGACCAGTATTGAATCTTTCGTTGCGAGATACTTAAGTCCAGCAGTGGTACGTCCACTGTTTAGTTTTTCCTTGCCCACTGCAAGAGAACGGCCTCTTCTCATAAAGAGAAAGAACGAGCATTGTTCACTGCTTGTTGCAGTTTCTAGAACATTCGATCCAGGTATCCTCACAATTTTCCTTGACCGTTAAAGACAATGGAGTTTTTGATTAACTAAGAAAGTATATACGAAATTGAAAATTTCACATTGATACATACCAAGTTTTGAAACCAGAACCTAGTACAAACTTCAATATATAAGGTCATAATTTAATAATCCACATTATTTTGTATGGTGCCTGTGTGAATGCTAGTGATAATCTAGGTATCACAAAAAAGAGTTCTGTTTTTTGTCATATTTTTTTACATAGCACTCATTTTATTAGTTACTGGTTCTTCTACTTAACATACATATATAATAAGCCCATTACAGTCCCTCTGTTAGGCACGGGCCCTATTTCACGATGAGAAAGCTTAGGCCTTAGTTCACCACGCTGGCCTAGTGCGGTGGACTACACACACCACTGAGAAAATTTCGGAGCCCTCTCAAGTGTGCAGGTTTTTCCTTCGCTATTAACGCAATCAAATTCTGATTCGAAGATGAATCTGAAAACTCAGAGATACGGGCCCAGATTGAACTCAGACCCTTCTGTATGGAAGGCAAGCGTTCAGTCACTAGGCTAACACTGCTTACTTTATATTGGTTCTTATATTAAGTTGTAATTGCATCGAGTAAATAAATGGTGTACGCGGCCGGCTGACCGATTTGGGTAATCAGCAACGTCAAACAAAACCGGCGAACAGTGTGCGTCATCGTCGCACAAGAGATAGAAACGGATTTATACCGTCAAACTAATTTTGTGTGGTAGGTCTTTAGCATTTACCTAGGCGCCATGATAAATATCGTAAATTATAAAAAAAGACCTTATATTTTGGATAAAACAAACCGGATAGCTCATGTTTCTACCATAGCCCGTTAACTTGAACTGTAAGGCCTCCTAACAAACTTCGATAATGAGCGGTCGCAAGGTTTGTGATCAATAACCACCCAACTTGGCAAACAGATGCTGATCGTACAGAAAGAACTTGCAATAGAAGAGAAGACCAGACCACTCTTGCTTTGCGGAAACGACACGGTCATGATTGTTTTAATAAATACCGATAACCAAAAACATGATAGTCATCTTTAATAATTGATTAAACTCACGGCCGCACTACTCTTGACTATGTTTATTTATAATAATGGCAAACATCACATCAGCCGAAGGACGTCCACTGCTGGACAAAGGTCTCCCCAATACAACAGTTTTGTCGCCATTTTGGGGAGAACCCGCCAGAGGGCCTAGAACGAAAAATATTCGTTTAGTATCGTAATCGTACCGTTAATGTGAGTCAATTTTGAATTGAAATACTTGATTTGCACATATTTTTTAACTTAAACTGAAGACTTTATTCATATATGATGCGAATTGTGTTGTCGTATAAATTTAAACGAAAATGCTCTAGGATAGTTGTATTTTCGATTCAAAATGATCTCACATTAACATTGCGATTATGATACTACACGTCAAAATATTTGTGCTAGGCCCACAGGGGGCCTTTCTTTATTATTCTATGGGTGTCCTGTGGAAATTCTACATGAACTTCCTTCGCCCCGGGAAAGGGCGAAGGGGTATGGGAAGGGGCGGACTCTCACCGGCTAAAACCACTGGTGCGGTCATCTTCGGCACCGAAGAGGAGCTCCAGGTCCTCGTAAGATCACACTAGAGCCGCCCAATGGTGCCACGCCTTGAGGCACATCTCAGAGGGGGTGACTGTAAAGTGCTTACTCCCTCTAGCGTAGGGCAGGCGGATGTAAAAAGGCCGCCCCCCAGGCACTTCTCGGGGCGGATTGTAAAGGATCCCCCAAGCGTCGCTGTGCTACGCACACGGTGGTACGTGACCACGTGCGCACCACCGTCTTCCCGGAGGTAGGCCCACTGGGCACCTAGCACGAACAACTTGCGAGAATGTATTCGTCATGTAAAGTTGTTAAAGTCTCCAAGTCATGCAAGTATTTTCGATTCAAAATTTACTCACATTAACGTTACGATACGAATACTTTCTCGCAAGTTGTTCGTGCTAGGCCCCCTGTATTCACCGCGCTCGATAGAAGGGTGCCTTTTACGACATCTACAGGAGACAATTGAGTAGTGCTATATTCTTAATCCAGACACCAATATTAATCTAATAGAAAGAATCAAGTATGATTTACTAACCTCAATTCTTATCGATATATTTTCATTAATCAGACCTTATTTTATTTGTCCCGGTGGACATTTTTAAAGAACTTCCTTCACCCCGGGGAAGGGCATAGGGGTATGCCGGACTCCTACCGGCTAAACCACTGGGGCGGTCATCTTCGGCACCTACGGATACCGATTGACCGTAGAATAGAAAAATTAAATTATTATAAAATTTATTAAATTAGCAATTATATATGTATACTAGCTGGGACCCGTGGTTTCACCCGCGTTTAATTTAAAATAAATTTAGAGTACTTCGACATAGACACTTGACATAGAATATATATATTGGATTTCAAGGGTTATTTTTTTTGCGCGGAACCCTAATCATTTTTCTAAAATAAAGGTAGCCTAAGTTATTCCTTATAACATCAGCTATCTGCCAGTGAAACTCCCGTCAAAATCGGTCCAGCCAATTCGGAGATTACCCGGAACAAACAGACGGACAGACAGACAGACAGACCGACAGACAGACAGACAAAAAATTGCGTTTTTGTTATAGGTACCGTGTATACTTTCATATGCATTTAGTAAAAAGCTGTTATTTTGACATTACAAACAGACACTTCAATTTTATTATATATATATAATATATATTTTATTTGTATAGATTATTAATAAATATATGTATATTATTAATAAATAGGTTGCTGATGCACGTCTTACATGTGGCAAAGAGCAACACTTAGCAAAATAAACAACACAGCGCTATTTTTCAGTGTTACTAAGCTTTAATTTAAAAATGTACTTTTTCTGTCTACCATACCTATCATATCATAATATGATACAAGAAAATTAAACTTCACTTTCGTATTTCACGGTTTAAGGGTCCGTTAATAACACAAGCAATGCTGTGAAATGAAAATTCGATTAAGAACGATTTTACTGATGATTGGTTTCAAGCAGTACGTTTTAGTCATAATGTATAAATTTCTCATTACACTCGATACAATTATTATTCCTAGGTGACTGCACATATAACTTTGAAGTCACTTTTAAGAATAATATCGATTTATTTCATATTTGCGCTTCTTTTCTCGTGTCGGCGCATCTATATTTCACATGAAAATAGCACATCATCATTTCGGCCGAATAAAGTCCACTGCTGAATACAGGCCTCCCTCAAAGATCACCACAACGACCGATATCGGTGTGTTGTGTGTTCAATGGTTTTTCCATAACCGCATAATCGCCACGCAGGCGGGTTGGCGATCGTAATTGAGTTGTTAATTTATTCGAAGGACGCTGTTGCCCATCCTCCGTCTCATCCCTTAGTCGGCTTTTACGAAACCCACGGGATGAGATGGGTTGGTGCTATTCGTAGCCGGCACCACACGATAGCTCATGCCATGGTGAAAAGATTAGACAGTCAGCAAGGAAGGTAACTGGGCTGACTGCCTTTATTTTTATAGGGTCACTCGCGTGTTTCACTGTTTGTCTGTGCGTCTGTCACAGCCAATTTGCTCCGAATCTACTGGACCGATTAAGTTGAAATTTGGCACACGTATGGATTTCTGCGACCCAAACACGTATGTGTAAATAAATGAATTTTGAATCTTGAATTTTGAATTTTGTATGATCTGCAGGTTAACTACCTGCAGATCAGTCTGGGTCCGGGTCTGGGTGTATTGTATGTAGAATTCATGTCTGTAAACGCACCCACAACACAGGAGCAATCCTAGTGGGAGGCAAAAAAAAAAAAAAAAATGCGGGTCTTTTTGGGGTGCAAAATTAAAAAATAAAAATTTGCAAACTGTACCGTGTAACATATGAAATGGAAGGGCTTGTTGTGAGGGTCTCAAGTGTATTTATTTTATAATTTTTAAATGTATTGTTTTAAAGTTATTTTAGAAAATAGATGACCGTTCTCCACCCTTGTCTCCGAAACTACTGAGCCTAAACTTCGAAAAAAAAATTGGTAATAGCTCTTTATCTATAGATTACAAGAAAACCTGTAAGAAGTCTATGCTCTTAAAATAACATAGTAAATCTTTCAATATTGTGCGTACACACTTACGTTTGCGGTTGGAATGTATGGAAAAACATGTTTTTCGACTACGATGTTAAGTTTGTTCTTGGGAAGTTATTTTGGAACCCTCTCCACGCGAGCTCAACTCGCACTAGACCGGTTTTTTTATTGGTGGCCAGTGGAAATTCTACATGAACTTCCTTTGTCCCGAGGAAGGGCGAAGGGGTATGCCGTGCTCCTACCGGCTATAACCCCTGGAGCGGTCATCTTCGGCACCGAAGGGAGGCTCCAGTTCCTCGGGCTGACTGCCTAGGGTGCGTAGGACGTAGGTACTTAGGTATTAACTCGTGAATTTTCTTAATTTTGCACTTCATATTGCATTAAAATGCTAAATGCATGTTGGATCACGCAGACAGGTTTCGTGTTCATCAAAGAGAATAAAACCACTTGAGAGCCGATGGATGCCGTGTGGTGCCGGCTCAGAATGCCACCACCCCATTTCATCGCGTGGGTGTCGTAAAAGTCGACTAAGGGATTAACCGGAGGATGGGCAGCAGCGTCCTTCGAGCACACAACAATTCAACTGCGATCGCCAACCCGTTTGCCAGGCGTGGCGATTATGGCAAGACCCCCCACTGAGCACACTACACACCCATAGCGGTTGTTGTGGTGATCTTTGGGGGAGGCCTGTCCAGCAGTGGACTTATCCGGCCGAAATGATGATGATGATGATGTTTTCAGTGTGGGCGAGAAAAAGTATTAAGATCACAAAAAGTGCAGGGTAATTTGAAATTGGAATGTTTGCTGTTCTAAATAAGTAGTTATTATATTTTATAACTTAGAAACAACAAGCCAGTCTCATTCAGAATAACTTATGTTCGCATGTCTATCTGAGTGGCGAGTTGGCGTACATTGTGACACATAAGCCTCGTAATAACCGCTACAATATAGGGTCAAAGAGGGCTCTATACTAATCACCACATTTTACAGTCTGACTATTAATGTCCCTTCCGTTGTTTCTATATTTTTTCAGTGGTGCCCTTCACTTGTACTTTTACTATATCGTAGTAGCAAGCAGGGGAGGGTTATTTTTAACCAACAATACAAATTACTCTAACCTAATCTGATGCGTAATGTTAGAGTTAGGCGGCTCCACAAATAATTGATAACTTGAGCGAGACAGGATGTCGCCATATGTTTGTATAAAATGGCATGGCAATGACGCGGCATTGCCATGCTTTACCCGCGACTTCTCCATCAACGGAGAATCGCATGAATCACCGCGTGACGCAACGCACAGCGCGCTGCGCGGAACGTCTCCATAATTGACCCCCCCCTCTAAGTCCACCACGACACCTCGTTTCGCAGTTTCTATAATTAACGACGGCACGGTTGGTGCAGTGGCTGATACAGTCGACTGCTGCGCTCCGGGTCGTGGGTTCAATTGCCGCACGGAACAAATATTTGTATGATCTGCTTCCGGGTCTGGGTGTCTGGTGTGTGAAATATGTGTCTGTAAAACGCACCCGGCACCCCAGGAGAAATCTTAGAGTGGGGCAACGTTTAAAAAAAAAAAAACTATCTGTACGCTGCGCGCGTTGCTACGCTACTTACTAAAATAAATTTAGAGGAAAGACTTTACACAAATATTCATTGGAATGATAGTGGCGCCATCTGTCAAAGATTGGTCGTACCAACTCAGAAACCTCTGTGGGCTCATGCACAACACGTTGCTGAAGATCATGACATGATCAAATGCACAGTTTACGATTCTATAAAGGACATACATACAAACATTAATTTTTATATATAGGGGGAAATGGCTAGCATTTAGATAGCTAGATAGATGTTTACGTCACGGTTTCCTGTTCATGTGGTGTCCGGATTAAGAATATAGCACCACTCCACTCCATCTTCTCCTGTGGATGACATAAAAGGCAACTAGGAGACTGTAAACCAGAGATCGACAACAGCGTCTGTGGAACAGAAGCTATTCTGCGCTCAGCAACCCGCCTGCCAAGCGTGGTGATTATTGGCAAATACCTCCCAAAATGACGACATAATTATGGAAATCTATGGAGGACCCCTTTGTTCAGCAGTGGACGTCTTTTGGCTTACATAATGACGGTTTCCTGTGATGTTTACGTCACGTGACGCCTTTGATATTGTATTCGGAGACAGGAAACACCCTGAAGGGGTTATCACTATCTCACTTACCTTACAAAGGAAATATACATGAATAAATATTACATAATACCACAAAGAACTTTAAGAAATATTCGTAACTTGAAAGTGAACATCGCCAACTTAGGACTAAAAAATAAAAAATAAAATCGAAACTTTTGGGAAATCATGTACTATATTATCGCACAAAAATCTGTCTCTAGTTAACTGAAATTATTTCACTATGTTGTTAGATGAATATACTTTCATATAACACATACAAATATTTATTAACATTTAGAATTATTATGAAACTAGGTTTCAAAAATGAAGTTACTACTTATTTTATTTTATTATTACACTATACCGTGTGGCGCCGGCTACGAATAGAACCAACCCATATCATCCCATGGGTGTTGTAAAAGCCAACTATGCGATTAGCCGGAGGATGAGCAGCAGCGTCCTTCAAGTACATTAACATCTCAACTGCGATCGCCAACCCGTCTGCCAAACGTGGCGATTATGGCAAAACCCCCCAATGAGCACACAACACTGGGTGTGTTGTGTGCTATCGGTCGTTGTGTTGAACTTTGGGAGAGGCCTGTGTCCAGCAGTGGACTTTATCCGGCCGAAATGATGATATTACACTGACATTACTACGATTCATACAAAAAATGTATAACAACATTTAAAACAGACAAAATCCATTTTCATCAAACACATCCAAATATTACTTCATATTTATAATTATTATGAAACTAGGTTTCAAAAATAAAGTTATTGCTGGATTCATTTTCTTATTATATAATATAGTATATAATTATAAAAAAATGATTTCGATATTTAAAACTAAACAGACATAAATCCAATAGATTCTTAATTTCAGAGATAAAATTTTAAAAATAAGGAAATATCTATAAAAGTTTCACTTTATTTGCTTAAATTTTAGTGTTCTAGTTACCTATTATTGACGTTGACGGCACGGTTGGTGCAGTGGTTGATACAGTCGGCTGCTGCGCTCCGGGTCGTGGGTTCGATTCCCGCACGGAACAAATATTTGTATGATCTGCAGGTAGTTGTTCCGGGTCTGGGTGTATTGTGTGTGAAATTCATGTCTGTAAACGCACCCACGACACAGGAGAAATCCTAGTGTGGGGCAAAGTTTAAAAAAAAATAAAAAAATAAAAAATATTAATAATAAACTGAAATAAATTGTTTTCCCCTATCAAAACTCGTGTCGAGTATCAATTGTATTTGACCGGAGTTCCTTGGAAAAGAGACAGACGTACTGTAATTTGGGTCATTATATTCCAAGTCAAGCGCTGATTGGACTGTACCCAATGATATTATATAATAAATGAAGTAGATATGTTACATGCGCGGCAAAAGTGGAATCAAAACTCCCCCAATTGTAGCACCTCGCAATCAGTTCGCCCAAGACAGGACAACGAGCACACACTGGCACAATCTATGTTGTTTTATTAATTTAGTAATAACAATGCCGTCGTGCGTATAAAAATGCACAAACTATCAAACAAACATAAATAAAGAACAAGGGATGTCATACCACACGTGAGTAACAAACTATATATAATATTTTAATAAAATACTATTCAAATTATCTATAGAATAATATATTCTCGAACAACACAGGCCAAGCAAGTAAAAGAGACAGCATATATTCTATCACAGGTGCGACAAAGACATCGAGTACACGTGTTATCATTTTAGATAGCCATCTCTTTTACTCTCGTCGGTTTTGTATCTTCTTTCTACAGCATAGGTTACTAAACTACACAGTTTTATACCTATATACAGCGATCAGTGAGTTTTGCGCGCCATTTAATATGGACGTAATATATCTATGGTATAACATCATTGACTGTACCTATTTTTGCCGTAGATATACAGCGCTTTAAGTTAAAATCTCTTTTTGGGTTATTCATTTTAAGTATTAAGGGTGCGGTCTTATAAAATGCGAAAACACATGTTAAATGTTGCATAATATAAAAGACATGTTGCAACTTAAGTTTACATATAAATAAGGTTGTCGGGGTATAACTTTAAAATAGCATTTTGAATGCAGCGTTACCGTAGCGCTGGCGTCGTTAGCAAGATTGCTCTTTGGTTTATTAACTTCACAGCATCATTCATCACTTCCTTGGGGACAGGGCTCCGTTGACCTTGAAAACCTTTGTTGAAGTTGGTTTAAAGTGAATAAACACTTCATCTGAAGTTGAATTACATCAAATGAAGATCGTCGGAGAGTTGGCGCAGTGGCGTTTTGCTTTTTGCGCTCCGGGTCGCGACTTCGATACCCGCAGGGAACATTGTATACCTAACATATTTGTGTGGCCTACAGATAATTATAGTTCTAGATTTTATTTGATTCACATCGTGGTGCAACTGTGTATAAAAAATAAAACTAAGCCGATATTCTAAACTACCACCTTTTCTAATTTCCTTTTAAAAAATCTTTAGTTTTAAATCAAGTTTTTTTTTAGTCTTTTCCAACACAAGCTGAAAGGATTAGTAAGCTAAAGAAACAATGGGTGGGACACATAGCTCGTAGAACGTATGCCCGATGGATGGGGCAGAAAGATTCTCGATAGGAGACTACGCACTGGGAAACGCAATGTGACAGCCTCCAACGAGACGAAACTGCTCCAAAGCCAGCGCTTAGCGTTGATATTCTTGTGCAAGGCATATAGGACAGTAAGTACTGAAGCTCTGCCTGTGCTAGCAGGTGTTTTGCCAGTCGATCTTGAGATACAGCGACGTGCTGCAATGTACTACTCAACTAGAGAAAACATGGACGCGGAATTTCTGCTACAACGCGATCGTGTTAGGATCTGCAGATTGTTTAAACCACAGACTGGTGTTTAGGAGGAACTCTTGGCCGAATGGCAATGCAGGTGGGACACGTCTATTAAGGGCCGTCACCTATACCAGTACTTTCCATCCATTCGTGAGCGGCTGGCAAGTGCATGGTTGGAAGTTGATCATTGCGTGGCTCAATTTCTCACCGGTCATGGTAACTTTAAGAGTAAATTATTTAGCTTCAAGCTTGTTACCTCACCATTCTGCAAATGTTCAACACCGGACTGTGAATATGAACAGTCTGCACATCATATCCTGTGGGAGTGTATTCTTTGGCAAGATGAACACAATATTATGTTTGACAGCATGCAAGTTACATCCAGGGCTGTTTACTATACAGACCTTGTTGCGACTAGGACGAATTTCCGTGCGTTCAAGTGTTTTTGCCATACCTACTATTGGAATCAGTCACAATAGCTCACAACATAGGACCCGTAAATAAAAAAATTGTACCCGTGGTGCTTGGCAACTGGGCTTAACCCTGTTGTAAACTCCCATTTATTGTGCCTATGGCCTATCGTTTTTCTCTGTCTCCTGCTTGCTACGGAGGGAAGTGGAACGTATATTCTTTCCTACTCCTCCTTTTTCTTTTCTGATTAATTTCGGTGCGGGTTCCAAGACAGTTATTCATTTCTCTGGGACACACCGAGCTTCATTGATCGGTGTTCTTTTCGGTGGTCGCCATTGTAGATCCTGGCTTACAGGAGTTGCAGTGGTTGGGAATGTGTGGCGGGCTTGTCCCAAAAAAAAAAAAAAAAAAAAAAGCCTCCAACGAGATGGACAGACGACCTGGTGAAGATAGTTGGGAGTCATTGGATAAGGGCGACATATATAGAGTAGGCAAAATAATTTACATAGTCATAGTCGTGGTCATTGATTCACAAATAATAGAGTTTATACAGATGCAATTTTACATAGTGAGTACTTATAATCTATTAAGCCTAAGTAGCATGTGAATGTCAGCAACAAAAATAAAATAAAAACGAAAATTCTAAATTATACATCATGTCACTGAATGATAAGTAGCATTTTAAAAATTTCTTACATTACAATTATTAATTAAATTCGTAATCCTTACTTCATCATCATCATCGCCATCATTTCGGCCAAATGAAGTCCACTGCTGAACAAAGGCCTCCCCCAAAGATCACCACAACCACCGATATGGATGTGTTGTGGGCTCATTGGGGGGTGGTTTTGCCATAATCGCCACGCTTGGCAGACGGGTTGGCGATCGCAGTTGAGTCGAAGGACGCTGCTGCCCATCCTCCGGCTAATCCCTTAGTCAACTTTTACGACACCCATGGGAGGAGATGGGGTGGTGGCATTCTGAGCCGGCACCACACGGCACCTTACTTACAAATTAAATATTACTGAAGCCTAAAGCCAAATTCACAGAATATACCATTTGGTCCAACAAGCATGTCTTCAATTTCTTTTTAAATTATACACTGGGTAGTTGTTGTATGATTTTACGGACTTAAATATTTGTCTAAATATCATGGCAATGATTGACAACCAAGAGCCATATTTAATTATAATATTAAGTATCATTGGAAAATTCTGTTGATGTATAACTTGCATGTGTACTTAATTCATATGATATTTCTGCACCAGTAATGGTAGTATATATGAATCAATGTTAAAATTTAAGATCTCAATGTACCATATACTGAGAAATAAATATTTAAAAAAAAAACATAATAATAATATATCTCTATTGTCACCGTCTGCCACAGAATTTCACTTTAAAGGTTGAAAGGCAGACGCCGTTTTTTCTGTTTTTCTTAGTGTTAAATCCATTTAGCACCCATTGCAATCGACTTTATACTTGTAGTTTCCATTTCATACAATAGTTTTATACCTCCGGGGACAATCCGAGACAGTATTTTATAGTGCAGCCATGGAGAGTCCCCGGTTAGTGGCCCATTACATTATAGATTAAAATTCTCTAAAGGGCCTCTGCGTGTTGGTAACAGTAACAGGTAACAGTTTCTATCAGATAACGCTGTTCTTGGAGCTACATCTAGGAGTAGTCTCTGTCCACGTGTTGTGTTGCGAGGAAAAATATGATTTGCTTTTGTGAATAGATTGGGGTTTGCCTTAACACATACACATTTCTAAAATGTACATACTCGGTAGTACAATATGATTAATACATCTACATTCTGCATTTAACAAATTGTAATAATCTTCAATAGTTTGAGTTAATTAACCAACACCGGCTCACTCTAACAAGTTAACAACTCACAAACCAGCGCTTGTATACAAATGACAATATCCCGGGGAGCTACGTGTTGCATTCATAACCCAGTAAACTTTGCTAATTAGCGTTATAACGGATATAACGTAATATTTTGGAGAGCTGACGTATTTGTATTGTGGTCTTGGATTATTCTACTGTAACAAGTCGATAATTCAGTTTTAATTCGCTGTTTTACAGCGTTTCCGTTTTCCAATGCCATGCACTTGCACGTAGAATAAATGTAATACCTGAAGCCACCGTTGCCCTACACTAAGATTTCTCCTGTGTCGTGGCTACACATAAAAAACCAGTCAAGTACGAGTTGAACTCGCGTGGAGAAGGTTCCTAAATTGCTGAATAGATATTTGGTAGTGTTAAGTTCGATCTAGATCAAATAACTTATCACAAGAATAAACTTAAATCGTAGGTAAAAAACATGTTTTCCCATAAATTACAACCGCAAACATAGTTTGCACGCAAAATATTGATATTCAAAATTCATTTATTCACGTTACACGTACGTGTTTGGGTCGCGGAAATCCATAGGTGTACTAAATTTCAACTTAATCGGTCCAGTGATTAGGAGCAAATTGGCTGTGACAGACGGACAGACACACGAGTGATCCTATAAGGGTTCCACCGTTATTTCCTTTGAACGTTCGGTACCCTAAAAATGCATAGACTATATAAAATTATAATGGTAACCTTGCCACGACTCAGCATAATGTTAGGAGGTAGTAATACAGCTATAACCCACGATTGCCTACTCTCTAAACTCCTCGTATATGTAAATAAATTAACTTACACGCTATCTAAGATCATTCACTAAACACCCGACCGTTTTACCGCCCTCGCCGCCGAGAATTCCCGCCTCAACGACGTCGCGGAAGCCTATCGCCGCGTCACCATCCGGTTCAAGTTACTACTTCTCCCCCCGTCTCTTGCACGTACCGGCCCGTACCGAGCCTGTAGTTTTAAATGTCCTTTAATACATTTTAAATAATACCGACACAGCTGTCCCCAAAACAATATCTAGTTATCCCCAGCAACGCTCTAAGCCGAGGTCCGTGTCCCGCTTGGGGCGCCCTTATCTCAAGTTGCTTAGCATGTAATATTAATTTTAAGCCTGGTTGGTGGCCTCTTTGCTTCGCCAGAAACAATCGGTTAAGCAACCGCATTTCTCAGAAATATCTGCGAGAAGCCCTACAAAAATTGCATTTTTTTTTATTGATGTCCTGTCCTGGGAATTCTACATGGATCTTCCTACACCTCGGGGAAGGGCGAAGGGGTATGCCGGACTCCTACCGGCTAAAACCACTGGAGCGGTCATCTTCGGCACTGAAGGGGGGCTCCAGGTCCTCGTAAGATCACACTAGAGCCGAAAAAATTGCTATCTACGATCTACATATCTTGACACAAAACAATGTGAAACAATGTTAAATTCCCAAAGCTGTGCAGAAATGCAAGCACTTCATATGCTGGACCAATCTACGAAGGTATTACAGTGCAGCACCTTCTGTATATTTTATTCATGGAACTTGTTAACTTTGATCCGAACCGCTGGATTTTCTGGTTGAAATGCAAGGTGGACTCTAGAAAACGACCACTGTTTCGTAATAAGTTCTTTTTGGTGAAGTACGCTAGAAATGGCTACCTTTTTTGCAACTCGCAAGACGAGCAAATCAATCCGCTGGTGATAAGCGTCATGCCTGCCCAAAACAATTGTAATGCTGCCCAGGACTAGTCCAGCTTTGCACTATCCTGCGATCGTCGCCTCGAGACATTCATCATTTCAGCCAAATAATGTCCACTGCTGGACACAGGCTCCCCCAAAGATCACTACAACGACCGACATGGGTGTGTTGTGTGCTAATTAGGGGGTTTTGCCATAATCTCCACGCAGTTGAGTTGTTAATGTAAGAAAAAGAAAACAAGAAAAACAGTTTATTTTTGCGGCGATCATGTCGACGCACAAGAACAGATTCAAAGATAAAAATTCTACATGTGGCATAACTAACTACATAGCTAAAATCGAAACTACATTAGGATAATTCTACGTTTAAAAACTAACAATGAAACCAAACGCGTATCCGCGCTGGCAACACTGTTATTATATTTTGACAGAATGGCCAAAAGACTTGGTATCCAGGCCAAATGTAACAATAATATATTTTGGCAAAAGAATCTTTGACCAAAGAGTACATGTACTTGAAGGACGCATCTGGCTAACCCCATAGTCGCCTTTTACGACACCCAAGGGATGAGATGGGTTGGTGCTATTCGTAGCCGGCACCACACAGCACATAACATTACTCGAGACATTAGTTCCTATTAATTTAATCTCTTATGCCCAAGAATCACTAGCTTCAGTGCCCTGCTAACCAGAACACGGTCTACAATGACAGACAGTATGTCTGAATATAATGCTTGGTAGCAGAATATCAAGACTCCCGCACTAAAGAGACCTACCACCAGTAAAATACAGGTTGACGCAATAGAACGTGCATATTGCGTCAACTTGCGAGATCGAGAATAGCGAATACGAGGACTTGGTTCCAACAAGACGGAGCGACCTGTCACACATCAAATGACTCTATGGCGGTTGTGAGACAGATGTTTCCTGCAAGACTAATTTCCAAAAGAGGTGATATCCCTTGGCCCCCACGTAGCCCTGACTTGACGCCTCCTGACTTTTTTTTGTGGGGATACCTCAAACAAGTCTACATGAACAATCCGAGGAACATCAGTCAGCTAAAGGAAAATATCCGTGGGGAAATGGCAGCTATCACCCCAGATTTATTGACAAGAGTTTTCACAAATCTGCGTTCGCGTTGCGCTGCGTGCTGATGAGGAGATGAGATGATGTTATTTAAAAAAAATAAACTACATTTAATCACCTAATAACCTAAATAAACCATCCTATATTTTATTTCAACTATACCTTTTGCACTTTTTTTTTAGCCTATACTTAATAAATGCACGTTCTATTGCGCCAGCCTGTATATCAATTTATGACGTACTCTGGATGCAAAGTACATCATCATCATCAACATACTAGCCATAAGAAGTCCACCGCTGAACAAAGGGCTCCCCCATAGAGGACCGGTTACATGCCGTGAGCCGTCATTTTGGGGGCAATTTGTTCACAAAACAGCTTTATAAACATAACATCTACTCTGACGGGACGGTTGGTCCAGTGGCCCACACGGTACAAATATATAGCCTCTTTCCTGCTGGTTCTTCTCCATGGAACTAACGACTTGGAACCTTGCAATTTAAATTCTGACTATTCGTAAGCGTCTGCAAATGGTTTATAAGATCTTTTTTAATGACTGACTTTCGTCGTGGATAAATTCTCTCCTCCGCCTTGGTAGGGGTGGATGGGTATACCGGAATCTTACCCACTAAAACCCCACGGGGTCCCTTCGAATTACCTATGGTTAGGGATGTGGCGTTCACCGTGTAAACATTTGACCACACCCCAGGCAGGTATCGGCCCGTCACCTGGTCTAACGGGCACTCCGTCTTTGTGCTACCTGGTCAGCCGCACAATTGTTCAGAGGTGTACGCAGAACTCAACGCACCGCTGTCTCAGGGAAAGTTGACTACGCCTGAAATAATACTGTGACATCGTCAAGTATCTACACTTGGATTTCACAGAAACTAAACCTAATATCAAACTAGAGCAAGCTTTTCTTTTAAATCTTTGTCCCACACTGGGATTTCAGCTGTGTCGTGGGTGCGTTTACACACAATACACCCAGATTCGGAACAACTACTTGCAGATCGTAAAAATAATTGTTCCGTAACGGAATCGAACCCACGACCCGGTGCGCAGCAGCCGACTGTATCAGCCACTGCACCAACCGTGCCGCCAAAAATGTTTGATCATATGGTTCAAACCTTGCAAATAATTCACAGTTTTTTTCGATTCGAAACAAGGTAGAGAATGACAATGATAAAGTGCACTTTAACTGCGTATGATATTGTTGTACCCTGCATTGGTATTTCACAGAGTGTCTTAAATTTAATTACTTACCTGAGCAATCTGATCGAATCTGCCAAACAATTCGTTGAGTGTCTTGACAAGGTCGGAAGCGCTGAGTCTTTCAGACAGTGGCGTGAAGTTAACAATGTCCGCGTAAAGGATGCTAACGTTGTTATGTCTCTGCACGTGCATTTCGTGGAATCGGGTCTGCTTGGAGCTGTCGGCGCAGGCGTCAGCCATCTTGAGCATTATTGAGCGCTTCACCTGAAACAAGAAGAAATGAGTGATGAGCAATGGTCTATAAAGATATGAACTGGTTAATTTCTATTGCTGGACACCATTTTATTATGTCAACCGATAGTTACCCTGTAGGGATGCGGAAGGATGCGATGCGGATACTAATAAGAACTTTGTTGATATCACACCTTTTTTCATCCGATTGAAATACATCGGTCTCCTACCGGCTAAAACTACCGGAGTGGTCATCTTTGGCACCGAAGGAGGCTCCAGGAGCTCGAATAATCTCCATCTAGAGCCACTAATTGGTGTCACGCCTTTAGGCACATCTCGGAGGGGATAACTGTAAAGCGGGCACCCCCTCTAGAGGAGGGAAGGTGACTGTAAAGAGGCCACCCTCCAGGCACCTCTCGGGAGGATTGCTGCTCACTACCCCATCTCGGATTAGCCGGAGGATGGGCAGCAGCGTCCTTCGAGTACATTAACGACTCAACTGCGATCGCCAACCCGTCTGCCAAGCGTGGCGACTATGGCAAATCCCCCCAATGAGCCCATAACATACCCATATTGGTCGTTGTGGTGATATTTGGGGGAGGCCTATGTCCAGCAGTGGACTTCATTCGGCCGAAATGAAAAATGAATGAATGTTTACATCAACCTTTCTTTCCCACAGAGTCTTGCCCGTAGTAGTGTTGCTGTGTTCTCTATACCCCTAGCAACTGGAGATTTATACAGGGTGTCCAGTAAATAGCACGACATACTGCAGAGGGTGAGAGCTTGGGTCAATACCTACCAAAAAAACACAATATATGTTCAGCAAAATCTTACGGATTTACAGTAGTACAAAATTTTCGATAAGAAAATTGTACTGTGAAAATAAAAATAAAAATTGTATTTCTTGAAAATGCTTTAGTTTTTAATAGAGTAAAGACTTATCAAGGAGTAAAGTAACTATTCACAAATAATTTGAGGTAAAAAAAAACTAGAAAAGGAATTTTTCATTACGAGATGCTTAAAATTAAAAAATCTGTGTCAAGGTAGAGATTTTTCGATATTTCGGTAAAATTTGTACTACTGTAAATCCGTAAGATTTTGCTGAACATATATTGTATTTTTTTAGTAGGTATTGACCCATGCTCTCACCCCCTGCAGTATGTCGTGCTATTTACTGGACACCCTGTATATTAGTTCGCCTCATACACGTTCAGAGCATGAAAACAGGGGGCCTAAAAAGGCCGCTTTAGGTGAATCATAATATGAATTACATTAGAAATCACAAAATGGTCTCGTTAATAGTCAGTTATGATTAAGTGACCATTTTGTGATTTATATTGTGCATCGTATTGAGATAATTATTATGCCTTATAAATAAAACCTAATACGGTCTTTTTAGACCTTCTGGACCATTTGGTGATATTTAATCTGATTCATATTATGATTCTGCTAAAGCGGCCTTTTTAGGCCCCCAGATGGGTGCGCCGAATGCATTTATCTCGGAAATTTATTAACTCACTATCAGACCATGTCAAAGTATAAAAACAATTAGATAAGATTTAATATATTCTACTGTGAGAATAAACTACTAAAATAGTTAACTATCACCTTACTTTTAACAAAGTAATACGTTAATAATTGTTGTTAATCGGTAATAATTAAATTGTAATAATTAAATTGTAATAATTAAATTGTAATAATTACATTTTAATGTGGCACCAGCTACGAATAGCACCAACCCATCTCATCTTCTGGGTATCGTAAAAAGCGACTATGGTATTAGCCGGAGGATAGGCAGCAGCGTCCTTCGAGTACATGTACAACTTAACTGCGATCGCCAACCTGCCTGCGGCCAAGCGTGGCGATTATGACAAAACCTCCCAATGAGAACATATGCCAGTAGTTGTGGTGATCTTTGGGAGGGACAGCAGAGGCCCAGCAATGGACGTTTTTTGGCTGAAATTATGATGATGATAATATTTTTTCTCTCTTTTTTTGTATTTGTTTTTGTTG
This sequence comes from Diloba caeruleocephala, assembly GCA_947459985.1. Lineage (NCBI taxonomy): Eukaryota > Metazoa > Arthropoda > Insecta > Lepidoptera > Noctuidae > Diloba > Diloba caeruleocephala. The sequence continues at coordinate 25,660,698 of OX381614.1, read as the reverse complement.
GGCTTCTCGCATACATTCCAGGGAAATGTGGTTGCTTAACCGGTCATTTCTGGCGAAGCCAAAAGAGGCCTCCAGCCAGGCTTAAATTTAATATTAAAAACTAAGCAACTTTCGCTAAGGGCGACCCCTGCGGGACACGGACCTCGGCTTAGGGCGTTGCTGGGCAAGCTATTGTTTTGGGGACAGCTGGATCGATATTATTTAAAATGTATTAAGGGACATTTGAAGCTACAGGCGCGGCACGGGCCGGTGCGAGCAAGAGACGGGAGGGAGAAGAGCTAACTTGAACGGATAGGTGACGCGGCGATAGGCCCCCGCGACGTCGGTGAGGCGGGCATCCTCGGCGGCAAGGGCGGTAAAACGGTCGGGTGTTGAGTGAACGAGACAACGCGTGTTTTTTCCTGTTTTTCTCGCTAACCGGTTCTTTTATATGTTAACACGTTACCAGCGACATTGCAATACGTTGTGTTACCAGCTACATGTTTCCAGCCACACAGAAACACGTTGCTGCAACAATGTTGCTCACCATGAAAACGTTGGCTTTACGATAACAAATTGCTTACGCGCAGACGGCACGGTTGGGCTGATACAGTCGGCTGCTGCGCTCCGGGTCGTGGGTTCGATTCCCGCACGGAACAAATATTTGTATGATCTGCAGATAGTTGTTCCGGGTCTGGGTGTATTGTATGTGGAATTCATGTCTTTAAACCTTGCTCCGGTTGCTTTAAAAAAAAAATACAATTTGGCAGCCATTAAGCGTGTGTAAACAATATTATATAATATTCAAATTATATGACACTAGATCCACCCCGGCTTCGCGTAGATGCAATTTAGAGTTGTCATTTTATGGTGAAACAGTTCAAGTCCACGGCTAAGTAGTTGAAAAAACACAGTGTTTAGTTTTGAGAAGTAATGAGACAATGAGTACTATAGACATGTAGTTTTCGCAACGCCCGCCAAATCATGACCTTCATAAGCAAATTTTTTATACCTTGGGTTATTGCAGTTTTTGTACGGATCTCTAATTTTTTCAAGATAAAGTATACCCCTATGTTACGCGCTGATAGTGTAGCTTTCTATAGGTTAAATTTTTTTTGAAAAAATTAACTGGTATTTGAGTTTATCGATTACAAACAAACATACAAAAAAGGAAATCTTTTCTCTTTATAATATTAGTTTAAACTAGCTGGGACCCGCCGTTTAATTTATAAGAAATTAGATTATTTATAAATAAGGTGGATATACTTATAAACGCTTGACATATAGTATATATATGTTGGATTTCATGGGTTTCAATTTGTTTTGCGTGGAACCCTAATTATTTTTCTCAAACAAAAGTAGCCAAGTTATTCCGTATAACATCAGCTATCTGCTTGTAAAAGTCCCGTAGAAATCGGTCCAGCCGTTTCGGAGATTAGCGGGAACAAACAGACAGACAGACAGAATCGAATTGAAAATAGTTTACGGAAATATATCGCGTTCAATTAATTCATTCTATATACTTACGTACAGCATCTATACGTGCAACGTGCAGCCACTTGCTCATAATGATACCTGAAATAATCATACGTGCAATACACAATTAAGCAACACCTTTGTATAGTGGAACATTAATGCATGCACCATAAATATATAAAATAAAATACTAATGTTGATATGCTCGACGTTTCGACTACTTTGCAGCGTCCGTGGTCACGAGCAGTCTGTCTATTATATGGATGCTATTCGCGTAAACTTCGGAAAACGGTTGGTGCAGTGGTTGATACAGTCGGCTGCTGCGCTCCGGGTCGTGGGTTCGATTCCCGCACGGAACAAATATTTGTATGATCTGCAGGTAGTTGTTCCGGGTCTGGGTGTATTGTATGTGAAATTCATGTCTGTAAACGCACCCACGACACAGGAGAAATAGTGTGGGGCAAAGTTTAAAAAAAAAAAAAAAAAAAAAATTTGACAGACAGAATTTAAAAAATAAAAATTTGTTGTAGGTACTTATCGTATATAGTTCATATGCATTTAATAAAAAGCTGTTATTTTCACATCACAAACAGATACTTCAATTTTATTTATTTGTATAGATAAAATGAGCTAATTGCGAAAAGCTATTGTTTGCGACTCGACACTGTACTAATAAATACTTAATTTATGGTTATTTTCGGTCGTTTACCTTTCTCGAGAAAATTATTAGGGACGAGATCTTCCTCTCACAATTTCCTTTGGGAAAATTAATATTCAGTCCCAACAAGAGGGGATAATTAAAAGGCGAATCTTATCGACACTACGCCTAAGTGGACAAACGAGATTCCTGTTTTATGAGCTTCATTATCATAGAGACGTCTTTATTTTTGCAATCTTCTTATCAGGATCTTGTTTATGGAATCGCTTTTTAAGCAAAGGTTGCAGGTTTAATATCGGGTAAGTACCAATGTGAGTCTTTCTGTGTCATATGTATTTTCCAAGACACCACTGATTTTCCTTTTCTTTCATCATCATATCAGCCAAAGGACGTCCATTGCTGAACAAAGGCCTCGCCCACAACGAGCGGTCACATGCCTCCCGCATCCAAGGACTCCATGCGACCTTCACCAGGTCTTCTGTCCATCTCGTTGGAGGTCGTCCCACGCTGCGCTTTTCGATTTGCGGTTTCCACTCGAAAACCTTTTTGGCCCAACGGCTCATGAGTTCTACGAGCAATGTGCCCCGCCCATTGCCACTTCAGTTTACTAATCCTTTCAGCCATGTCGATAACTTTCGTTCTTCGACGGATCTTCTCATTTCTGATTTGCTTTCGTAGAGAAATACCAAGCATAGCTCTCTCCATAGCTCGCTGAGTGACCTTGAGCGTTCTTATGAGGCCCATAGTGAGTGACCACGTCTCTGTTCCATATATCATGACTGGTAACACACACTGGTTAAAGGCTACATATTAGACATAATTCACAATCACATAATATTTAAATGATTATATTTTTATAATTTAATTCGATCATATTTGCAAATGTTGTGTACATCTATAATAGGTATACATATAGAAATTTGTTATTGTAATAAGCTATATAAACTTAACATATGTAAACTGTTGATGTGCCTTATGAAATAAATACGTCACTACTCATTTTGACTTTTTTAATCCTTTATTGCTAGGCAACATTGATCAGTCCCTACGAAACCTTACGAAAGAGCTGAAATCAATCAGTGTCTGAGACGTAGTTCCTGTCAATATTATCTTAGCAATCATTTTTCTGTACTCAATATAAAATATGAGAAGGCGTTCTATTTTTTCTAGGTTTTTCTAAATGTATTTCTTATCCAACTTGTTGGCGAGGCTTGCAGGTCATTCGCCTGGTGGTAAGATTCATGCGTGCCCATAACAATTGTAATCCTGCCCAGGCGTGGGCCTGTGTGGCATCACACTGCGCTCTTCACCTCGAGACGTAAAGTTATTGAGTCTTTTATGCCCAGTAATTTCACTAGCTACAGTGCCCGGACCGGAACATAAAATTTTAAACAAACTCCACTGCTTAGCAGCGAATAACTGGCAATGAGGTTGTGCCTACCTAGCCAGCCTCTTGCAAGAGACCTACCACCAGTGTAAGAGAACTTTTTTTTTTTTTTATTGGTGCCCAGTGGAAATTCTACATGGAACTTCCTTCGCCCGGGAAGGGCGAAGGGGTATGCCCGACTCCTACTGGCTTAAACCACTGTATCTGTCTAGTGTCCGGATAAAGACTATAGAATCACTCCATCTCCTCCCGTGGATCTCGTAGAACGCGACTAAGGGACTTTAAACCATAGCAGAGGATGGACAGCATCCCTTCTCTAGAAAGCAACACACTGCGCTCACCGACCCGCCTCCAAAGCGTAGTGGTACTGGTAAATTCCCCGCAAAACGACGTCACACTCGTGGAAATCTATGGGGAAGGGCTTTAATGTGCAACATATAACTGAGTTGTTTACAATAAAGACTGCTAGCTCGTAGGCATCCTGAGTTCATGACACAGATTACATAAACCCGCAAAGAGTCAGAGGTTTTTTACAATGACCAACCAGATTTTGTAATTACACACGTCAGTTACCAACATAAGGAAATATACTTGTAAAATGTCTGACCTAGTTGTTTAAGGAAGATTTTGTATCCAGTTGTACTGAAGTTTTTTTAAGTATAACTTAGGGCTTATGTTTGTAAAAGGGGAATGCCCATTAAATTCCTGAAATGAACAGAAACTACCAATAGTCAAACCTCTGTTTAATCATCATTTCAGCCATTTATACATCCACTGCTGAACAAAGGCCTGCCCCATAGATTTAAAAACACATTTTTTTCATAATTTTGAGGAGTATTTGCCGATACTCACCACGCTAGCCAGGCGGATTGGTGAGCGCAGTATGGCTGCTGTTCTACAGAAGAGAAGCTGCTCCCCATCCTCTGGTTTATAGTCCCTTAGTCGCCTTTTACGACATCCACGGGAGGCGATGGAATGGTGCTATATTCTTAATCCGGTCACCACACGGACAACTCTCTACTCTGTTTAGTATAAAACATTAATAATTAAATTATTCTCAAGTTTGTTTAACTACGTATGAATCATATGTTTGCCTTAGCGACAATTTGGCATCACATTTCATTTTTCCAATGATATTATATATTAAAAGAAGTAGATATGTTACACGCGTGCCAAAAGTAAGAACTAAAACTCCCCCAATTGTAGCACCTCGCAATCGGTTCGCCTAAATAGCTATCTCTTTTACTCTTGTTGTTTTTGTATCTTCTTTCTAACGACATGGTTGTGCAAGCAAAACTGTATTTTGCGCGCCATTTAATATGGACGTAACATATCTATGATGTACTCGTAATATCATAGATTTTTTCATTCGTTTAATCGATTTAATTCATTGTTTTGCGTTTGTGATTACAGACTGCCTTTGCTAAATGTTTTTTTAATTGTTATTGATCAATAATCACTAACTACGTCAGTACTATTATGTATTCTGTGTGTGTACCTTGACATAACCTAGAATTCACAAAGAGGTTTATACCGATGTAAATGTGTGGTGTGGAATTTGTGTCTGTAAACGCACCCACGACACGACACAAGAGAAATCCTAGTGTGGGCACATTACAGTGTTGCCAGATGATACTACGTCTATGGTACGTACGAGTCTCCGAAATAGTACACAAAACTGTAGCTGGGTACACAAGAGTTTTTTTTTTTTTTTTTTTTTTTTTTTTTAATAAAATGTATATATAACATATACTACATACGTAAATAGATCTTCAGAAAAGTGAGCATCAGAACTCCGAGAAACCCGCGACAAAAGTCAAAGCACGTCTTTAAGGATTTCGATTAATGTTAGCGGTGTACTGGTAAGCTATTTATGCATTACTTACACTGTATTATGTTATACTGTTCTTATACACTATACACTGCATTTTGTTGTTGACATTCCTAAAATAGTACACAATTCGTACTATTCGTACCCTTCTGGCAACGCTGGGGCACAGTGGAAATACGTGTAACAGTTTATTAATTTATTTATCAAAGTACTGCCACATCACACACATTTAACATAATTTAAAAAAAAAAAATACAGTTTAGAAAAGCATTTTGTCTGATGTACATGAAAATAACGGCGTACATAAAACTTTCAAATAAATGGCCACGCCTTAAAAGAAAAATACAAATTAGAAATATACATGAAAAGGCCTTATCCAGTAACAATCATGTCAGTTTACTCGACTGACAGCCGCTCAACTCTATGCAGGCAGCACGTATGACTCCACGAGTAGGAGGGCTAGGCTAACAAAGATAAGTAGGTTTACTACACTGTTTATACAGCAACAAAAATTTACATTTAACAAAAAATAGAAGATAAAATATATACTTTGAGTAAACAAGGCCCTGAGTACGCGAGTACACATATTCCTAAAATAGTACACAATTCGTACCCTTCTGACAACGCTGGGGCACAGTGGAAATACGTGTAACAGCCGCTGAGTCGACGGCCGTACAGGGCCAATCGTGCGGTGGGGCACGGGGTCGGACTGGCCTCAGCCGCTTACCGAACGACCATAGCGCAGTCCGGTAATAGAAGTATCGCTTATCGTAATTTCACGTGAGACTTCCAAAACGTTTTTTACCTCTAGATGCTCTTATTGGTTATTGCAAAATATTATATGATAATTTGAAACAATATTTTAGCTCTTTCAATGGGGATAAAATTTAGATTAACAATTCGATTCGACTAGACATAAAAAAAAGAGTTTGAAAACCTTGTGATTATTTTCCTCTTGCGTTTTTACTGTTAAGCTGTGTGGTGCCGGCTACGAATAGCACCAACCCATCTCATCCCTGGAGGCCTGTGTCCAGCAGTGGACTTCATTCGGCCGAAATGATGAGACGCAATATTTTATAATTTAGCTTGATGTTTATAACTATTATTGTGCACGCTGTGGCCTCCTTTAATTGTCTCTCAAGTACACGTATCTAAGACTGTGTAGTTGTGATATGTGATTCCTTGTGTAAATCCTTTGCAGGAGGTCGATTAGTTAAATAAATAAGGCGCTTATGGTTCCACATATCCATCTCTATGTCTTACACATTGTCACATTGTCAGCAACAGAATCTGTCGGTTCGCATCCTATTTTTTTATTTATTTTTTTTAAACTTTGCCCCACACTAGAATTTCTCCTGTGTAGTGGGTGCGTTTACAGACATGAATTCCACATACAATACACCTAGACCCGAAACAACTACCTGCAGATCATACAAATGTTTGTTCCGTGCGGGAATCGAACCCACGACCCGGAGCGCAGCAGCCGACTGTATCAGCCACTGCACCAACCGTTTTTAAAATACTCCAATAAGGTAGTTTCTAAAATCGAATAGTTTTGTGTATTATCCTTTCACTGAACAATATTAAATATTAAAAGACGTAGATATATTACATGCGCGACAAAAGTAAGAACCAAAACTCCCCCAATTGTAGCACCTCGCAATCAGTTCGCCCAAGACAGGACAACGAGCACACACTGTCACAATCTGTATTGTTTTATTAATTAAGTGATAACAATGCCGTCGTGCATATATAGAAAATGCACAAACTATCATGCAAACATGAATAAAGAACTAGGGAGTAACAAATAAAATAAAATATTTGAATAAAACTCCATCCATATTATTTATAGAATAATAATGTCGAAGAAAACATTGGTAGGTGTTGGCAAACATACTAAATTATCGATGAAGTTAACGCTCGGCGCGGTCAGACTGTGGATGGGACACCATCAAGTGGTATTTGAACGTCTCGGGACTGTGTAGTAGTGACAAGTTAACAATAAACGTACGCAGTACCCACGTAGCAAATACAAATAATACTAACTTCCTTAACCACTTATTAGAATTTTGAATTCCAAGTATTTTATACGTCAAAGTGACGTTTCAGTCGGAGATCAAAGGTCAGCAGCTTTGTTTGGTTGGTCGAATGTATAGATATAACACAAAAAAGTAAACATCGTTATCCTATCCCCCTATCTAGTGGAGATCATTTTCTTCAATCAGACAATCACAATAATTGCACAAAATATTCCTTTGATTGCCCCCATTCAACACAGACATGACGTCACAATCATACGTCATACCGGCGACGACAAAACCACGCCCACGTACCAATGGTGATACCCTGCTCATTCATAATATTTCTTAGAAAAATAACGTTTGGAAACATCTGATGAATCAGTGAATTCTGTAGTATTTCAATTAAAATTTTCCCTCTTTAACTTATGTTTCACTTATGTCTTAGATTTTCGCAATTATTACACATTACGAGTACAATAAAACAAATTTGCCGTGTGGTGCCGGCTCAGAATACACTCCATCTCCTCCAGAAAAATATTCTGCGTAGGTATATCGAAAATTCCACTTCATCAAGACTACCTGCAGTAACATCTTTCCTGTTCTTATAATAATTTACTACCACTACCAATCCATGCCGTGTGGTGCCGGCTCAGAATGCCACCACCCCATCTCCTCCCATGGGTGTCGTAAAAGTCGACTAAGGGATTAGCCGGAGGATGGGCAGCAGCATCCTTCGAGTACATTAACAACTCAACTGCGATCGCCAACCCGCCTGCCAAGCGTTGCGATTATGGCAAAACCCCCCAATGGGCCCACAACACACCCATATCGGTTGTTGTGTTGATCTTTGCGGGAGGCCTGCGTCCAGCAGTGGACTTCATTCGGCCGAAATGATTGATAATAAAACACTTTTAAACGGATTCTATCATCAGAAAAATCTAAAATATACGCGATAGAATCCGTTTAAAAATGTTTTATTATTATGTTTCTCTCTTCACGGGTTTATATCCACTATCACCGTAACCGGGATACCCCTTGTATCCCAGTCTATTGATAGACTCACTCGGGGACATGGGTCCAACATGCAGAGGCCCAATTTTAATCTAAAATGTAATGGGAAACTAACCGGTGACTCTCCATGGCTGCACTATAAAATGCAGTCTCGGATTGTCCCCGGAGGTATAAAACTATTGTGTGAGATGGAAATTACAATTATAGGGTCTATTGCAATGGGTGCTAAATACTTCTAAAAACGGAAAACCACACTTCCCTGGGGCGGAGGAGTACATATATCTTCGTCAGGTTATTAAAAAATAAATAAAGAAGGTCCCTAAATTGAGTCATCGTAAATGTTTTTTTTAAATTGAATTGTTTTTCTATGTTGTGCGGTGCCCTTTATTTTGCATGTATCTAGCTTTGATAGCCTGCGCGTGAATGCAGCTCTGGCGAAAATAATTTGTCCGTACATTTTCGTTTTAGGGTTAGGCCTACTGGCCCTATAGGTACCTAATATACAGTCCACAAATTAATTACGGCTAGTTTACGGTACATGCAATGTTTTTGAAAATTCATGCCCTAATGGTCGGCCTCGCTGCCTTTGGAGTAGTTGTATTGGTGTATGTTAATCATCACGTGTCATCATCATCTGATGACTGATATATATATATATATATATATATTATTTTTTTAAACGTTGCCCCACACTAGGATTTCTCCTGTGTCGTGGTGCGTTTACAGACATGAATTCCACATACGATACACCCATATGATTATCAGCCAAAAGACGTGCACTCTTGAAAAAAAGCCTTCTCCACAGATCGTGTTGTCGTTATTATGGGGGGAATTTACCAGTACTTACCACGCTTGGCAGGCGGGTTGGTGAGCGCAGCCTTGGTGCTGTCCCACGAAGGGACGGTACTGGCCATCCCTCTGGATTAGAATCCCTAAGTTATCCTTTACGACTTCCACGGGAGTGGTGCTTTATTTTACAGCACAGTTGGTGCAGTGGTTGACACAGTCGGCTGCTGCGTTGCGGGTCGCGGGTTCGATTCCCGCACGGAACAAATATTTGTATGATCTGCAGGTACTTGTTCTGAGTCTGGGTGTATGATGAGTGGAATTTATGTCTGTAAACGCACCCACGACACAGGAGAAATCCTAGTGTGGGGCAACGTTTTTTAAAGAAAGAATTCTTAATCCGGACACTACACGAAGCGCTCTTTTGTCCATCCATATAAGTATTATGTATTAATCATTAACTGTGATTAAGGTACACACAGTAAAATATTTAATTATGCAGGCAACTAACGCACATCTGTACACTACGCAGGCAATTGTTATTGGTTTATATGCTTATTACTTTTATTGCACACACCACGAGGAACTCTTACTGCCGCACTCAGAAAGGTTCAAGTTCATTAAATTAGTCCTAATGAGTACTTAACTAATTAGCATTAAATCCGTTAATGAACGGTACATCCCAGAGACATAAGGGTTCATTAGTTAATGACAACTTTAAGTATCCGTAGGGCGAAGCATCGTCAAATCACTTTATCGATTACATATCGATAAAGCGTTGGTGTGGCCAAATTTAAAAAGAATTATTTTAATAACCTTATACAAACTTTTTGAAGTGAAAACTTATTTTAGCACGGTACGTATATTTTTAGATGAGATAAAATCTCTGGACTCGCGACACCGTTACGAGACGCAGCTATAGTGTGTGCATATATGCATGTACATATAGCAGACCGCGAGATAAATAAAAAAATAAGTTTTCACTTCTGTCGGCACTCCCGCAGTGCAACCCGTTTTTTTTTTTTATTAATATTTTATTATATCACAATGGAAAAATATCATCATTTCGGCCGAATGAAGTCCACTGCTGGACACAGGCCTCCCACAAAGATGTCCACAACGACCGATATGGATGTGTTGTGGGCTCATTGGGGGGTTTTGCCATAATCGCCACGCTTGGCAGACGGGTTGGCGATCGCAGTTGAGTTGGTAATGTACTCGAAGGACGCTGCTGCCCATCCTCCGGCTAATCCCTTAGTCGACTTTTACGACACCCATGGGAGGACATGGGGTGGTGGCATTCTGAGCCGGCACCACACGGCAAGTATATGTATACAAAATATATTCCACAGTAATGAAGACCACAGAGCAAGTACGAAGTCCCACAGACTACGACGAGTGCGTCGGGAGGCTGTGATGAGGATAAAACATTTAGAAAATAAGGTGGATTAGGTGGATTAGGTGCATTTGAAATAAAATTCGGGTGTTGGATTTCTTCAGTTGTGATTTTTATTAAATTAGATTTACAAGGTTTTTGAGTACAGTATACTTTTATTGTACAACAAAAGAAAATACAAAGTAAATTTGATTCAATGCAAGCTCTACATCTCTTTAAAAACGATCGTATCTTTTCGAGTTGATGTATTTAGCGGCTTCTGTAATTCTTCCGCGCAACTCGTCTAAATCTCTACAAATAAATAAAATTGAAGTGTCTGTTTGTAATGTCAGAATAACAACTTTTTACAAAATGCATATGAAAGTATATACGGAACATATAACAAAAAATGTATTTTAAACATTTTTGTCTGTCTGTCTGTCTGTCCGTCTGTCTGTCTGTTTGTTCCGGGTAATCTCTGAAACAGCTGGACCGATTTTGACGGGACTTTCACTCGCAGATAGCTGATGGTATAAGGAATAACTTAGGCTACTTTTATTTTAGAAAAATAATTAGGGTTCCGCGCAAAAAAATACAACCCTTGAAATTCAATATATAGATTCTATATCAAGTGCCTATGCCGAAGTACTCTAAATGTATTTTAAATTAAACGTGGGTGAAACCTCGGGTCCCAGCTAGTCTTGAATAGGTTTAGAGTACTTTTTCCTTTATCGTACTACAGTAAAATAAGTCTATGGGGTTTAAGTCGGGTGAACGGAACTACTGGCTGGGAAGAATTGAGTGACGGCATGGTTGGTGCAGTGGCTGATACAGTCAGCTGGTTTCAATTCCCGCACGAAATAAATATTTGTATGGTCTACATGTAGTTGTTCCGGGTCTGGGTGTATTGTGTGTGGAATTTGTGTCTATAAACGCACCCACGACACATGAGAAATCTAGTGTGGGGCAAGGTTTAAAAAGTGTTCCAAGCGAGCTACGTGATGTAAAGCTCGTAACTCGTTTTAAGTGCGTAATTACCCTCAAAACGTTCGATCAAACTCGGCTCGATGACGTTGCGACGTAGACGCATCAAGTGCCAAGAATTCACAACTACTACAGTCGAGTCGCCTCATTGTCTTCGTGATATACAACGTCACTGCATTGTTCGGCGAACTGAAGTCCTAACTTCTATGCCTCAAGAAATCCCTGAGTGTTTTTAAAAGGTCTACGTAATTGACCGTATTAGAGTTTTATTACAGCTTCACGATCGATGTCGGATCGATGCCTTGATCAAGGTCGACCGTAGGTGTAGTACATTCAACGATGTAAGTCTCTGAACATTTCAATTTTTTCAAATCGATATTACTCTTTATTTTAGAGACGTTGGTGAACAGTGTCATTAGGAACATATTTAAATATTGTTTTGATCAAGAAACAATGGTTTTGATGCAAAATAAGAGGGTGCAAACGATTTGACTTGATTGTAACTGAAAACCAGTGCTGGCGGTGTTGCCTTGTCGCAAAATCGCAGCTTCATGCTGAGCTACAACCCTTTTTTGCACAGACGTGGCGCACTTGCTCCCGTAATATAGATAAATACCAGTAAACATATTACATAATGCTTTTTATTTTTAATAAGTTGTATTTTTTTTCTTTTTGTCCTAGCTGGGTGGTGCAATGTGCACGGTACACTCGCATGCTTGCACGTTTTGCGATCTACCACCGCGCTACGCTTTGATTTATAGCTAAGACAAACCTGTACGGCCACGACCTGTAGTCTTTTGTGTTTTTTTTTATTGTTCATTTAATTTTTTAATTTTTAGTTTTACATTTTATAGATTGTTTCTATATTTTGTGCGTCCTTGTTTGTGTAAAAACAAATTTTCTTTCTTTCTTTCTTCTTTCATTTATAAATTGAAAATGTTCAGTGAGTTAAGTCGCTGACAGTACCTCAGGATGATCAATGACTCAACATATCAGCCAAAAAAAAGTCCAATACTGAACAAAAGTCATAAGAAGACCGGTTTCATGCAGCGTTTTAATTTAAGGGGGAATTTCCCAGTCCTCGTCACGCGTGACAGGCTAGTTGGTGAGCGCAGAATGGCTACTGTTGCACACTGTTGGACTAAATCCTCATCATCATATCATAACGGTCATTTATACGTCCACTGCTGAACAAAGGCCTCCCACATAGATTCCACAACAGTGTCATCATTTCGGGGGGTATTTGCCAATACTCACTACGCTTGGCAGGCGGGTTGGTGAGCGCAGAATGGCTACCGGTTCACAAAAGGGACGCTGCTGCCCATCCCTCTGGTTTAGAGTCCCTTGTGTGTGGTGCTATATTCTTAATCCGGACACCACACAAACAAAACATTAATAAAACGATGCAAATATTGCACAAACATGTTATGTTTAGGCATGGCACGATGTCGACCCAGTTTTGATAACAGTATCAGAGTGTTTCAGAGAGCATGTTTGTAGAAGAGAAATTAGAGGTCAGATAAAGAAAGCGAAAATTTCTTCGTATAGCCTTCTATTCTGATGATAATTCGTAACACTTTAGTTCGAAAACAGGCAAAATAGCGGCTGGTATTTTTGGTTTTATGTTGTGTTTTTATTGCATTTCCTGTTGATAAGAGGTATTTTTAAACAATTCAGCGTATTGATAAGATTTACGATTGTAAATGGTGTTATTTGATAGCTGTAAGATTACATAAATATTACATGCATTATTATTAATTTCTTCGTTATAGCCTTCTATTTCTATGATAATTCGTAACACTTTAGTTCGGAAACAGGCAAAATAGCGGCTGGTGTTTTTGGTTTTATGTTGTGTTTTTATTGCATTTCCTGTTGATAAGAGGTATTTTTAAACAATTCAGCGTATTGATAAGATTTACGATTGTAAATGGTGTTATTTGATAGCTGTAAGATTACATAAATATTACATGCATTATTATTAATTTCTTCGTTATAGCCTTCTATTTCTATGATAATTCGTAACACTTTAGTTCGGAAACAGGCAAAATAGCGGCTGGTGTTTTTGGTTTTATGTTGTGTTTTTATTGCATTTCCTGTTGGTAATAAGGTTTGCGCCACGTCCCGCTTTGGATCAGGATCTTTCGTTTAGGAGATGTCTTTTTAATTGGTCACCCGGTGGAAATTAATCATGAATTTCCTCCGCCTCGGGGCATGCAAGCTCTTGCCGGCTAAAATCGGACGGGGGGGGGGGGGGGCCTCTTCGGCACCGAAGGAGGTCCAGGTCCTCGTACGATCACACTAGAGCTGCCCATGTTGCCTATAGGTACATCTCGGAGGAGGTAACTGTAATATGGTCACCTCCTTTGCGAGGATTGTAAAGGATCCCCCGTAGCCTCACTGTGCGCTGTACTGCGACCATGGCACGCCTGACCAGATACGCCCCACAAGCTTCTCGGGGGTCGCTCGGTGTGAGCACGCAGATCTCTCCAATCTGCGACCCCAAAGGCCTCCCACTATTATAGCGACGATGCTTCTTTGATTCCGAGGACTACAGTTTTAAAATTCTAGTTCAATCTGGGTTCTGGCCACTAAAAGTAAATAAACAAAAGTTTGTATTGATTTCTATCCTGGCAATGAACTTTAAAAAAGCAATAAATAGCAATAGCTGCCATACAAGACCTCATAGCTCAGACTGCAATCTTCTTCCTAACCCCCCGAGATGTGCCTAGAGGGCCGGGCTCTTTTTTAGTTATTTTCCCCCGCCAGAGAGGGTGACCTCTTTACAGCCACCTCCTCTAAAATGTGTCTATAGGCGTGACATTAATGGGCGGCTCCGTATTATTCGTTCTCGATATCCCCCCTTCGCTGCCGAACATGACCACCCAGGTGTATGTAACCGGTAAGGGTCTGACATACCCTTCGCCCATTTCTCCGTGGGCATCGGATGATGCATCAGCATTTTCACCGCGGTGAAAAATAGAACGGCAAGTGGAACGGTAGCGCAAGATAAACGAAGCCAGTGTGTGCACGCTATGTAACTGTACGTCTCTGGCTAGCCCTTTTAGGGATTACATGCGTGACTATAAGGTACTTGCGTTGCATGTAGGGTTGCCAGATCGGAAAACTAAAATAATCTGGACAATATTTCAACATGTCGATATATTGGGGATCTGTCTGGGATGTTATCTGTATAAATTTATTTATTTATCATAATAATATTGGTATATTGTTATTGTACAAATTTACTGTGGGAGACTGGTGCCTAAACTAGGTTGAAGCCTGTGTTTCAGGTCACCAGGCCTTCCACCTCAGAAGTCCAATTTCATAGTCCTTTCATAAATTGTGCCAAGCGAAAATTTTCCATTTTCTTGTTCTTCGTGTATCTGATTCTATAAAGTTGTTTTCTCTTGTTAGGGTTCTCTTGATGAATACGTTGCTATAACTTTATCAGACCCCGATGCTGGTTAATTTTGTCCTTGATACCCAGTTATCATCTAGCACCCCATGAATGCGCACTTTCACTGCAGACAACATCTTGATATAAAAAAAACTCGCTGTTTTAGTAAAATGTATATATTATGGCTTTGATACACCCATTACTGACGATTTCTCAAAATTACTAAACATTAAGAATCAGGGTTACTTTTATTTTAAAATCGATATTAATATTAACGTACTTCATAAAATTTAACACCATCATCATTTTAACGGAAAAAACGTCCACTACTGGACAATCGGCCTCCCCCAAAAATTACCTCAGCGGCTGATGGTTTTATTTTGTGTGCTCTTTGGAGGGTTTTGCCGTAATCGTCACGGTTGGCAGGCGGGTTAACGACCGTAGTTGAGTTGTTAATATATTCGAAGGATGCTGCTGCCCTTTTTCGGGCTAATCCCATAGTCACCTTTTACGACACCCACGGAATGAGATAGGGTTCTATTCTTGGCCGGCAACATATGGCGTAAAGGATAAAAAACGACTAAACATTTTCAATAATTAACAATTTTGGGATCAAAGAAACTCGTACAATGTTTCCGAAATTACTAATACATACAAATAAATAAAATTGAAGTGTCTGTTTGTAATGCAATCTGATGTTATAAGGAATAACTGTGCCGTGTGGTGACGGCTCAGAATGCCACCACCCCATTTCATCCCGTGGGTGTCGTAAAAGTCGACTAAGGGATTAACCGGAGGATGGGCAGCAGCGTCCTTCGAGTACATTAACAAATTAACTGCGATCGCCAACCCGTCTGCCAAGCGTGGCGATTATGGCAATACCCCCCAATGAGCACACGACACACCCATGTCGGTCGTTGTGGTGATCTTTGGGGGAGGCCTGTGTCCAGCAGTGGACTTCATTCGGCCGAAATGATGAAGGAATAACTTATACAAATTTTATTTAAGAAAAATAATTAGAGCTCCGCGCAAAAAAATGAAAACCCATGAAATCAATTAACAATACATAACAATTAACCGTGTGGTGCCGGCTCAGAATACCGCCACCCCATCTCCTCCCGTGGGTGTCGTAAAAGTCGACTAAGGGATTAGCCGGAGGATGGGCAGCAGCGTCCTTCGAGTAAATTAACAACTCAACTGCGATCGCCAACCCGACTGCCAAGCGTGGCGATTATGGCAAAACCCCCCAATGAGCCCACAACACACCCATATCGGTCGTTGTGGTGTACTTTGGGGGAGGCCTGTGTCCAGCAGTGGACTTCATTCGGCCGAAATTATGGTGGGCGCAGTATGACTACTGTTTCACAGAAGGGACATATTCCCGTTTTACGGCATTCACGGGAGGAGTTGGAATGGTGCTATATTCTTGATCCGGACACCAAACAGATTATCTTAAAATAAAAATAAATTAACTAGAATAAGTGCGTATTACAAGTTGTGACAGTGTAAAAATTAAGTGAGTGAGCCTGGGAGATGGGGTGGTGGTATTCTGAGCCGGCAGCACACGGCCGGCTGCGCCCACCAACTTGCCTACAAAGCATGGTCAATACTGGCAAAATGACGACACAATTGTTGCAACGATCTATAGGGAGGTCTTTGTTCAGCAGTGGACGTCCTTTCGCTGACATGTTGATGTTGAATCTGTTTGTCGAGAGATTTTGTATTTTGTCGTGAGTCTGGAAATCATCGTGAAATGTCGGAAGATTCCAGGTTAATCCCGACCATATGGCACCCTAGTAGCATGACAAGCAATGAATTCTTCCATACCGATATTCCTAGAATGCCACATGAATACAGAAGTCATAACAATCATAATTAAAATACATAATTTTGCCATAAATCTTTACCATAGCCGGTATGGTGGAACGTGACACGATGCAGGTCCAAAAGTTATTGGAAACATAAGCAAGTATTGAATGTGATGAAAACCGGTTTGTGTTATTATAATTTTTGTTTTGTGGTCTTTAAGTACTGTGAAAATGGGTACAAGTGTCTTAAAGTGATGATGTCTGAAGTGTTTTAAAGTTATTTAATTTATAGTATATTATTTGTGAGTGCTTAGGATGGCATAGAACCAGCTAAATAACAAGTTGATGACAGAATTACGACACAGCTTCTGAAAGCAAGTAGAACACCGGAACTTAAAGTCCTTCAAAAGCTATTCGACTCCCTCTTACTCGAGGACACAATGTGAGAAGCATGGAGTTGAGGCGAGGTGGCGCTCCTCTACAAAAGGGGTGGTAACACCGATTTGAGGAATTCCTCCTATATTATGTAAAATTCCCCCTCACTTCCAAGCCATATTTATAAGCTTTTCAGGGAACGTCACGAATCGTCACGAGCACAGGTCTGATGACTTCGAGCCTCCCGAACAAGCCGGTTTCCGAAAAGGTTTGAAGTACTAAAGACGGCATCTATACGATGCGGCCCGTTGTACGGAAGACCAAGGAGTATAATCTGACACTATGCTTAGCGTTTGTGGTCTGTGGAAAAAGCCTTCAGATCGATCGAAACCAGGACAGCGCTGCAACCTCTGCAGCGGTGCCAGATGAACTATCGGTAAATCGAATTGTTAAAGTGATTATACAAATACTCAACCACGTCGGTCTGAGTACATGAACAGAGTTCGGGGAAAATTTCATTACAGAGAGGTGTGAGACAGGGCGACGTTATTTCCCCGAAACTATTCACCGCTGCAATGGAGGATGCCTTCAAGCTACTGGGATGGAAAAGATTTGCCAATATGGTTGATTATTATAATGTTTGTGTTTTGTTGGTTAAGATGGCTGCATCTACCATTGATTACTCGTAGAACAAAAATGGCTATGCTTAATACGATAAATACCATAAATTAAGTAACAACAGCTAAAGGCGTCTCACTGTGAGACTTGGACCTCAGCTTAGGGCAATGCTTGGAGCACCTTTAGCGATACCAATAGATCCAGCTCCCTGGATAAAAATCTAAGGAGTTTGGTCATGTTCAGATTATATGGGGGCTTGTTTAAAATTCTTGGCTCGACAGTTTGAGCAAGAATCAGGATAATCGCGACAAGGTCTGTCAGCCTGTAGCGTACAGCTACGATGGTCGGTTATACGGTGTGAGGATTGGTAGTACATTTAATATTTTCTGAAGTTTACGCGAATAGCATCCATTCACCCATCCAGCGCTGCACGTTGCACGTATAGATGCTGTACGTAAGTGTATAGAATGAATTTATTAAACGCGATGTATTTCCGTAAGCTATTTCAATTCAATGGTAGTATATTCCATATTTACCTCCTAAATGTGGTGGATGATTTTGTCGTCTGAATCGGTAAGGCAGTATGCTAGAAGTCAACGTTTAGTTATAAGGGATGGTATGTATCGGGTGGCGGGCACTACTCATTGAGGTATAATGTACTACGTACTAGAGGAGACGCCTCAACTAGATCCTTTGTCACGATAGTTCGAGCGCATACACTCTAACTCACATAGTCTGTGTCAGGCCGCTTGTCGCAACATGACGTGTTTGAGAGCTATGGTATATTACTTAGATATCCCTTCATGTGCAGTGAGATATTGTTTTAATAACTCGAAAAACATATATAAAGTCGAAGGAGTGGCGTACCCTGCGGTCGCAACTTCATGACTATATAATTTGTTTGTAATAGCTACTCTAATACGTAGTATATTATACCTCTTTAGCACTACTAGGGAATTTAGGTGGCAGAGTCGAAGCAGCGTTTCATTAATTGGGTGATGGTCGGACGTTTGTGGATATGAATTTGTTCATTGCGGAGTTTACGGTTGTTTACGGATGATTTTGAAGGGTGTGCCAACTTTTTTTTATTGATGCCCAGTGGAAATTCTTCATGAACTTTCTTCGTCCCGGGGAAGGGCGAAGGGGTATGCCGGACTCCTACCGGCTAAAACCACTGGGGCGGTCATCTTCGGTACCTAAGGGAGGCTCCAGGTCCTCGTATTATGACGAAGTCATCCTTCATCTTCATTTCAATCAACCTCTTTCATGACTTCATACCTTTTCATCACTGTCCACCTCACGATTCATTCTTTATTCAAATCAAAATTCAAATTTATGTGACGTAGAGTCGCTCTTCATATTTTGATGATCATCATTACACATTCGATTCTGAACGCTAGTGGTTCAACACACAGCTGTCGCTCTGACAAATAGTCTCCTGCAATATAACAATTACTTATTTTTAACTAGCTTAAATATTGTGTTTATAAGCTATATTTGAAATATATAAACATCACCATGAAGATGAAGTGTTGAAGTTGTGAATATCAATATACCTATATAACATATATGCTACGTTTCATTGAATCACAATAACTGAACTCCGTTACTTGCTGCCGTGGAGAGAGCCTCCTAGTTGAGCTAACCGGGAAGAAACACGGAGGGAGGCACTCCGCGACAGTATGATCACACTAGAGCCGCCCACTAGTGCCACGCCCGTAGGCACATCTCGGAGAGGGTGACTGTAAAGTGGTCACCCTCCCGGGGTGTGCAACCTACAAAGTTTAAATTCAGCTACGTATGCAAACTCGACCCTGGCAAATCTCATGATGAGCTAGCTTCGTTATGAGCGTCGCAGGCCTGATATTATTTACATGCACAAAAGCAGATTCATTTGAACAGTTACTGGTTTTGTTTAATATTCAGAATACAAGGAAAACAGGAAGTTTTCCTTTCTCATTTACCGTACTTAATTATATCAAAATACCAATTTGCGGAATATACATAAACAAATATCTAGTCATCAAACTCTGAAGAAACCGATTGTTTGCCAGTACTCGGTCAACAATAAAAGACTTTTATCTTTTAGAAGATAAAAGAAAGATATGATAACCGGGACAATTACTGGTGTAAATATGTGTCAGATGTAAGTCGCAGTAGTAAACAAAATTTTCCGTTTCATTAATTGCCTAGACCGTTATCTATTACTTATTCATTGTCTACTCCACGAGGCTAATGAAGCTATTCAATTGATTGTTTCCCACTATACTAGTCTTGACTAGGTGTGTTTAATGAAAACTTTTTAGGGTGATAATTAATTGAATCAAACCTTTATAATCCCGAAAATTTTATAATTAAAATGTTCGTTAGATATTATAATAAGGTTCAAACTCTTTGGAGAAAATCCTAGCCACTTAGAATTTAAATATAATATTTTGAATTATGAAAGTGAGAACGTTCAGAGATAGAATAGGATTTGGGCTGAAGACAGCTAGTTTGCCGGGCGTGTGAAATAATTGCTTTAGCTTCCGAGCAGTAAAGATATAAAGAAATAAACGCAGTATCCAAATTGAAATCCTGAAGTTTACGTGCGGGAAGTTCCCGCGTACCATTCTACCAATTTACACCTTGCCCACCCATATACTTTCTACAATATCATTATCTTGCCCTGGTCCCAAGGTACTTGGCCTGCGTAATATATCTTATTAGTCATAGTGCAAATGTTTTTACAGTCAGCTGCCTGCCTGACACCAAAAGCCCTTGGGTATGTTAGTGTTAGTGGTTTACCCGCCATCTGCGGGTAACCCATAGTGCTTGATGGCACGCACCGGGTTCCAAACTCCCTTCATCATATCAGCGTCGGATGGACGTTAAGGACGTCCACGGATGAACAAAGGCCTCCCCCATATATTTCCACAACGAGCGGTCACATGCCGCCCGTATTTAACGACTCCCAGCGACCTTTACCAGGTCATCTGTCCACCTCGTTGGAGGTCGTCCCACGCCACGTTTTCCGGTGCGCGGTCTCCACTCGAGAACCTTTTCAAAGTCACAGTAATGTCTTAGGTTTTCGCGATTATTACACGTTATAATAAAACAATTTTAAGCGGATTAAATTGCGTGTATTATTGATTTTTGTTTTTCCTGACGTTTTGAACACTTTGCAGGGTTCGTGGTCGGAAGATGACTAAGGTGACAAGCGTCGTTACAGATTTAAAAAGTTATTTTATCTACCGAAAAATCAAAAACCCAAACTAATCAAAAATTGTTTCGATGCACGCAGTAATCACTCACAGTGTCTTGATGTTTTTTTAGTGTGCTGTGTTGTTTGGGATTTTATTAATTTAATAACCGGACCTTTTTACTTTTTTTCCTAAATTCCCTTAGTGAGTACCTAGTTAGTCGCCTTCTACAACACCCACTTGTTCACGGTAACGGTTACTTGTAACGTTCGAGGTCACATTTTTAACAGTTCGTTAGATAGCTACTAGTATACATTAATTTCTTTTTTCAAATTTCATTTCGGTTAACGACGAAATAGCACCGTTTGACTAACCGATTAGACGATTCAGTAATTTACTGATTAAGCTCCATGGCTGCAGCATATAAATACTTGCACATTAGCGTGATATGCTATCTGAGATAACTTACGAGTACTGACCGGGTTAGACGAGAAATGTTTAGGTATAATAAATAATATCATGTATAAACATTGGGAGTGACAGATAGTGTTGATGCAGTGTTGCGTGCAATTTTACCTCCTCACTAGACTATGTACGCTCCCCCCCTCCCCCCAGCGAATTAAGATAAGATAAAAATATTTTTATTCATGTAAAACCATTTATAGGCACTTATGAATAGTCAAGACTTTAGTTGCCGCGTTCCAAGGTGTAGATTTCCTATGGAGAAGAACGGGCAAGAAACTCCATGGTTACTCTTTTTAAATCACATTGGTACAATGTTCTCGAAATGATGGTAATGTGAGGACAATTCAGGAGGAAAGAGTCTAAACTTCTTAAAAAGTCTACACTAAACAAGCTTGATTTTAATATTCACCAGAGATTTTGATTCAATTATCATTACAGCATTAAGATAACCAATCCCAACTCTGGCACTCGTTCACGAGCATGACGCATGCATCTGCGTCGCTCAGCTCAACCATATTATAGGGAAACTTAGCGACCCGACACACAACGCCACTAAAAGCAGGACACTTGAGTGAGCATGACATACCTAAACTGCAAGACAAATATCACGTCAATAAAACTAAATAATTGAATATGAAATATGAATATGTGTAAACGTAGTTGTGTTCAGGGTAAAGGGAAACAACCAGTGACTTTATCGGAACACAAGCAATTCCATCTTAAACCTTAGGTTGGCGGCGCATCAGTAATCACCTGGGCTGCAATTCTCTACGCTCAAACATCCATACATCCTTGAATACAGAGTTGAAATAATGGTGATAACCCGATTTGGTATTCACTAAGATTAGTCTTCATGGCTTACCTTTTGTAACGTGTCCTTGACTAGCTTCAATCATGTCTTAGCGAATACCGAAATTGGTTTTACACCGTTATTTTAGTTGGCCGGAGAAAGTTTATGACGTATTTCAACTGGGACCATTTTTTAAAACATTTTAAACCATGGTGGTGTTGTACGCACGCCACCGCTTGAAATTTTTCAGAGCAACGAAGGTTTTTTTTTTATAAGAAGTTCTGCACTAGGTTCTGTCCTGCGTCGTGGGTACAATTTACAGACATATATCTCACATGCACAAACATACAGACCCGAAACAACTATCTGTAAATCATACAAATATTTGCCCCGTGCGGGGATCGAACCCGCGACACGTGGCGCAGAAAGACAATTGCTTAGCCATCAAAGAAGATTGGAGACTCAATTTTCATGGAATTATTAATACAATTATACCATAATCTATAAATCATCGTACATTCGCTGCAAACCGATGCGCAAAATATAATCTGCCTCGCCATAAACAACTGATTCACGAGGCTATTATATCTATTTACAATATAATCAACTCAGAAATAATCTAACCTACAATATAGATTACCACCTTGAAAGACAGCGCTTTCTCTCGCTTCCACACATTGGCCGACGAATGGCGACAAATTATGTCTATCACTTATTACAGTTCCATTTCTGTACAAAATAGAATTTTTATTTTTGACTTCTCTCACTAAGTTTTCTCGTGTGTCGTAGGTAATCTCACACGCAATAACACCCAGACTAGAAACATTTTTCTGCAGATCATACAAATATTAATTGGGAATCTTGCCTTGTGGTGCCGGCTCAGAATACCACCACCCCATGGGTATAATACCCCACTCCCGTGGGTGTCGCAGAAGTCGACTAAGGGATTAGCTAGAGGATGGGCAGCAGCGTCCTTCGAGTACATTAACAACTCAACTGCGATCGCCAACCTGTCTGCCAAGCGTGGCGATTATGTTTATGGTTATTGTCTGTTTTATTATTGTTTGTATTTTATATTTAATTATTCTACTTTGTTCGCAGATACCTAGCTTATTACCATATAATAACAAAATATTGTAATATTACTTTATTTGAAAAGAGTATATCCATGGAGTTCTTGGAGCTGGCTCTTCTCCATAGGACCGAGTTTTCCGAACCGCGCACTAAACTTGTCTTTTCGTAAGAGCCTATTAGGGCCTATATGAAATAAAAGATTTGAGTTTGAGTTTATGGCAAAACCCCCCAATGAGCCCACAACACACCCATATCGGTCGTGGTGGTGATCTTTGGGGGAGGCCTGTGTTGAGCAGTGGACTTCATTCGGCCGAAATGATGAATTGGGAATCTAGCACCACTCCATCTCCTTCCGTAGATGTCGTAAAAGACGACAAAGCGATTCGAATCCAGAGATATGGCCTGCACTTCAGCAGCCTCTCTTCTGTGGTCATCAAAAAATAATAAAAAAGGTAGGTACCACCGCAGAGCTAGATATTCTACCGCCAACTGCGTGTTACAATTTTACACATTACTGTGCTCCGGTTTGAAGGGCACTGTAGCTAGAAAGAAAGAAAGACTACCCTGGGTAGCATTACAATTGTTATGGGCGGGCATGACGCTACCAGGCGAATGACTTGCTCGTCTGGTCACTATATTGAATTTAGAAAAGCGAGCCAAGACTGCTGTACAGTGTCAGGATCCGCAAATCTATCTGTGCCGGCGCCGGATTCAGGCGCATCCTTTGCTCTTGCTTAGCGGTGTTCAAAAACGCTATATGGCAATAGCGCGCTACAGACTATTTGCTACAGTAAAATAGCGCGCTATAGTTATAACGAATTGGGCGTACGCGACTGACGCGATAAAAACGCGGTGAATATTCTTGATTCACGCTAAATGTCGTTGGACAGATAGCGCGCTGTGTTAAAACAGCGCGCTTTATATGTACAGCGCGTTGTTTTATATTCTTGATCTTAAATACGTTATAGTATATTCGATACGTAAAATATCTATCATAATAAAATGGAAAAGTAAAGAAAAGTTAAATTTTCCTCATACTTTCCACGCTTAGGATAATAGATTTATGTGTACTAATTAATATAGGATAGGGTTATATTTCTTTTATTACTAATTTCTTACAGCAGTTTTCATGGAACGGAATTGTTGGTGTTGTGTATGCCTATTATTGACGTCACCAAATGTCATGTATGTTAATATTTTGATTTTACGAAAATTTAATGTACGTACATTGTTAGCATATCTAAAACAAATGAATATTATAATCAAAGCGTTAGATAACGATCGATAGCGCGCAAATTCACCCGGCCACCCGGCTCGCCACGCCCGCGCTATGCCATTGCTCGCGCTATTATCCTCGCTACTTGTTATTTTTTAATGGCGCTATTTTTATAGCGTCAAGTTGGAGCCGGCATAGCGTGCGCTATACATTGCGTGCATATAGCGTGCTATTTAATCGCGCTAGACGCTATATTAACCACCACTACTCGTGTTTTATCGGTCGACATGAACAATCAAGCAATTTCACTGTGAGGTTTTTTTTTATTTGGCTCCCAGAAACCACTTTCTTGTGTTCGTTCATAACTTCCATAGTGAAAACCGAGTTTAGGTACTTTAATCTGTAACACTATTTTGTAAACATGACCATGTACGCGCATTGCGTCAATGTTCTTACCTAACTTATAATTTTCCTCAATGCGTCAGAGTTATTCAAATTGTTTTATGCTTACTAAAACAAAATTAAATTTCGATAGATTTCCATGAGTGAGTAGGTATTTACATTCGAGGGGGTCGCGGGCGCGCAGATTGGGGAGTCTGCGTGCTCACACCGAGCGACCTCTGGGAAGACGGCGATGCGCACGTGGTTACGTGCCGCCGTGTGCGTTCACGGCTTGGGAGGATCCTTTACAATCCTCCCCGAGAAGTGCCTGGGGTGCGACCTTTTTACAGTTGACTTCCCTCCGCTAGAGGGGGTGACCGCTTTACAATCATCCCCTCCGTGACGTGCCTAAAGGCATAAATGGGCAGCTCTAGTGTGATCTTACGATGACCTGGAGCCCCCCCATTCGGTGCCGAAGATGACCGCTCCAGTGGTTTTAACCGGTAGGAGTCCGGCATACCC
This sequence comes from Diloba caeruleocephala, assembly GCA_947459985.1. Taxonomy (NCBI): domain Eukaryota; kingdom Metazoa; phylum Arthropoda; class Insecta; order Lepidoptera; family Noctuidae; genus Diloba; species Diloba caeruleocephala. Next base: position 25,635,362 of record OX381614.1, on the reverse strand, counting down.
CTTCGCCCTTCCCCGGGGTGAAGAAAAAAAAAGTCAGTCAACACTTTTCTTTTAATGCGCTTTTGTGCTTCATATACGGGTCAATATTTGTGTTTACCTACTTTGGTCCCTGGCACATTTCGGTTAAATAAGTAAAATTTGTTTAATGTAATTTCCTGCACATAATAGACCACCTCGTCAACTATGATGTCGTAAAAGGCGACCAATGGGTTAATATCAAAAAGAAGATCAACAGCATCCTTCAATGTGCTATTAACAACATACTTCGATCACCAATCCGCCTGGTAGGATGGGATGGGCAGCAGTGTCCCTTATATCAGTAGTAAAGATAGTAGTGGCAAATTCCCCCCAAAATACTGACACAGTTGTGGAATACTCTGGGGGAGGCAGGCATATGTTCACCAATGCACATACTTTGGCATATATGATGATGATAATGACTTCCTTCACCCCCGGGAATGGCATATATCCTGTGCCGGACTCTTACTGGTTAAAACCATCTGGGCGATTATTTCAGCACTGAAATGGGCCCCAGGTTCTTGAGAACAAACGCACTGAAGCCTATTGGTGCCACGCCTTTAGGCACCTCTCGGAGAAGCCTGTAAAGCGGTCTCCTTATCTAGTGGAAGGGAGTTGACTGTAACTGTCTCGGGGTATTGTAAAGATTTCCGAAGCGTTGTGCTGTGCTGCGCACACGATAGCACGTGAGCACATGCATGCCGCCGTCTTCCCGAGACTGCATGATTGTGCAGAGTCCCCACATTGCGCGCGAGCGACCCCTGAATGGGCCTGAGGCCCTGCGCTGTAGTAGTGGCAAAGAAGCTCAGACACCAGGGCCAAACCCAAGATCTAACGAAGCAAATCCATTTGTGACTACTAAGCTATACAGGTGGTCCTAGAGTCGCAGAATAGTCATAACATTGTCTCTAAATGTAAATAAGAACTATCTAAAACTTTGTCTAGCAATCAATTCTACCAATAGTAGTTTGAAGGTTTCTGCAGTATCGCCAACATAGGCTGGTGTGTTTGGAAGATTTAAAGTAAAAAAAAATTCCATCCAAAGGTTACCTGGAAGAAATCGCCGAGTGCCATAAGGCCGCTCATTGTACTCTATATAACTAGGCCTCACTGTGTTAATTTTTTGTATAGTAATTGGTGTATAATAAAGAGTTTAATAAATAAATAAATAATTTCATACATTTTAAAAGTTATGTCTTAGATTTTCGCGATTATTACACATTATAATAAAACACTTTTAAACGGATTCTATCGCGTATATTTTGATTTTTGATTTTCCTGACGTTTCGAATACTTTGCAGCATTCGTGGTCGCAGGATGACTAAGGTGACAGGCGTCGTTACAGATTTTAAAAAATTATTTTATTTTATCTACCGTACAATTTTAATCAAAAAATTAGTTTCGATGCACGCAGTAATCACTCACAGTGTCTTGATGTTTCTTAGTGCGGTATCTTGTTTGGGACTTTATTATTTTAATGACTGGATTCCAAACAGGTGGTACCTGCCAACCATCTTCTCTATTAAAATTAGGATGTTTTTTAATTTCAATAGCCTCACGAAACATTAGCCTACAACTAGCCTAACCAAACCAAACCATTATCTTCGTTTTGATCAACCTCAAGTACTCGCGAAAGAGAACCGATATGTACCTAGAATGTTTCGTGAGGCTATTGAAATTAAAAAACATCCTAATTTTAATAGAGAAGATGGTTGGCAGGTACCACCTGTTTGGAATCCAGTCATTAAAATAATAAAATCCCAAACAAGATACCGCACTAAGAAACATCAAGACACTGTGAGTGATTACTGCGTGCATCGAAACTAATTTTTTGATTAAAATTGTACGGTAGATAAAATAAAATAACTTTTTAAAATCTGTAACGACGCCTGTCACCTTAGTCATCCTGCGACCACGAATGCTGCAAAGTATTCGAAACGTCAGGAAAATCAAAAATCAAAATATACGCGATAGAATCCGTTTAAAAGTGTTTTATTATAATTTTAAAAGTTGATAGAAACACTGACCAATATCAGACCATGCTTACATTTACTCTACGTTTATCCCGAAATGTTTAAAAAATGAATGTCTACCTGTGCGAAGCCGCGACGGCCCGCTAGTACTAAAATACAAACGAAAATATGTACAACGCATCAGACCTTCGTAATCTATGAAACGATTGTCTAAACAATTAATGTATAATGGAATTTCATTAATTAACTTTAATTGTTATTTCCTGGATCATAATTATAACAATAGATTGTTGTCGCCAATTCTATGGCATACCAACAAACGCCTGTGATTATTTTCCTGTCAATTGTTATTTATTTTTAAATGTCAGAGCATATTCTCGATTAGTTTACATTCACATGCATTTTTATTGAATAGATCTGATGGAAAGTATTTATTTAACGCGGAAGATTTTTATGGAAATGTCAGCTTAGTAATTAATTGACTTTAACTTCATTGTAAAAATGTCATCATATTTCAACGTAAATTTGTAAACGTTTGCTGCTGACAATAAACCTTTATTGGTGGTCTCTCCAAAACCCCCTCAACGAGCACACAACATACTTGGACCGGTTATCGCGGCGATCTTTGGCGGAGGCCTGCGATCGGCAGTGGACTTTATTCGGCTGAAATGATGATGTTGATGATGATGATTTTTTTTTAAACCTTGCCCCACACTAGATTGTGATGATGATGGTGGTGTTCTCGCATTGCAAGAGTCCAGCTAGATAGGTACTGTAACGACTAATTGGGAAAGCGTACTGGTACTCGGGAAAGAACCTACATATGACTGGAATTATAATTATAAATCTCTAGTTACTTCTAGATAAATTTATTTCTCAGAAGGTAATACAATTTGATTTTTCCATAACCGACAACCTCGCTGATGGCAGCCCAAATTCTCTCTCTTCTTTTATTTCCCCGTCAAAATATTCTCATATACTTATTACAATTTTTTATTTTTTATTCTATGTGGCTAGGATTTTTCTCCCAAAGAGTTTGAACCCTACTATAGTACCGTTGCAGTGCCAGAAATTTGTTTTTTTTTTTGTTGGGCTACTCGCATACATTTCAGGGAAATGTGGTTGCTTAACCGGTCATTTCTGGCGAAGCCAAAAGAGGCCTCCAGCCAGGCAGATATTTGACGCCAAGCAGTAGAGTTTATACTTGAAACTATGCTGTGGTGCGGTTAGAAGGGCACTGTAGCTACTGAAGTCACTGGGCATTAGCGTCTAACTAAGTGATGTCTCGAGGTAAGGATCGCAATGTGGTGCAGGGCAGGACTGGTCCTGGGCAGCAGTACAATTGTTCTGGGCAGGCATGACCTTTACCACCAGATGAATGACTTGCTGGTATCGTCATCAGGTTATAAGAAAATTATAATAAAACAGCTAGTGAATGCATATGACAAAGCTCTACGTCTTGTACGTCCTCTACGTCACGGTGGTCCGAAGGTTCACGAATTATCTTTTTAAGCACTCGGTTGTGGGCTCAAAACCTGGCATGTTCCAATGTGGTACTTTTTCAATTACATATATACATTCATTTATTTTAATACGCTTTTATTAGCTTGGTATGTACATATGTAACAGATTTATTGAAGTCGATTTTCATCCCCTTCTAAGCGTCGGATTGATTTGGAACTTCGCACACTTATCAAGGACCGATGACAATGCAATAATTTCAATAGTTTGTCCCATTATCCTCGCCAGTATCCTCAGGATTAGCGATGTTTTCATCTCTGATACCCGGAAAAATTACAATTTCATCGACATACAAAAACTTGCACAAATGACAAATTCATCGAAAAATAATACCTCTATAAGATGTCGATTCAATTTTCCGCGGCAAGAGTGCGATGTGACTCGAATAGTATCTCAGTCTTCAGATGGTTTTATCCGCAATGGAGGGAGAATTTGTTAACTTAAACGTCGAAAGGAAGATGCTTAAGTAAATAATTACCACCCGGAGTTTTGAGACTATGGATAGGCAACATGGGCATTTAGGCATGAACAAAACAAAAAAAAATACGGGTTGCACTCCGACAGAAGTGAAAACTTTTTATTTTTATTTATCTAGACGCGTTCGCGGTCTACTATATGTACATGCATATATGCACACACTATAGCTGCGTCTCGTAACGGTGTCGCGAGTCCTGAGATTTTATCTCATTAAAAAATGTGCGTAACGCGCTAAAAGAAGTTGTCACTTTTTTTGTAGTTAGCCGCACTAAAAAATAGAAAATAAATTATAGTTTAAAAAAAATCTAAAAAAGACCCTTTTGTAGATAACCGAACTAAGAAGTAGGAAATAATTTTCAATAAGTTTAAAATAACAATAGAGTGATTAACAAAAAAAATATTTTATTGTTAAAAAGCGTGGGGTGATTTATCAGATATTTTCATGATGACGCTACTTTTATAAATATTTACCACAACTGACATCAAGCACCCCACGCTTCTTTACATTTTTTCTTATTGGTATTTTAAACTTATTGAAAATTATTTTTCCTGCAAGCGAGCAGCGGTCTTATGGTAAACTTAGCAACTGCCTACCTTATGTTAAACTTAGAAACTGCACCCCTCGTAATCATAGCATTATATTGTCCCAAGGACGTCAACTGTTGAACAAAGGCCTCCCCCATAGATACCCAAAATTTTGTCGTAATTTTGGGGGGAACTTCCAGTATTCACCACGGTTAGGGACTCGGTTGGTGAGCGCAGTATGGCTACAATTCCATAGAACGGACGCTGCATTCATCCTTTGCCTGGCTGGAGGCCTCTTTTGGCTTCGCCAGAAATGACCGGTTAAGCAACCACATTTCCCAGAAATGTATGCGAGAAGCACAACAAAAAAAAAAGCTGCGTTCATCCGTCTGGTTTATGTTCCGTAGTCGCCTTATGGTGCCGGCTACGAAGAGCACCAACCCATCTCATCCCGTGGGTTTAGTAAAAGGCGGCTATGGGATTAGCCATAGGATGGGCGGCAACGTCCTTCTAGTACATTAATAACTCTACGGTGATCGTCAACCCGCTTGTCAAGCGTGTCGATTATGGCAAAACCTATGAGCACACAACGTACCCGTGACCGGTCGTGGAGGCGATGTTTGGGGGAGGCCTGTATGTAGTCGGAATGATGATGATGACGTCATGTAATCGGACTTCCGAAATATAGCATGACTTTTATGGAAAATATTTTTACCATGAATCGCCATAATACTGCACTTAATCGACTTATTACAATAGCTTGCTTAGTCACTACTTATAGCACTAACGGAAAGTGACGTGATATCTCATTGGTAGGCAAAGACCACGACATAAACCCTAGTCGAAGTCTCTTGCTTATTATCTTAATTATAAACAATGACGGGGACCTATTACTAATGTTATCTTATTTCACGAATTCAAATCCAGGTTACGTAGGAGATAAAATGGCTGTTTGTTTAATGACTAGATTGATGCTGCATAATAATGTTATGACTAACGCAATACTCGGAATTGTGCCCAGCGAAATTCTATGGCAAGGCTGCAATAGATTTGGTATCGAGGAAGTTGTTACGGGCACTGTAAACACTGATAAAAGATGACGTAAAACCAAACCTGCCCATTTATCTCTGTATTTAGGTCTTATGAATTCTTCAGAGTCTGCCTTTTATTTCACGCGGCTCAAATACATCAGGTACTTCTCCCATCCCGAGGAAGGGCGGAGGGGCAACCCGGACACCTACCAGCTTTAACGACCAGAGCGGTCATCTTCAGCACCTAAGGCATGACTCGAACTCACAAACAATCACACTGGAACCACCTACGGATGGCCTTTAGGGAAGGGATGACTGTAGAGCGGTCACCCCTGTCTAGCGTAGGAGAGGCGCCTGTAAACAAGCGAAAACACTGCTCGGTCCATTGCGATTGCTATGAGCAACCCGATCTCACCCAATGGATGAGAAAAGGGGACTGTATGTATCATGGTTTATGGATGGGTATCGGTATTCTACTGTGAGCTAGATATAGTCAATTTGTTCGCAAATCGTAATAGCTATGCCAATATTCGCTGAAGATTTCATTGATCGTGATCATTATGCGAGATTTTACGAGACAGCATGGCTAGAAAATATTTGTCTGATCTGCAGATAGTTGCTTCGGGTCGGGGCATGTGAGATTTGTCTATAAACTGCACTGACACAGGGGAATTCCTAGTGAGGGACATCGTTTAGAAGAGAAATAAGAATTACTTAATTACCTTTTTTGTATTTATTGGTGTCCAGTGGAAATTCTAAATGAACTTCCTTCGCCCCGGGGAAGGACGAAGGGGTATGCCGGACTCCTACCGGCTAAAACCACTGGAGCGGTCATCTTCGACCCCGAAGGGGGGCTCCAGGTCCTCGTAAGATCACACTACAGTAATTAATAACCTAACAGTTGTTTAAGAGGTCAAAAATATATTTCTTGAGTATTAATCAGTTTCCTTGACTGCAAAAGTGGCAATCCCTCTTAAGTAGACCTTGAATACCAACGTGATATCTTCTTATTCGTATGCTAAACGTGTTTAGAATGGTAAGCAGCTAATTTGAATATGTTTTAAATGACTTTCAGGGTCACACGATAACTTAAAATTTCAAGTATACTTTCTTAGATGAATATAGTCAATTGCCGTGTGGTGCCGGCTACAAATAGCACCGACCCATCTCATCTTGTGGGTGCCGTAAAAGGCGACTATGGGATTAACCGGAGGACGGGCAGTAGTGTCCTTCGAGTACATTTACAACTTAACTACGATCGCCAACTGCCGCCAAGCGAGGCGATTATGGCAAAGCCCCCCAAAGAACACACCCAGGCCGGTAGTTGTACCGATCTTTGGGGGAGGCTTGTGTCCAGTAGTGGACTTTATTTGGCTGAAACGACAGTCAGTCTTAAATTCCGTGTACCGGCAAAGAATACACCACCTCTCTCCACCCATGGGTGTCGTAAAAGGTAAGGTATATCAAGAGGATGGACAGCAGCATCATCGCTGCTAATAACAACATACTGCGATTACCGTGGTGATTATAGCAATCTCCTTTATGACTTCATTATAGTGATCACAGTGGACGTTTACGGGCTAATGTGCGAGCTGGACTTTTTACGTAAGGTTCATATTTCACTAACACTATCTAGATTTTAGTTCTATGGAACGAGAATCAATACTTAAGTACTTTGAATACGGGCTGAAAATTGCCACCTGCATCATTTTTTGTTTATTTTTTTATCTTTGACAGACATGAATTCCACACACAATACACCCAGACCCGGAACAACTACCTGCAGATCATACAAATATTTGTTCCGTGCAGGAATCGAACCCACAACCCGGAGCGCAGCAGCCGAATGTATCAGCCATTGCATCAACCGTTCCGTCAAAACTGTGATAATGGTGTGAAGATACTGATTTTTGTTGTAATTTTATTTTTATTTTTATTTTGGCCTGGAGTCTTAAGACCTTGTCCAATATTTGTTGTAAAATAAAAATGTGTTGCCAGTTTATTCCTCTGCTTAGTGTTGTTCCAATTTTGCTTTATCTATTGCATTTTAGTCAAGTGTGCGTTGTTATTAGTAAAAATAAATTGTTTCTTTCTTTCTTTCTCTTTCTAAGACACTAAGGTACCTTATTTTTTCATTAAACCGGTGGAGATACAACATGCAGTTTTTCTGCCCCGGGGAAGGGTGGGAGGTCATGCTGGACCACTACAGGCGAAAACCACTGAAGTGGACATCTTCAGAACTCGGAAAATCTCTACCTAGAGCCGTTCCTTGGTGCTCCGACTACAGGCACATCTCGGAGGTGATAACTGTATCGCGGTTAACCCCTAATAACGGAGGGGAGGCAACAGTAAAGAGTAGTAGTAGAGCATTGTAAAAAATCCCCCAATAGCCTCGTTTTGCGCACACGGTGGTGGCGGCTACTGTAACGATCATAATTTTGTTCAATATTTTGAGTAATTCGTACAGTATATCAAATAGAGTGTATGATTTGAAACAAACCCTACAAAGTTTTAAACATTAGATACCACACGAATGACTCACCAACATTACATCGGCCGTAAGGCGTCCACTGCTAAACAAAGGCCTCCCCCGTAAACTTCCACAACGATATTTGTGTCGTCATTGGGCGGAATACGCTAGTGAGTACTCAGCATGATTCGCAGTCATGATTGGTGAGCGCAATACGGCTACTTTTCCATAAAAGGGACGCTGCTATCTATCCCCCGGGTTTAGAATCCCTTTAAAAGTAAAAGATTGATAATTAGTATTGTAACTCGAAGAAAAATATCGGATATACGCTTCTTATTGAAAGTGGCACAATCAAAAATTGACTGTCGAAAATTGTCTCTGGGTTATCTCTAAGTGTTCCACCCCGACACTCACGTTTGAGAAATCTCCTCGCCACTCCATATGCACGCACAGTTTACCGCCAGAACTCATTCATGTTACGATCATTTTTTTTTTTATTGGTGCCCAGTGGAAATTCATCATGAACTTCCTTCGCCCCGGGGAAGGACGAAGGGGTATGCCGGACTCCTACCGGCTAAAACCACTGGAGCGGTCATCTTCGGCACCTAAGGGAGGCTCCAGGTCCTCGTATGATCACACTAGAGCCACCCACTGGTGCCACGCCTATTGGCACATCTCGGAGAGGGTGACTGTAAACCGGTCACCCCCCCAGGGGGATTGTAAAGGATCCCCCAAAGCGTCCCACGGCAGCGCGTGACCACATGCGTGCTACCGTCTTCTCTTGGGTCGCTTGGTGTGGGCACGCAGATTCCCCAATCTACGCACCCGCGAACCCAGAGGTCCCCCACCTTATAGCAACGGCAGGGGTTTTCAGGCGTATCGGAATTAGGCGCCAGGGCGGTTGTTACCCCGGCGCCGTCTCCTTCTTCTTCGAGCGGGATCGGCCCTCTCCCGATCCCGCTCTGCGGTCTCCTTCTGGAGCATGACGCTCTCACAGAAGGAGACCACTGCATTCCAATTTTCGTGCTCTGCCAACATAGCCGACACTACTGCTGGCAGAGAGAGATCTTGCCCGATCCGATCGACCATGATCCGCCGCTCGGCGGCCCACGCAGGGCACGCCTCGAGCGTGTGCTGTGCGGTGTCCTGGTCGCTATCACAATGGTTGCATTGTGCCGTGGCCTCGCGTCCTATCCTGTGCAGGTACGCGCCGAAACAACCGTGCCCGGTGAGCACCTGCGTCAGGCGGTAGGTGACGCGCTCGCTCCTTTGGAGCCAGGCTCCGAAGAGCGGCAGGACGGCCTCGACGACGCGCTTGGTTGCAAACTGCATCCGCAGGCGATGACGCCACTTTACAAGTGCGCGCCGCCGAGCTAGCCGCCGCAGCTTGTCCAACGCCCCTGGAGGCGCGCCTTCGCCGCTCTGGCGGAGGGAGCGTGTCTGATCGTAGACCCACGCATCCATCTCCGCCAGGATGTCAAAAGGCGGAAAACGCGCCAGGAGAGTTGCCGCCTCGTAGGACACCGTTCGGTATCCTCAAAGTAATCAACCTACTCATTAAATCTGGTCACCCTTCATTTGATCTGTTTATAAGTATATCAAAAAGTGTGTGGAATGTATGTCTGTAAACGCACCCACGACACAGGAGAAATCCTAGTGTGGGGCAACATAAAAAAAAGTAGCTTAACACCTATTAATACCGTTATGTCTAAAGACTATCTTGAATCCAATAAACTATAAAAGCGTTGTTTGGGTGTAATTTACCTACCTAGTATCTACTATCCACTATAAATCAATAATTCAACATATTCCACTTTTATTACTAAGTAGTAATAAAAGTCGAATAGTAAGTGGAGGCTTTAAATGGCTCTCCACTATTTGTTTAATTTTAATATTGTTAGCTGTAAGCCACACAAATAAAAATAAAATAAGTCAGGAAATCTAGAATAAACAAAGCTTTATTTAAATAACTAAAATTCCATAAGTTATTTTCACTTTTTTAAACAATAACTAAACGTAGAATGTCAATTTGTCAGTGGCTGCCGTCACGTAGGCAAACGATTGGTTACGACAGCATTATGGATCCACACTATACCAACGATTTTTTTTCCTTTTTATAATATTTACTGGTAGTACATCTCTTATTGTGAGAGGTAGGGTAGGTAGATATGACCCCTGGAGTGCTGAGGTTTCGTTCTGTGAGAGCGTCATGCTCCTTAAGGAGGTCGCCGATCCCGCTCGGAGAAGGAGGATACGGAGCCGGGGTAATAACCGCCGCGGCGCCCGTGTCCAATACGCTTGAGCGTGTCTGTCGTCTTCATATGGCGATGGGTCCTGGGGGTTGCGAGTGCGCCTATTGAGAAACCTACGTGCTCATACCGACCGACCCCCGGGATGACGGCGGTGTGCATGTGGTCACGTACCGCCGTGTGCGCAGCCTAAAGGCGTGGCAGCAATGGGTGGCTCTAGATGGAGATTATTCAAGTTCCTGGAGCCTCCCTATGGTGCAGAAGATGACCATTCCAGTGGTTTTAGCCGGTAGGAGTTCAGCATACCCCTCCGCCCGGGGCGGAGGAAGTACAAGACGTATTTCCACCGGAACAATAAAAAAAACTTAGACATTACTGCTCCGATTAGAAAGTGTAGGTAATGAAAATACTTATCTTAACAGACTAAATAACTCGTGTCTCGAGGTGACAAGCGATTTGTGGCACCACAGGACTAGTCCTGGGTAGGATTACAATTTATGTGGGCAGGGTGCGGGAATCGAACCCGCGACCCGGAGCGCAGCAGTCGACTGTATGAGCCACTGCACCAACCGTGCGTATACGTTATTACTTTATCGTGATTCATAACCGTCTAAGACTAGATATCACATGGTCACAGAGACTTACTGATAAATAATGGGTATGCACTCATTATCATAAGTAATGAATATTTGGAAATGTTTGACCGTTAATATCGCAGAATCTAATTACTGTTCTAAATTCATAGTAATAGTTACTTTAAAGATAACTTTTAAGTGTCCTTAACTCTATGATAATTGGTTACGAAATGTTGCAAGTTAACAGTCATAAAACACATTAAAACATATACAATTATGATATTTTATGGTTAATGGGCCCGGCCCGCACGTCAGAGTTTTCGGATTCATGTGCGGATCAAAATTTGATTATCACTTGCTCATAAAAAAAAATTGTTGGTGTCCAGTGGAGATTCTAAATGGAACTTCCTTCGCCCCGGGGAAGGAGAAGGGGTATGCCGGACTACTACCGGCTAAAACCACTGGAGCGGTCATCTTCGGCACCGAAGGGGGGCTCCAGGTCCTCGTAAGATCACACTAGAGCCGCCCATTGGTGCCACGCACATCTCGGAGAGGATGACTGTAAAGCGGCCACCCTCTCTAGCGGAGGGAAGGCGACTGTAAAAAGGCCGCCCCCCAGGCACCTCTCGGGGAGGATTGTAAAGGATCCCCCCAAGCCTCGCTGTGCGCTGTGCACACGGCGACACGTGACCACGTGCGCGCCACCGTCTTCCCGGGGCTCCACTTGCTCATACCTGCATACCTGAGAGGGCTCCAAACTGTTCTTAGTGGTATGTGTAGTCCACCAACCCGCACTGTGTGCGCGGTGGACTAAGGCCTAACCTTTCCTCATCGTGAGAAAAGGCCCGTGCCCAGCAGTGGGACAATAATGGGCTGATTATGTACACAAGTTACTGATTCTTGAAGACTCAAAATAGTATAGTCATGTGAGCCTATTTGAAAAGGAGTCATGATTCGGTGATGTCATGTTTTTTTTTGTTGGGCTTCACGCATACGTTTCTGGGAAATGTGGTTGCTTAACCGGTCATTTCTGGCGAAGCCAAAAGAGGCCTCCAGCCAAAATTAATATTAAAAACCTACCTGTTACAGCCTTACTTATAAAAATCAACTAATCAATGTCTTAGCAACTGATTAACTAATAACTACTTAACTCCTTAATTAGTGATTAAGAATTTTCTACTTATAAACGTTGCTTAGGCGCGACTTAACTAATGAACCGTTAATGACGAAAAAACATTTTTACTCTGTCAATACCGCTATGTGTTGTCAGCATAAAATATTTTATGCTGCGACGTGAAATGCAAAACGCGGTAAAATGGCAACAATGTGTCACTTGTTTCTATATTATGAACGTATGTTTTCAAATCGTTTGTCATTTCGAAAGAATTTTCGGAGTTTCGGTTATGTCTTGTGATAAATTTATCTAAAATGCAAATATCTGCAATTAAAAGAGTGCGACTTCAACTGGGAAAAAGAATAAAATGTATTTGACAAGCTATACTGATAATTCGTTTTTTTTTTTTTTTTGTTTAACGTTGCCCCACACTGGGATTTCTCCTCTGTGTCGTGGGTGCGTGTTTACAGACATGAATTCCACATACAATACACCCAGACCCGGAACAACTACCTGCAGATCGTATGGGATTCCGTGTGGGAATCGAACCCACGACCCGGAGCGCAGCAGCCGACTGTATCAGCCACTGCACCAACCTTATTATTTTTTATTATTGTGCAGTGCAGGCACTATTACTATCTTGTATGTTATTTTTAATTTTAGTATTGGTTGATCATAATATCCGCTCGTAAACCTTTAATGTTAAACATGGGCATCCCAATGACTGCTACTATGAACAAATACATGCGAAATTCCCATAGGTAATCGCCACGTTGGGCGGCTCTAGTGTGATCTTACGAGGACCTGGAAGCCCCCCTTCGGTGCCGAAGATGACCGCTCCAGTGGTTTTAGCCGGTAGGAGTCCGGCATACCCCTTCACCCTTCCCCGGGGCGAAGGAAGTTCCATGTAGAATTTCCACTGGACATCAATAAAAAATAAAAATAAAAAAGTAATCGCCACGTTTGGCAGTTGTATTCGTGATCGCAGTTATTCGCGGACGGAGGACACTGATTGCTTGCCGATGCTTTTGATACACATTTAGTGACCCTTTACAGTTTACGACATTAACACGTAGCCCATAATTTTCCGGGAAGCTTGGTTATTAAGGTTGTAAAGTTATAATTTTAAAACTTATCAATCCATATACTGTGTTGCAGAGATTGATTAAGACTTCTTGTGACAGAACAAATAAACACAATCGAAAATAAAGACACTTCAACCAATACCAATAGTATGAAGAAAGCCACTTGGCAAGAAGTGTTGTCTTGATCGAATATTGACAGATTTTGAGTCAATAATAATTATGATTGTTTTGATATAGTATGTATCACTAGATTTATAACATTTTCTTTTCGATTTATGACTATGAACAAAAATTGTTTTTATTGGCAAAAAAGTCAAAAGAAAGAGGTATATATTTTAGACTTAGAAAAAGTGTTTAAGTAAAACTATTTTATTTGTATTAAAATTATTCTCAATAGTAATGTCTTAGGTTTTCGCGATTATTACTCATAATAAAACACTTTTAAACGGATTATATCGCGTATATTACTACTATTACTGCGAACACGAACCCTGCAAAGTGTTCACACGTCAGGAAAAACAAAAATATATAATATACGCGATATAATCCGTTTAAAAGTGTTTTATTATTATTCTCAATAAATGTGCTTCTTGTTACATTTGCCAAATTATTATTTACATCATCTGCTCCACGTCCCCTGTACTTTCTACCTCATAATTGTTGCTAGTAAAATCTGAAAGTAGCTTAAAAAGGTTTATAGTGCCCTGTCTGTGTAAATATGGTATACATAGGACACTACAATGTTGTGTGTGTCTTACAAAAATAAGATGCATATGAAAGAAAGAAAGAAAATTGATTATAATACATTCTCCAGAATCATTAAATTCAATTGCTAAATTATGCAATACTGCTAGCTACAACTGTAGTTTTATTTTGCTAAAAGATCCTCTCACTACTTCCAGTAATATCCGGTACCTATCTTTGTTTTAATAGACCAAAACATGTCTATCACATTCCTTGTTCGCATATGGCTATAATTGTAATGTCTCAAAGTCAGTCAAATATTTTTATTTCAAATAAACCAAGTATTGGCACTTATGAAACGTCAGAATCTAAGTTGCACGGTTCCAACTAGTTGATCTCGTGGAGAAGAGCCGGGAAGAAACTCCATAGATACTCTTTTAAAATAATTGAGATTACAATGTTGATTGATACAAATTATGGTAAAACATATAACGAGCATGATGTAGGCAAATGTATAAAAAAACATACTAATGTAATATAATTATTATTCGCCATGGCAGTTAATGGCTGACCAGTCCCAACAGACGGCACCCGTTCACGAGCATGACGCATGCATCAGCATCGCTTAGCTCAACCATATTGTAGGGAACCGAACGACCCGATACACGACGCCACTGCCAGCAAGACAGTCTCTCAGCTTCAGTCTTCTATTTCATGAAACATGCTCAGTACCTGTTTTTTTAAGTATCAATTTCTTTAAAGAAAAAAGACCACAACACTGTTCAAATGGCGGCACAACAAAATAAGTTTACTGCATAAGTACTAATGGGACAAAACAGAATGACATACAAACACGATTCAGTCGCACAACGATACAAGTAGCAGCGAAATCAGCTGATACACAGCCGCCATCTTGTTACTTAACGTGTTAAACAAGAGTCGGGCATTGCTTAATTTGACAACTATGGAAATGTGTTGCTAAGGCAATGATTATAGATAAACAACTTAAAGCTTAAAATTTAAGTAACGTTTATAAGTAAGACCGTAAGCAACTTGCGCTAAGGGCGCCCCCTGCGGGACACGGACCTTGGCTTAGGGCGTTGCTTAGGATAACAAGCTATTGTTTTGGGGACAGCTGGATCGGTATTATTTGTAATGTATTAGGGGATATTTAAAACTACAGGCTCGGCACGGGCCGGCGCGAGTAAGAACCGGGAGGGAGAAGTGCTAACTTTAATGGAAAGGTGACGCGGCGATAGGCCTCCACGACGTCGGTGAAGCGGGCATCCTCGGTAGCGAGGGCGATAAAACGGTCGGGGGTGATGTCATGTTTGAGTGAAATCTTTATAAACTATACAGGATTTATCTTATATATCACTGAGATTATCATCCGGATTAAGAATATAGCACCAGAAAGAAAATAAAGAAAAAATATTTTATTGGTACAGACAGTTTAAAAAATAAAAATAAACTTAAATATTAAAATCATAAAACTAAATAAAAGGCAACTCATATCGTGCACAGTGACAAAATTATAGTGCCAATCTACCTTCTCCCGTGGTTTTCGTAAAAGGGTGGTTTCGACTAAGGGACTCTACACCAGATGGATATGCAGCAGCGTCCCTTCTGTGGATTTAGATTATTATTTATAAATAATTTAGAGTACTTCGGCATAGAACTTGACATAGAATATATATATTGGATTTCATGGGTAAAATTTTGGCGCGAAACCTAATTATTTTTCTCAAATAAAAGTAGGCTAAGTTATTCCTTATAATATCAGCTATCTGCCAGTGAAAGTCCCGTAGAAATCGATCCAGCCATTTCGGAGATTAGCGGGAACAAACAGACAGACAGATAAAAAGTTAAAATTGTTTTTTTAATATACTACCATATGCATTTAGTAAAAATCTGTTATTTTGACATTACAAACAGACACTTCAATTTTATTTATTTGTATAGAGTATAGATATATAGATATAGATTGTATAGATTGATATTTTAAATGCTATCATCAGTCATTCACAAATTAAATTCACGATCCACGAAGTAATGATATTTGATGTGATTTACGGCCTTTAATGTTTTGACTGGGAATTGTTATTGTGTAGATAAAAGATCACGAACAACGGTCATCTATATATATAAAAATTAATGTTTGTGTGTATGTCCTTTATAGAATCGTAAACTATGCATTTGATCATATCATGATCTTCAGTGAAATGCATGAGCCCACAAAGGTTTCTGAGTTGGTACGACCAATCTTTGATAGATGGCGCTACTATCATTCAAATGAATTTCATTTCTATATATAAAATTGCCGTATGGTGCCGGCTCAGAATACCGCCACCTCGTCTCCTTCCGTAGGTGTCGTAAAAGTTGACTAAGTGATTAGCCGGAGGATGGGCAGCAGCGTCCTCCGAGTACATTAACAACTCATCTGCGATCGCCAACCCGTCTGCTAAGCGTGGCGATTATGGCAAAACCCCCCAATGAGCACACTACACATCCATATCGGTGGTTGTGGTGATCTTCGGGGGAGGCTTGTGTCCAGCAGTGGACTATATTTGGCCGAACTGATGATATATAAAATTAAACGGCGGGTGAAACCGCGGGTCCCAGCTAGTTTGCTATAAATCTTAAGATAACTTCTCGATTTTATAATAAAAGGAAAAAATGCGGCATTTAAATAATTGAGGATTGTACTAACAGGTTGCCTCATTATTTTAGACGAATAACCATAAGGTAACCGTATGGTATCCAGATTAAGAATGTAGCACCAGTCCATCTCCTCCCATGAATGTCGCCTTTCTAAGCTCA
Organism: Diloba caeruleocephala; assembly: GCA_947459985.1. Lineage (NCBI taxonomy): Eukaryota > Metazoa > Arthropoda > Insecta > Lepidoptera > Noctuidae > Diloba > Diloba caeruleocephala. Next base: position 25,618,820 of record OX381614.1, on the reverse strand, counting down.
CCAACCCAAGCCGAGCGTGGTGGGTACTGGAAAGTTTCAAGATTTATCTTTTATTTATTTATTTCACATATACATGCACAACATTACAGATTATACTAATTTGATGTACAGTTATAATTATTACAGAACATAACAAGTAAAAATAAATATTTTGGCTATGTAAAGCAACATATATAAAAATATGGCACTTAAATCAATAAATTTATCTGTTATCATTGTTATCAATCATCTCACAAAATCTCAAACATTCCCGACACACATCTATCCATCTCGCTACAAACAAATCACACTCCGGTGCTGATGTTAGGAGAGCATTTAGCATCGTGAGCAAACGGACGAGCGGAGAGTTGGCATGGGAAACTGTGCGGGCCTCCGGTACAGCCAGTAACTAAAGAAAGATGTAACCGCTTCTGTAGTAATGGCCTCCACAATAGTTGACTAGGGGATTTAGATTCGATTTCCAGGGAAGTGTTCTAAAACTAGCATTATACTGAAAATAAAAAAGTGTAGAGGCAGGTGTCCCAATACAGAAATATCCCGGGTCTGGATGTATTGTGTGTGGAATTTATGTCTGTAAACGCACCCACGACACAGGAGAACTCCTAGTGTGAGACACGGTTTATTTAAAGAAAATAATTAATAAAGGCTATGCGATTACCCATCTACAGACTCAACGCGCCGAGCGTTGCTTAACCTCACCGATCGTTTAACGATCAGTGTAACAGGCGATGATCGTTGGCCATTTCTTACTTCCAAACGAGAGTGAAACAATAAATACCGTAGTATACTTCGCTAAGCCGTCATCGACTTCCATCAAAGCCAATTAATAGTTTTTTACCCGTAAACACACAGTCAACTATACAATAACAGTACATTATTGACTTACATATTTCCATATAATACATTTCAAACGAAAACACTAAACAGCAATACATAAAAAATCTGAAACAAAGAAAACCCGCAGTGCCATGGCAGTAATGGAAGATGACAAAAAAGCGCTAATTAACATCAACAGGTAAACAAAGATAACACTCCCCTCTCCGTTACAATACACTCATGTGATTCATCGAATCGTACGCAAGAATTGTCGGTCGTCACAAACTCGCGACCGCTCGTAGAATCGACTCGTGCGCACTTTTGAACTATACCCAGTGTTGTACGCTGATTAACTTTTTTGTACTTTTTCTATATGATGTTATCGCAAACATTCTGTTTCTGATAGTGAGTGTTATTTTTTGTGCTTTGTTGTGAAGTGCTGTGATAATTATTTGAGTTACAAAATGTTTCCTAGGATTCAAGGCCTGGTGAGTACTTTTTGGATTTTTAATGTATGTTAGGTCAATCTATACGAGACATTTACACATTTACACTTATCATCTTTCATATGAATCGGTATGAATAGGATATTTGATAGCATTTGTAATCATGCAAGTGTTTATTCAATTAATTAAAATAATACATTTCGAAAGTTTTATTGCAATCGTTTTTTTTAACTCTAGCCTTGAAGTTCAAATTAAAAAAGAAAGTAAACACAGTTATTCTATTTTGCAAGCTAACAATAAAATATACACCTAAAATTTAGGCGAGGCAGCAACAGAAAGTTCATTCACACTAAGGTTTGATACCAACAAGCATTAATGCCACGTGTAACATCCGAGTGCCCTAAACATGTCCAGACAACTTTACCTTGACCAGAACAGGTTACTTTGACAAAAACATGTAAGACTTGAATAATGTATATTTTTTCACAAAAGGAAATAGTGTTGAAAGTCGCTAGGTATAACTCAAGGTCGTGCGACCAGACGAAGGATGTATGTCAGACCACATGGCATTCGTGATGCACATGCAATCCACATCGTCGATTAAACACTTAAGTGACAAGAAAATATTTTTTGTTTTTATGGTAATGGTGAATTTATTTATGTAATCGTACATTAAGAAGGTCGAACGGTACGAGATTTTGAAGAAATTAAACTTATATCCAACAATATAATCTTTTGAAAACAATATACACAATTAGGATTAAGCAAAACAAAAAAAGGTTGTTAAAGAAAGGTAAACATTCTAAGAAACAATTATTAACACAGATGATGTAATTAAAATTTGAAGTATGCTTAGTGTTTGAAACAAAATTCACCATAAATTATTAACTAAATGACACAGAGCTTATTACAGTTTGCTTTGAAACCATATTCCATTCCATTGTAATACTTAACCTCCTTAAAATGAAAGGATCCGCCAAATAAGTAAACTAGAAAGTTAAAACCCAAGTGAATCATATAGATTATCGTTTGACCTATTTAATGTATCGATCTTACAAATTAGAATCACGTTCGGACGATTTCACCTCAGCGTTCACGCTTGAACGGAACACCACGTGCGGTAAGCACGTACGCAGATATTTACAATAATACCACACTTACTCTAGATTTACGTGATGGCTCATGAGGAAACGCGTTGATTGAGGCGTCTACGCTACGAACCGTAACAGCAATTCTTATGGGCAGTCTTGCAGTCATTTAAATGTAACAGATGAAGTAATACAATGGTAGGTCAAGTTTAATGACGTAATTGTTATGTAAAAGGAAGTATACAGTTATTCTGATTAAGGTAGAATAAAACTTTTTTACAAAAAATATACCGACTTCAAAACTCTATACGATATTAAAACCTATATTTATGAAGTCGGGCGGGGCTCATAAATATAACTCGTTGGTCTGCATGAACCATGGTTGGACATAACTGGCCCCGCCCGACTTCATAAATAAAGTACTTTTTCTTTTTAGTGTAAATAAATGTAAGAACTTTTCCCAATTTGGTATCCGTATCTAACACTAAAAATAAGTCTAAGAATCGAGACTATTAAGTCATCATCTAGATAAGCACAGTCTAATTAACCTGTTTATTGCAGCTGGTTAAAAAACTACTCAATCACATGTAATGAAATTTATATGAGACCCACTCAAACGCATTCTGCACTAGTTACAAAAATAATCGCTCAAATTGGTCTACAGATCTCGTATCGTATTGAGAACCTCCTCCTTTTTGAAGTCGGTAATAAAGTAAAGAAAAACTTCCTTAATACGGTTCAATGGTGATGTAACTGGAGAATTAACAACGCTGAGAATTAACAATGATCGGACTTCAGACTTAACATGGAATATGTTTTTTGTTTGTCGTGGGAAAATCTGCATGGATTTCCTCTGCCTTGGCCCTCCCAAAGGGGCATGGCGGTCTGTTGCTGGCTAAGATCCTCGGTGTTTCTTCCATTTACCTATGATGGAGGTGTGGTAAAACGAAATAACCTGGAAGTGGACATTATATAATGGTAGTCATTTGACAGTGTAAAATAAAAAAATACACGGAAAAATTCTTGATATCAATTAAATAAAATGATACCTAGACTACAAGAATTATTAATAAATCAATTGCAATAATCCAATACATAACATAATTGATTCCTTTGTGTACCAGGCTACTTGTCTTATAAATCAATATAAGAATGATGGCAAAAGACCCGAAATCATAGTCTAAAACAAATAATTACATTGAATCTAGAATACTTTGAAGGTTGAAAGCTATTAACTGACAAGGGTCAAGAAATGTAACTCAAAATTAAAAAATAATAACTGTAGCAAATGCATACAATTATAGGAGCAGCCATTAACATTAACCAGCTCTAGTGTGATTGTTTACGAGATCTTGGAGCCCCTTTCGGTGCTGAAGAAAACCGCTCCAAAGCCGTTTCGAGTCTATCCATAACCGGGGCGGAAGAAGTCATATCATCATGTATTTCCACCAGGTTAATAAAAAAGAGCAATTAACTATCAGAATCAAAATATTTTCTAAGTTAAAAGACTGTCGGAAATTAATTTAAGAAGTTAAAAGACTGTCAGAAATTATAAGCCTATCGGAAAATCATTTAAGGAGTCAAAAGAGTATCGGAAATTAATTTAAGTAATTAAAGTGTTATCGAAATTAATAACTAGACTAAATAAGTATATTGTAAGCCTGTGCTAATCCTTTCCATGTTATCTCGTCCAAAATTTAACAAATAAACTTATTATAAACAATATTATAAATTAGTATTATTAGAGCGAGGCACATTACTTTTATTGTTTAAAAAAACGTGTGCATGGGCACACTAGGATTTCTTCTGTGTCGTGGGTGCGTATACAGACATAAATTCCACACGCCATACACCCAGACCCAAAACAACTATATGCAGATCATACAAATATTTGTTCCGTCCGGGAATCGAACCGACGACCCGGAGCACAGCAGCCGACTGTATCATTGCACCAACTGTGCCGTCAAAAATTTAACATATAATGTCCATGAGTCGTTTGGGTATAAGCAGTCATAACATTATTTTCCAAACAAAAGTAGTTTCATTTTAAACCAAATAGTCTTGTAGAACATGAGGTACCTCACGTAGGCTTCTTAATTAAAATACCGACCACTCTACCATTCGTATTGATGGTGTATGCCAAATAAAGTTCAATGGAATCCTTAATAATCCAAGACATTTTAGGGATAGCTCGCCACTTAGTCACAAAGAACTGACTCATTGGTAGAATGACTCAAATATCTCTAAAAGCTTATAAGAAAATGTTATTAATCTAATGTCGTCGAAATTAACTTGACAGTAGATTCTTTTACAGGGGGTGCTCTACAATAACATTTGGTCCATATTAGGGTATTACCGGTGCCCCACCTAAAACCACCGCGGACCTTTTTCAATCAACGATATATTTCTGTAAATAGCACCTACTAATGTCCCTATTTCACGTCGCTTTACGATGTCATGATCTGTAGGATCTGCCATGTAAAGTCCTTGCAAATTCCGACACCTTTCTTTTGTTTATTTTTTATTTTTATTGGTGTCGAGTGTAAATTCTACATGGAACTTCCTTCGACCCAGGGAAGGGCAAAGAGGCATGCCGGACTCCTACCGGCTAAAACCACTGGAGCGGTCATCTTCGGGACCGAACGGGGGCTCCAGGTCCTCGTAAGATCACACTAGAGTCGCCCATCGGTGCCACGCCTTTAGTCACGGAGGGGGTGACTGTAAAGCGGCCACCCTCTCTAGCGGAGGGAAGGCGACTGTAAAAATGGCGCCCCACCAGGCACTTCTCGGGAAGGATTGTAAAGGATCCCTCAAGCCTCGCTTTGCGCTCTGCTGTGCACACAGCGGCACGTGAGCACGTGCGCGCCGCCGTCTTCCCGGGGGTTGCTCGGTGTGAGCTCGCAGACTCCCAATTATGCGCGCCCGCGACCCCCGAGATCCCCCACCATGTAGTGATAGCAGGCTCAGGCGTTTGGGCCTTGGGTGCCGGGACGGTTGTTCCCTGGCGCCGTCTCATCCTCGGCCCTCTCTCGATCCCGCTCTGCGGTCTCCTTCTGGAGCATGACGCTCTCCCAAATTCCCGACACCTAGCGACTGAAGTAAAAGTATGGAGGTATAACTCCTCTTTGTGGAGGGTGCCGTTTTATTTTTAACATGTCACGTTTTACATTCAAATCAGTTCTCTCTCTCTCTCTATCTCTTTGAGGTATTAAGGCTCATCTTTGTTTTACGTCTGACACAAAATTGTCTTGTGTTACTGAAATCTAGATCCATATACATTTAGTATGTATGTCACTTGGTCGACGGAAAATATAACAAAGAGATTTTGTCTTTGTGTTTATGTTAAGTAATGTTGGCGCTGGCTTTTATTTAGCTAAAGGTAGAGTTCTCAGTGTTATGAATGACAAAGATTTTTTTAAACCTCCATCTTTAAATATTTAGAATTAAAGTAGTTATTGTGTAAAGCACTAATTAATTATTGTTAAGGATGTCCAGGCTCAGAATGCCACCACCCCATCTCCTCCCATGGGTGTCGTAAAAGTCGACTAAGGGATTAGCCGGAGGATGGGCAGCAGCGCCCTTCGAGTACATTAACAACTCAACTGCGATCGCCAACCCGCCTGCCAAGCGTGGCGATTATGGCAAAACCCCCCAATGAGCCCACAACACATCCATATCGGTGGTTGTGGTGATCTTTGGGGGAGGCCTGTGTCCAGCAGTGGACTTCATTCGGCCGAAATGATGATGTCCACTGCTGAACAAAGTCCTCCCCCATAGATTTCCACAACTATGTCGCCATATTGTAGTGAATTTGCCAGTACTCACCACGCTCGGTGCCGGCTGGTGAGCACGCTATGAGCGCTGTTCCACAGAACACTGCTACCCCACCCTCTGGCTTAGAGACCTTTAATCGCCTTTTACGACATCTACGGGAGGAAATGGAGTGGTGGTCTATTCTTAATCCGAAGACCAATCTGATCACTAAAAGAAATTGGATTCCATCCTTCCATTAACAGAAATTAGAATCGTCCCGATTCACGGACCAATATTACTACGCATCATTTCACCCGAAAGACGTCCACTCTTGGCCCTCCGTTACTCGCATTTTGCTACACAATTGATAAATTTTCATAATTCGCATCTTGAAGAAAAAAATGCCTTATTATTTGATTACCAAAACAATTAATTGATCTAGCTAAAAGTTCCAGAACCGCGTACATTTCAAATACGGTACGGTTTACATTTGTTTATTTATTTGTTTGTTCAGCAAAATTCACTGGATACTACGACGCAAGAGAAACTTAAGACAGAGAGATAAAAAAAGAAACGAAAAATATAGAATTCGGCCGAAAACTAGTTCTTAAATAATGCCGAATACTAAATATTAATGAATATTCAGTTAATCACAGCGTTGGTGAATGCAGTATTGGCTACTGTTTCACAGAAGGAAAGCTGCTGCCCATCCCTCTGATTTAGTCTCTTAGTCCCCTTTTACGAAGTCCATGGGAGGAGTTGGAGTGGCGCTATATCTTAATCCTGATTCCACACGGAATAGATATTTGCTTAAGCTGGGCCTTTCGGTATTCATCACTTGCGTACGAAACGCAACAATGTTGGTACTTCGCCCTGATATTCTGTGCCGGCGTGGGCATATAAGTTATATCAAGTCAAATTAAACGAAATTTTATATAAACATGAAATAGTAACATGTCCATTATATTTATTTGTATAGAAACAATCATATATAGCCACAATCGGCAAGAGAGTTAATGAATGAAACTAGCATTTCCTGCAAGGAAATCCGTTTTAACTGATTACAACTTTATCCTAATAGTGTTTTTACAATTATCTGTTCCAAAGAAGTTAGAAGTTTATCTGTTTGCTTTGTTTTATTGTAGAAACTGCTCAGTTAATGCAATCCTAGGGAGGTGTACTTAAATCTGACTTCTATTTTTATGATTGTTAAGTCTTAGCGCGCACGGGTGATTTGTCACCGTGACAATTTCGTCACTCTTATGAAGTCCGTGGGTTGGTATGGAGATCTGACGTGACGTGACATTTCCATACATATCCATTGGTTTGATGTGTGACGAAATTGTCACGGTGACAAAAGTCACCCGTGCGCGCTAGCTCTAAATCTTCCTTGTTAAAGTTTATTAGCCATCGAAGCTTTAGTTCTAGTCTAGTTAATTAAAAGAACTAGCGAGAGTTTCTGTAGTAAGTCCTTTTAAATGGAATCACGCATTATCTCTTATAAAGTTACTCACCCCGTGGGTGTCGTAAAAGGCGACTATGGAATTAGCCTAAAGATGGGCGGCAGCGTCCTTCAAATACATTTAGAACTCTACTACGATCGCCAACCCGCCTGCCAAGCGTGGTAATTATGGCAAACCCCCCAATGAGCATACAACATGAACCGGAACTAGCTGTTGTGGCGATCAGTAGTAGCCTTTCAGCTGAAATGGTTATTTAATCTTGCACTAACAGGAGAAATCCTGAGGCATATTGGCATGCACCATAAAGTACATATTATACTGTATTTACCACTTTTTTTATTGATCCTTTGTAAATACATAATGTACTTCCTCCACCCCGGGAAAGGGTGGACAGGCATCCCGGCCTCCTACCGGCTAAAGCCACTGGAGTGGTCATCTTCAGCACTGAAGGGAGGCTCCAGGAATTTGAATTACTTCCATCTAGAGCCACCCATTGGTGCCACGCCTTCAGGCAAATCTCTGAGGAGATGACTGCAATGCGGCCACCCTCTCTAGCGGAGGGAAGGCGACTGTAAAAATGGCGCCCCACCAGGCACTTCTCGGGAAGGATTGTAAAGGATCCCTCAAGCCTCGCTTTGCGCTCTGCTGTGCACACAGCGGCACGTGAGCACGTGCGCGCCGCCGTCTTCCCGGGGGTTGCTCGGTGTGAGCTCGCAGACTCCCAATTATGCGCGCCCGCGACCCCCGAGATCCCCCACCATGTAGTGATAGCAGGCTCAGGCGTTTGGGCCTTGGGTGCCGGGACGGTTGTTCCCTGGCGCCGTCTCATCCTCGGCCCTCTCTCGATCCCGCTCTGCGGTCTCCTTCTGGAGCATGACGCTCTCCCAAATTCCCGACACCTAGCGACTGAAGTAAAAGTATGGAGGTATAACTCCTCTTTGTGGAGGGTGCCGTTTTATTTTTAACATGTCACGTTTTACATTCAAATCAGTTCTCTCTCTCTCTCTATCTCTTTGAGGTATTAAGGCTCATCTTTGTTTTACGTCTGACACAAAATTGTCTTGTGTTACTGAAATCTAGATCCATATACATTTAGTATGTATGTCACTTGGTCGACGGAAAATATAACAAAGAGATTTTGTCTTTGTGTTTATGTTAAGTAATGTTGGCGCTGGCTTTTATTTAGCTAAAGGTAGAGTTCTCAGTGTTATGAATGACAAAGATTTTTTTAAACCTCCATCTTTAAATATTTAGAATTAAAGTAGTTATTGTGTAAAGCACTAATTAATTATTGTTAAGGATGTCCAGGCTCAGAATGCCACCACCCCATCTCCTCCCATGGGTGTCGTAAAAGTCGACTAAGGGATTAGCCGGAGGATGGGCAGCAGCGCCCTTCGAGTACATTAACAACTCAACTGCGATCGCCAACCCGCCTGCCAAGCGTGGCGATTATGGCAAAACCCCCCAATGAGCCCACAACACATCCATATCGGTGGTTGTGGTGATCTTTGGGGGAGGCCTGTGTCCAGCAGTGGACTTCATTCGGCCGAAATGATGATGTCCACTGCTGAACAAAGTCCTCCCCCATAGATTTCCACAACTATGTCGCCATATTGTAGTGAATTTGCCAGTACTCACCACGCTCGGTGCCGGCTGGTGAGCACGCTATGAGCGCTGTTCCACAGAACACTGCTACCCCACCCTCTGGCTTAGAGACCTTTAATCGCCTTTTACGACATCTACGGGAGGAAATGGAGTGGTGGTCTATTCTTAATCCGAAGACCAATCTGATCACTAAAAGAAATTGGATTCCATCCTTCCATTAACAGAAATTAGAATCGTCCCGATTCACGGACCAATATTACTACGCATCATTTCACCCGAAAGACGTCCACTCTTGGCCCTCCGTTACTCGCATTTTGCTACACAATTGATAAATTTTCATAATTCGCATCTTGAAGAAAAAAATGCCTTATTATTTGATTACCAAAACAATTAATTGATCTAGCTAAAAGTTCCAGAACCGCGTACATTTCAAATACGGTACGGTTTACATTTGTTTATTTATTTGTTTGTTCAGCAAAATTCACTGGATACTACGACGCAAGAGAAACTTAAGACAGAGAGATAAAAAAAGAAACGAAAAATATAGAATTCGGCCGAAAACTAGTTCTTAAATAATGCCGAATACTAAATATTAATGAATATTCAGTTAATCACAGCGTTGGTGAATGCAGTATTGGCTACTGTTTCACAGAAGGAAAGCTGCTGCCCATCCCTCTGATTTAGTCTCTTAGTCCCCTTTTACGAAGTCCATGGGAGGAGTTGGAGTGGCGCTATATCTTAATCCTGATTCCACACGGAATAGATATTTGCTTAAGCTGGGCCTTTCGGTATTCATCACTTGCGTACGAAACGCAACAATGTTGGTACTTCGCCCTGATATTCTGTGCCGGCGTGGGCATATAAGTTATATCAAGTCAAATTAAACGAAATTTTATATAAACATGAAATAGTAACATGTCCATTATATTTATTTGTATAGAAACAATCATATATAGCCACAATCGGCAAGAGAGTTAATGAATGAAACTAGCATTTCCTGCAAGGAAATCCGTTTTAACTGATTACAACTTTATCCTAATAGTGTTTTTACAATTATCTGTTCCAAAGAAGTTAGAAGTTTATCTGTTTGCTTTGTTTTATTGTAGAAACTGCTCAGTTAATGCAATCCTAGGGAGGTGTACTTAAATCTGACTTCTATTTTTATGATTGTTAAGTCTTAGCGCGCACGGGTGATTTGTCACCGTGACAATTTCGTCACTCTTATGAAGTCCGTGGGTTGGTATGGAGATCTGACGTGACGTGACATTTCCATACATATCCATTGGTTTGATGTGTGACGAAATTGTCACGGTGACAAAAGTCACCCGTGCGCGCTAGCTCTAAATCTTCCTTGTTAAAGTTTATTAGCCATCGAAGCTTTAGTTCTAGTCTAGTTAATTAAAAGAACTAGCGAGAGTTTCTGTAGTAAGTCCTTTTAAATGGAATCACGCATTATCTCTTATAAAGTTACTCACCCCGTGGGTGTCGTAAAAGGCGACTATGGAATTAGCCTAAAGATGGGCGGCAGCGTCCTTCAAATACATTTAGAACTCTACTACGATCGCCAACCCGCCTGCCAAGCGTGGTAATTATGGCAAACCCCCCAATGAGCATACAACATGAACCGGAACTAGCTGTTGTGGCGATCAGTAGTAGCCTTTCAGCTGAAATGGTTATTTAATCTTGCACTAACAGGAGAAATCCTGAGGCATATTGGCATGCACCATAAAGTACATATTATACTGTATTTACCACTTTTTTTATTGATCCTTTGTAAATACATAATGTACTTCCTCCACCCCGGGAAAGGGTGGACAGGCATCCCGGCCTCCTACCGGCTAAAGCCACTGGAGTGGTCATCTTCAGCACTGAAGGGAGGCTCCAGGAATTTGAATTACTTCCATCTAGAGCCACCCATTGGTGCCACGCCTTCAGGCAAATCTCTGAGGAGATGACTGCAATGCGGTCACCCCCTCTAGTGGAGGGAAGGCGACTGTAAAGAGGCCACCCCCCCAGGCACCTCTCGGGGGTATTGAAAAGGATTCCCTCGAAGCCTCGTTATGCGCTGTGCTGCGGCACATATCCACCTGCACACCGCTGTCTTCCTTGGCGATTTATCAATACTATTATAAATGTGAATATTTGTGTGTTTGAATATGAGTTTGAAATATCATTTGAATGTGTCCATCACGCACAAACGGCTGAACACATTCATATGATATTTCGCATAGAGATAGATTATGACGTGGTATTTATAGGGATACATATGGACATAGGATACCTTTTATTGCTTTACTTCCCGGACGAAACCTCGGGTAATAGCTAGTAATATAAATGAGTAGTATAGCCAACAGAATAAAAGAACACATAGCTGACGTCAAGCATAGACGCTCCACAAAGTCTGCAGTGCCTTAGACAAAAAACCTAACCATTTTCGCGTTCTGATCAACCTCAAATCCTCGCGAAAGAAAACCGAAATGTACCAACAATGTTTCAAAATCAATATCTAAAAGTGAGGCAATTGAAATTTTAAAACATCCTAATTTCAAAAGAGAAGATAATCAGGCAGGTGCTACCATTTTAGAATCCGGTTATTCAAATAATGAAGTCCCAAACAAGAACCATACTAAAATACATCAAGACACTTGATTGTGGGCATCGAAAAATAAATTGATTAGTTTTGTACGGTAGATAAAATAACTTTTTATAATCTGTACGTCGTTACAGATTATAAAAAGTTGTCACCTGTCACCTAAGTCATACTGCGACCACCAACGCTACGCAAATGTTCGAAACGTCAGGTAAAACAAAATCTATAATATACGCAAAATCTATTCAAAGGTGTTTTATTATAAAATGTAAATGAATAAAATATCTTGCGAAAGAACACATATTTGTAAGTGTTCGTCAGCGAGAAAAGATAACAATGTAAAATGACCCGTATACCTACATTTAACAGCTGACAGAGTCACTAACTACGCAGTTGCAACCTGTCCAACCATGTAAGGTTTCATTTTCCTTGTAGACCTTTCTTAATTTGATACAATTTTATTGGGAGAAATATATTAGTCGCCAAGCATTAGTGTTCAGAAGACATCACTGTGTACCGATTGGAATGGCACTGTAGCTAGTGAAATTACTGGACATAAGAAACGAAATAGTTAATATCTCAAGGTGAAAAGCACAGTGTGGCTACCCAGTTCTAGTCTTGAATAGAATAACAATTGTTATAGGCAGAGCTGACGCTTATCACCCGACGAATCACTAGCTTGTCTCGTCACTAGATTGTATAATAAAAGTATGATATAACAAGAGATTAAGATCCGTATTAATATGGATACGATTAGAAGTCAAAACATAATTGACTATCATGTTATTTCACATTACTCAAAGTCAAAGTGGATTATTTTTAATTCAAATAAACCAATTACTGGCACTTATGAAACGTCAGAATTTAAGTTGCACGGGTCCATTTAGTTGATCCTATGGAGAACACCCAGGAATAAACTCCATGGATACTCTTTTAAAACAACTGTGATTACAATGTGGATAAATGTTGGTAAAATATATAACGACGATAATGTAGTTTAATGTGTACAGAATTTCATTCTTCAGTCATATTATAATAATTAAATGTCGTGTCATGGCAGTTAACAGTTGACCAGTCCCGACAGACGGCGCCCGTTCACGAGCATGACTCATGCATCAGCATCGCCCAGCCCAACCACATTGTAACCTATCGACCCAACTACTAAAAAACGTACTAAAAACCATGTTATACTCTGTGGTTTGGTTATCTTAATGGCAGAATCAACATTAATTTGTAGGCAGAACGACTATTTAATAGATTTAGGCATTTATATAAATATTTGGTGAGTTAATGATATTATACAAATAGATGCGCCGTACACGAACATTATAACACTACAGAACGGCGTAAATTTTACTATAGCTAGTACCAATACATATACAGCTCTCAAACTGTGCGCGAAGGAAGTGAGGAAATGAAAGTCAGAATACCGGTTGTTAGAAAGGGATGAGTATACACCGTTAGTTACGTGGCATTAGTAGCTACATGGCGCATGTTTGTTGGCATTAGTAGCTGCATGGCGCATGTTTGTTGGCCTTAATGTGCGTGATGTAACGTGTCTACAGGCGCCGGCCTCCATTAGGCCGCTTAATAAAACAAAATCCTGTAACTTTTATTTGTAGTATAGATTTACGCATGAAATTAGGTTTTTTTTCACACATGTGCAGTATAATTTGTGCGTGAACGATCTATAAACACGAGAAGGCATTTTTTCCGCAATATAATGTAAGAATTTTGTTTAAGATTGACGTCTAGACGCGATACTGGTCGCTGCGCGACTATGTGAACTCTGGGCAACCTTGCTTTCATGTGACAATCATAGAGCGCGGACAACGCAACTACACTCATAAAAACGTCTTAGGGTGATGTCGCCAAATATGCTTTTCATAGTTATTATGTGATTACTAAATAACTTAATTTTGTTTTAAGGTCACACGTACCATACCAGATTTCATATTTGGTTATGGCATGCAATGCATTTTTACAGCTGAAATTAATAATCAATCTAATACAAAATCTTTGGATTTGGGATTGAGGATTAGCCTGTTTTTTTGTGTTCAATGTGATCTGAACACAAAAACAGATGTAGTTCAAAATCCTTAATATAAAGATTTCGGATTAGATTGATTTCATCATCATCATCATCATCATATCAGCCATAAGATATCCACTACTGAACAAAGGCCTGCCCATAGATTTCAACAATTGTGTCATCATTTTGGGGAGAATTTGCCAGTACTCACTACGCTTGTCAGGCGGGTTGGTGAGCGCAGTATGGCTAACTTCCAAAGAAGGGACGCTGCTGCCCATCCCTCTGGTTTAAAATCCCTTAGTCGCCTTTTACGACATCCAAGGGAAGTGATGGAGTGATGCTATATTCTTAATCCGGACACCACACGTATAAGATTGATTTGGCTGTTAAGAAACCAATTATAGTTACTGTGTGGTCAAATATATAATGTATTTTGGTCGAATGTATTAGTTGACTATTGTTACAAACAAAAACAGAATATTTACCATATTTTTTATTTGATTCGAGTTTCAGGCATAGTTGCACGCTTGCAACAGTGTCGAAACTCAAATAAAAAAACATTTTACTATCCTGTTGTTAGTTCTAGTAATAACGTTATTGACCATAACAGTGCTAAAACTAATAATGGTACATCTTATTCGTTTAGAAGTAATATTTATTTAGTTCATCATTTTTTCATTCCGGCCGAATAAAGTCCACTGCTGGCCTCCCTCAAAGGTCACCACAACGACCGATATCGGTGTGTTGTGTGCTCATTGAGGAGTTTTGCCATAATCGCCACGCTTGGCGGGCAGGTTGGCGATCGCAGTTGAGTTGTTAATGTATTCGAAGGACGCTGCTGCCCATCCCCCAGCTAATACCTTAGTCGCCTTTCACGCCTTTTACACCCACGGGAAGAGATGGGTTGGTGCTATTCGTAGCCGGCACCACACGGCATATTTAGTTATGTACTGTTTATATCAATAGTTTGTGCTAACACCCTTAGCTAAGCTAAACTAAACTAAGGGTTGATATCAAGGGAATGGCCAACAGCTCTCCCCGTGTGATAAACAAATTCACCTATTTTACAGGCTGACCTGCGTGTATACAAAAGAATAACCCATACCTACATCAACGAACTTTAAGCTAATCCATTTCCACCTCATAATATAATGGAAGACTACAATGTAGTCAGAATCTAGATTGACCTATCTCCACCAATTGACAGTTCATTGACATTTATATTTGACACTATTAACCTTTATTTTATTGTAAGACGTGATTATAGTCATCAGAAACGAGATACTCCATATTAAATGCAAAAACACAAATAAAAAGTGCGGCGTGTGAATGTAGACGTGCGTCATTCATGTCCTTGCCCACGGTGATACTCGATACCCGGTAATTAAGAAGTAGGTATTTTTTATAGAAGTATTATGTTTACGTGCTTCATGCGCTATAGAAAAAACAGGATGCTCGCAAGCTGAAACTAACACGCACTATTTTTTTTTTTTTTAAACATGTTTCTATATTAGAAACCGCTAATTCTGGAAAAGTATGAGCAAAAATACAAGAACCATAAAAATATAATCTGGTCAGAAGGTTTTTAGAAAGAACAGCAATGTTTCAAGAAGACATTCATTTTTTTCATCATTTCGGCCGAACGAAGTCCACTGCTGGACACAGGCCTCCCCCAAAGATCACCACAACGACCGATATGGATGTGTTGTGGGCTCATTGGGGGGTTTTGCCATAATCGCCACGCTTGGCAGACGGGTTGGCGATCGCAGTTGAGTCGTTAATGTACTCGAAGGATGCAGTTGCCCATCCTCCGGCCAATCCCTTAGTCGACTTTGACGACACCCACGAGAGGAGATGGGGTGGTGGCATTCTGAGCCAGCACCACACGGCACGGCCGGCACCACACGGCACAGCCGGCACCACACGGCATGAGGGAGGCTATTGTTCACCTAAATGTGAAATGCCAAGCAAAGAAGATTATTGAGGGAACGGGATACTAAATCTCTAAACTGTATACGTTCAGGAACGTATACAGAACGAAAGCGTCTAGTATACAGTTTAGAGACAAACAAATGAAAATTAACTATTGAAGTATAAATCTTGTCCAGTTTGACCCACTATTCTCCTTATAGTCAAACCGCAGCTCATTTAGAACGGATATGTATCTATTTAAAAAGATAACGACTGTATTCCTGTGAAATATTATTAAAAGTTGGTTACATTTAATACTAATCTCATTAAACTCAAAAAAATCTGGGCATCATTCCGCATCACTGCGCAGATCCAAAGTTAAACTTAAATTAAAATATATAAGTTTCAAAACATTTATCCCAAGTATAAGAAACTCATCATTATTTCCATCTCGTCTAAGATTTCAAACGGATTTTGATTTTATTCACGAAAATCGTTCGTAGAATACTAATTTTGTTGCAAAAATAGATTCATTAAGCTGATGTCATGTTAAAATGTCTTCATAATACTGTATTTAGAATGTAGAACTTAATGTAGAATATGGCTTCATTAGTTTATTATTGTTATATCTAAGTATTTAAACTATTGAAGTAGATAACAATATTAGAAGCCTATACTTTATTATTATTGCGATGTCTATTAAGGCTTAGACTAAATATACAAGTGTAATTTCTAAAAAAAATTGCATTGTATCCTACGGCCAAAATAAAGCAAGCTAAAACTGCAGACATGATTGTTATCGTGATCTTATCGATTTATCATCATCTTCATGATTATGGCCTGTAGACTACTGATGATCACGGGGCTCCTCCACAATAACCCATCGTGAAAAGACATTGCCGTAATCTTCAAAATTTACAAATGGATTGGTCATCATCATCATCATTTCGGTCGAATGAAGTCCACTGCTGGACACTCCGGCTAATCCCTTAGTCGACTTTTACGACACCCATGGGAGGAGATGGGGTGGTGGCATTCTGAGCCGGCACCACACGGCATGGATTGGTAGTGGTAGTAAATTATTATAAGAACAGGAAAGATGTTACTGCAGGTACTCTTGATGAAGTGGAATTTTCGATATACGCAGAATATTTTTTATACCAACGTATAGGATGAAGCCGGGCATACATTTTGTAATTTACGTTTCATGTAAGAGCATCATGGCCATCCCACCGACTCTTTCACTTAACAAGCTGACTTTTTTTTTTATTGATCCGGGGGAAATACCTCATGTACTTCCTTCGCCCCGGGAAAGGGCGAAGGGGCATGCCGGACTCCTACCGGCTAAAACCACCGGAGTGATCATCTTCGGCACCGAAGGGAGGCTCCAGGAACTCGAAAGATCTCCATCTAGAGCCACCCATTGGTGCCACGCCTTTAGGCACATCTCGGAGGGGATGACTGTAAAGCGGTCATCCCCTCTAGTGGAGGGAAGGCGACTGTAAAGAGGCCACCCCCCCAGGCATCTTTCGAGGGGATTGTAAAAGATTCCCCCGAAGCCTCACTATGCGCTGTGCTGCGCACACAGCGGCACGTGACCACATGCGCACCGCTGTCTTCCCGGGGGTCGCTCGGTATGAGCACGCAAATTTCCCAATAAGCACGCTCGCGACCCCCAAGGCCCCCTGTCATATAAAGACGACAGGGGGCTCAGGCGTGTTGGACACGGGCACCACGGTGGTCACCTTCGTCTTCTCAATATTATAAAACCTAAAATTTTGAATTTAATTGAAACCCGTCTGGCAAATTATCACTGACAATCAAACTAGTGCATCGTTAACTCCAATTAGTAGCAATCGATTCATACATGCTCACCTTGTTCAATGCATTAATAGCATCCTTAACTATAAAAATACAAAGTTCTTTTACTATTTTTGCTGTTATATTAGTTACATAATATGATATGTTAAAGTCAAAGTCAAATATTTTTATTTCAAATAAAACAATTACTGGCAATTATGTAACGTCAGAAATTTAATTAGCACGGTTCAAATTAGTTAATCTTATGGAGAAGGTCCATTGTTTTAACGTGTGTTTAAAGTTTTTGTTAGGTATATAATATATGTTTGTATTTCGTATATAATATTATTGTTTTCAAGACCTGTATGAAACTTCACTTGTTCTTTTTTTTATCATAACAGGGTTATTACTTATTAGATCACACATTGCTCGTATTTAATTATTATCATTCAGGTCCCACGGTGTAACTCTACCTTTAACGGTATCCAATATCGAATAAAGGATGTGTGGTAACCACATCCTGACAGTTAGGGCCTCTTTATCTCCACTAATAATCTTTTACTACCATCGTCAACATAAATATTGCAAACAACTTTATCAAACGATTTATTTTAAATATTAAATGGATAAAACAAAAGAACACACAAGTGTTATAAATTAGTGTTTTCCAATTCTTTAAGAAATGTTTATTTACGAGTATTACACTTAACATACATTTTGTTTGTTTACACCCAATCCGGATTTTCTGCGCACTTTGCCACAGTTTGTATAAGTTACCTATTTTAAGACTTGTAAAGTTTATGCAAAAAATGCCCTCGGTAAAAACCAGATTATGTCTTTTTATTTTACGCGTATTAATGTAATAACTTTTTTACATCATAATTCACAAAATTACTGTTCTGTAGCACCAATTATTATCAACCAAATAATCGAAAAATAATTACAACGGTACAACAATTACTAAAATCATCATCAACAGTAAATTTTCGGCACAATATCGACAGTTTACCAAACAGATCCACTTATATTAAACAGAACATATTGTTAATGGACATGTTTTAAATAAACTGATCTCTTTTTAATGTGTTCATTTATTATTGTGTTAATTTGCACAACAGTGTGTAGTTCATCGTATATTTGAATGATAGATTGTCAGAGCTCTAGAAAAATAAAAGCTTAAGCAGTAGCCTAGTGGTTGAACGCTTGCCTACCATACAGAAGGGTCTCAGATCGATACCGGCCAGCACCTCTGACTTTTCGGATTCATGTGCGGATCAGAATTTGATTATCGCTTGCGTTAATGGTGAAGGAAAATATCGTGATGAAACTTGCACAACAGAGAGTGCTTCAAAATGTTCTCAATGGTTTGTGTAGTCCACCAACCCACACTAGGCCAGCGTGGTCGACTAAGGCCTAGCCTTTCTCATCATGAGAAAAGGCCCGTGCTCAGTAGTATGTAATGTAATGGGGTGGTTATGTTAAAAGCTTAAGAAGCCAACATTCCCGCAGGATACTTATGAAATGGATCAAACGGTTGTGTCATTTAGCATTCTGTCTCTATCGTAGCATATGGAGAATCTGTGAAGAGCCATATACACATTTTGTCTCAAGTAGATACACAAAAATTCTAATTAGCTATGGCAATCGACCGCAACATGCTAACCGATCGGTCGATTTTACTTTTCTTGGCTACAGTAGATGGTTTTTAAGTCGTCCGAAATGTCATATATTGTGTGCCATCTGCATTCTACCTGAGTATGCTTCACTCGCTAGTGATTTATAAGGTAATTTATGAATAATTTACACTTCTTGTTTGTTCAAAACGGGTTTCTCGTAGGTACCACGTATCTTTTTGTAAGTTGTCCATATGTGAGGCGGATGCGATGAGTGTTGTTCATTACTGCGTCCTGTGGGACATGTGAGCAGGTATAAGATGACTGTTTTTGTTTTGGTTTTTGTTGTATATGATATTTCTAACAAACTTACACGTTTCGAAACTTCATTGTAATGACTATGATATTTTTGATTCTCGAAGGAATCAGCAAGATATCAACTTACCATTGCACAAGCGACGTGTGTGTTTTTGACGATATTCTCGGATTAGGTTACAGGGTGTAATACAGGTGTGGTGAATGAGTATTTATTAAACTCTAGTTCCAGGCTTTATCTTTATATATATATAATTCTTCTGTACGTGTGTATGTGACTGAACTCCTCCTAAACGGCTGGACCGATTTTGACGAAATTTTGTGTGTATGTTTGAGTGGGTCCGTGGATGGTTTACATTCACAATTGGACCCGGTAGATGGCGCCTGTGCTAATCTGGGGCGGGCAGCTAGTGTATTATAATTTTTTACTGTATAAAACTTTGCTCGAGCATGTGATCGAATTCAAGGCTTTGAAATCAACCTCAGTTGCTGATACTAGGCTCATGATGCAGTCCTAAACACATAGATATATCTTTTTCCAAAATTATATTTGAAAAAGAAATAAGATAATCAGACGATATTATTACAAAACTCGTTTGTGTTCAAAAAACACTGCGACATAAATAATGTTATTTGGTCTCATAATTGTATTGCCCACAAAAAGATAAACATTCACGTAACTTGGCAAGAAAATTTCACAACATGGACTTGCGTGACCTTGCGTCAAGTTTCATAAGTAACAACCAAGTACTTAACGAAAACACTTTTTTATTTAAATGTATTTAAAAACAAAAATCAATTACATCAATTGGCATAAGAAGCTCGCATTTTGTATAAGGTAAACTCATCTGTACATTAAAGAAGAATTTACTTATCGAATAGACATACTTAATTGTCCTGAATGCGAATAAAAAGATTAGCATAAATTTCACTTTCCTCGAAAAGCACTCCGTGGATTTTTTTATGAAATTATCAATTTATGCTAGGAGTACATTAGATATTTATTAAACTTTGTAAGGTTTTATCTTTCCAATTTTAGTCTATCGCAGTCCAGTACAAGTAATCGAAAAAGAACGATGCAATAACGAGTATTTGATATCCATAAACACTCGATATATCTCTCACCATCAAGTGCAGCTCGTCTCATCCCACTGTTGGGAGTAGGCGTTCCTGCGTTTGTGCTATCCATCCATATGTTGTGCCGATTGAGCTGCTATTTTAACAATGTTGTCGACCCATCTCGTTCGCGTACGCAAATTACATACATCTCATGTATGTAAATGTCTTGGCGGTTTTGCGATATTTACTCGTAATAATAAAAATTACTGGTCGCAGGACAACTGTAATTCTGCGATCACAAACGGAACGCTGCAGAATCTTCGAAAGTTTGAAAAACGAATATCTTATAATATACGCGATGTAATCCGTTACAAGTATTTTATTTTGTATTCATATTTCAAAAACGTCTAGTTTCTATCCTTACACGTATTTAATTATGTAAATCTAGTGTCATGGATGACGAATTGGTTCTTTTGTTGAGAATTATCTGCGTGTGGGAGGCCGAGCAATTTGCCGTGTGGTGCCGGCTAAGAATAACAGCACCCCATCTTATCCCATGGGTGTAGTAAAAGGCGACTATGGAATTAGACAGAGGATGGGCAACCGTACTTCCCGTACCGAAAACTTTAGGAAGAGGTTACACTTAGGCCTATAATAAAAATAGGAATGCCGTTTATTTCGGCAATAATAGGTTACAGTTTTCTCATTTTTGAGCACGCAATGTATCGTAAACAACGCGATCAAAATGCTATGTGGTTATTGGTACTATGATATATGATATTATTACGCTACTGCGACCACCCTGTTTTTTTTTAACGTGGGTTAATCCTCTTGGACTTCCTCCGCCTTGGGATGGGCGGAGGGGCATGCCGGGATCAAACCGGCTAAAACCCCAAGGTGTCCTTCTTCTTACCTCTAGCCGTGGGTGAGTTATACGCTTTTCTGCATTAGACCGCTCCCCCGACAGGTACCTCATCCTGACTTGTGAACTGTAGCGAAACAGCCGTTTCGTTTTTATTTATATTGCAGTTTTATGCGAAAATAAATAGTTTATTGTGTTTTTTGTTTAAAATAGCTATAGGATAGACGATTTATTTTATTTTATACTGAAATAAATAATAGTAATAATTAAAAAACCGATGCAAAATTCTAACGCTGAGGGTTCCAGAATCATGTACCGAATCCATGGTATCAGTTTACGTTGTGATGTCACTTACATCCGTTATAGCTGTCCAAATCATTTCAAGACGGGCCATTAAAAAAACATTAATTAAATATTTATCACTCATCTCATCATCAAAAATTATCATTGAATAAGCGACTACTGCATGCACAAATAGCTTTGTTTCGTAAGAGACACTTCCTTCTTCACGACATGAATCTACACAGGGGACCTTGTGGATGGCATTGTCTAATAACGGTGTACAGAACAATCAAACAAAAGAACCTTCGGTATATTTACAGTCAAACTTATCTTTGAAATGAACGCGGAAGAAATCGGTTAAGTAATGAATGGTGACGACTCCCGAAAAGCGCCTTAACACTTTGTTTGTTATTTATATAAATAATATATTACACGTGTCGCTCAGTTCTTTGTTTTAACATAGCTGTTGACGTGTGATGTTCCGAGGTTAATATGATGAATATGCTCTGCCGCAATAACTAGGTACAGAGAACCGCATCATCATTTCGGGTGAATGAAGTCCACTGCTGGACACGGGCCTCCCCCAAAGATCACCACAACGACCGATATGGGTGTGTTGTGGGCTCATTGGGGGCTTTCGCCATAATCGCCACGCTTGGCAGACGGGTTGGCGATCGCAGTTAAGTTGTTAATGTACTCGAAGGACGCTGCTGCCCATCCTCCGGCTAATCCCTTAGTCGACTTTTACGACACCCACGGGAGCAGATGGGGTGGTGGTATTCAGAGCACCACACGGCAACGGAGAACCGCATGGGTATATCTAAATACAGTATTTCATCTCCTTTCATACTATCAGACTGTTAACTGTCACGGGTACATGGTACAAATGATCTTCTTATTGTTATTGTGGTCAATGACCAAGCTTGTGACAGAGTTTCTTAAGCTCCCAGAGACCTCGTACTTGGCTTAACGACTGCTGTCTAATGAGACTAATGACAACAACCAGGAACGAAGATTTTACGTGCCCTCCAAAGCATGGGGATGCTTAATTCAAATACCATACTAACCGCGTCAAGCATTGCTTAACCTAGCCGATCATCTACTCATCAATGAGTGCAGCTAGCCATGAGCGTCTCTATATAAGTGTTAAAGTAAAACAATCAGATTTTTCTAACAGTCGATTGCAAGCAAAATCAGAATGCGTCAGCAATGACGGCACGGTTGGTGCAGTGGCTGATGCAGTCGGCTGCTGCGCTCCGGGTCGTGGGTTCGATTCCCACACGGAACAAATATTTGTATGATCTGCAGGTAGTTGTTCCGCGTCTGGGTGTATTGTGTGTGGGATTTATGTCTGTAAAATGCACCCACAGGAGAAATCCTAGTGTGGGGCAATGTTTTTTTTTCATAATAAAAAAAAATGTCCTGATTTTAAAAGACATGGGCCACCCCATCTGTATGCCGTTTACACTGCCAATACTGCTCAAGTTGAACTTTATGTTATTGAGTCGGATATGGAGAGTCTATGATTGTCTGGAACAAATGTCTTTTATTGTATTTTGAGTTGGGCGTTGATAGCTGCGCCGCAGTATTATACTTTTGTAGCTATCATCGTTGCTTTTGTAAAACTTGTGTGACTCCAATTGTTCCTAATAAACGTTTAATTTAATTTAATTTTAATTTATTGTGGTAACCATGGCGATAGTCCCAATGAACATGATCCTATAAAGTATTTTGTTATCAAAAAATCCCATGCAACACAAAACAATAATTTCAATTATCACTCTTATAACAATTAATATTGTCATTTCAACTGTCAAATCAAATAAAATCTTATATGGCTTAAGGATCATAATATTTTTGCTTACAGGGCGTCACCTTTTCTTTTTGTTATCAAACTGTCAGTTTTATCTTACCGGCTGGCAACTCCCTAAATAAAGACTTCAGTAAATACAGCCTTGGCAGTACAATACAGTTGAAGGCAAGTCAAGTGATAGTTGAAAGTAATCGCCTTGTGATTAAATGGTTTGATACAGTTGAATGGCAAGGATAATGTGCTAATTTTAACCGAAGGTTTCTTTATTATCCAGTTCGTTTCACTGTTCACTTGTTTAAACATTTTCTTCAAAAACTTCTCCATTAACAACCACATAATATTTCTAAAACATCGCGGAAATCACCCAGACAATAAACATATCACAAAACAAATACAATTCCATAACAATTGATAAAAATTGTTACAAATACGAAATTATCAAGCTTGCTCCTCCATCCCGCACGATAGGGAAAATGTATTGCATTATTCATAATTTATATCACGAGAATGGAAAAAAATGCTTTATTCTAGGCATTTGCGTCATTGGGTTTAAATGAGTTGATACAAATCTGGTTATATTAAGTTTTGCGTCATAGGTAGATTTTATCGCCGTATTTAGAACAGCAAGAAAAATTACGTGAGGTAACGCTATAACCGCTTTCTTTTCACTTTCTTTCTTCATCATATCATTACTTATTTCTTTTTTCATTTCACGTCTCCTGTCTTCACTAGCGCTGTCTTGAGTTAGGAGCATTACTTATGTCTTGAAGCATCTAAACCACGAATCGATTATCAGTAATGATCCTTACACTTGGCAGGCGGCTTGCTGATCATAGAATGTTGTTTTAGCTCAAACAAGAAAGTTTTCTGGATCTTTAGTCCTCTTTTACAATATTGCAGATCCCACCTTAGATCTTTTATACAATTTCCACCCCACAAATCCATATTCCTAGTTACTACTTCTTTGTTCATGCAGTACTTAAGACTGTATTCGCTTCGTCCTTATATACGTAATTATAAATATATATTCGTTATCAAAAAACGCATTAGTAGGGCATTACCTCTCTTTGTAATGGTTATAGTATATTTATTTATTTGTACTTAGTTATTTTATGTATTTATATAGTTTATCGTTATTTCATGGTTGGTTGATTTACTATTCAGTATTTAATTCTATGCATATCTAATTTTTATAGATATCTCTTTTAATTTTAATATCACAGACTGTGTTTACGTTTTTCGTCTTTCGTTTACGTCCGCTGACAGAAATTTCTTTTGTAATTGCTATATGCCTTTGCAATTAAGTAAATAAAAATTATTTGTGTCCCTATACAATCTATGTTTTTCATCTGTGTATATATAAATATTAAAAGAAAATATCCATGGGTTGTAATTAAAGTTGCCGACATAGCTAGTAGTAAAGAATTAAAGTAGCAATGGGCGGGGCACATTGCTCGTAGAACTGATAGCCGTTGGGGCGAAAAGGTTCTCGAATGGAGACCTCGCACCGGAAAATGCAGCGTGGGACGACCTCTAACGAGGTGGACAGACGACCTGGTGAAGGTTGCTGGGAGTCGTTGGATGAGAGCGGCATGTAAACGCTCGTTGTGGAAATCTAAGGGGAGGCCTTTGTTCAGCAGTAGACTTCCTCTGGCTGATATGATGGTCCACGGGTTGAGAGGAGTTGTCTATTTATTATCAGCAACCACTCGGTCACTATAATATGCGTTACAGAGCAATATTGATGCTTTTACAACCAATATATACAATCCATTTCTTACAGCTCTCGTTTAATGTTTTTGAAGTGTGTTAATCTTAAAATATATTTATATTTTAAATACTCTATGCCCATTTAAATACTTTACTGGGGCCCCGGCCCAACTATTTTCAATTGATGTCTGAACTTTTTTTTAAATTATTTGTGAAGTCTTTTATTAGCATGGCAAACTCTTGTGTAATTATCTTTTTGCAGTTATGGCAACATAGCCATTTTCATTATTTTCCTTGACAAAATAAGTAACGCTTTAAATGCTTATTTAGGGAGCCAAAACCTTACCTTAATTTATATAAGTGCTAGCTATTACCCGTGCCTTCGTTCGCGTCCTTCTTAAGGGAACTTGTTCTATTTCCTAGTCCACGAGATAATCTACCTTCATGTCAAATGGCATCATAATACTGCCGTTTGAACCTTACACATTTTAACATACAAACTTCCACATATTTTATAATTATAGTAAGATGACTCAAAGAATATTTTATTCAGTACGGAATTAACATTCATACTAAAATGACAAAAAGATGAAGAGAGGAATTCCTTGCCATTGAATCATGAAGACTATACGTGGCTTTGTTATGAACTTATCGCAATCCAGTGCTCCAATTGTTGCATTGTCATAAGTAAAGACCGGATTATATGCATTTGGCATATTTTACCTAAAACCTACTAAACGTGCATGTTTGGGATGTTTTGTATATATTTCGTCATTAACATCATTTCGGCCGAATAAAGTCCACTGTTGGATACAGGCCTCCCCACTGATCACCGACCGATATGGATGTGTTGTGTACTCATTGTGGGGTTGTGCCTCCATCCTCCGGCTAATCCCTTAGTCGACTTTTACGACACCCATGGGAGGAGATGGGGTGGTGGCATTCTCAGCCGGCACCACACGGCAAAGCCGGCACCACACGGCATGGTTCATGGTTCATGCAAACCAACGAGATATATTTATGAGCCCCGCCCAACTTCATAAATAAAGTTTATTTTTTCTTTTTAGTGGTTTTAATATCCTATAGAATTTTGAAGTCGGTATTTTTTTTGTTATAAAGTTTAATTTTATGTATATATTATAACAAACCGCCAAAGCTTACCTACTTCATTATAGTAAGAGAGCTATGCAGTGCTCACAAAAATTAACAACGTTGTTAACCCAATAGTTTAGTCCAGGAGCTACGTAACATTTAAAATATTTTATTATAGGTAAACTCGTCTGATGACACATTCATCCGGGATGACTCACGCGTCGGGCGTTTGTTCCCGAAATAGTTTATCTGTCTGTGCGTTTCTATATACAGAACACGCGTTTATTACGATTTTATGACTAAGTAATTAGTTATTTTCTTAATTAATACCATGTGCGTGTAATGTATTGATTAGACTTTTCTGTGATCTTCAAATAATTTATTATCATCAAAACTAATACCGCTTTAGGCAGTTTCAGTGCATAGCGGCTTGTTTCTTCTTTTTCTTTTTTTAAATAAACGTTGCCCCACACTAGGATTTCTCCTGTGTCGTGGGTGCGTTTACAGACATGAATTCCACATAAAATACACCCAGACCCGGAACAACTACCTGCAGATCATACAAATATTTGTTCCACCACCACAACACCCACAACCACTGCACCAACCGTGCCGTCAAATTCCTAAGAAGCTAGGCAGATATTAAAGTTCGCAATGTTATACTTCGTTCAACTTGTTACCCTTCTGTCATTACGGATATCACAAACATGATTACTATAATCAAAACTTATATGGATCTATATACTATTTATTAGTGTACATAACAACAAAAATAGACAAGATAAGAGATACTGACGCAAACGCACGTCAATACTCATAAAACGTTGCATAACATGAGGGAAGCTGAATGCATTTCCATTCTATTTAGCGAAGGCAAGCACGCGATGAACACATGCAAAACATACTAACACGTGTAACAATTCTTACACTTTTCTTTTACTTAAACACCCATGCATCTTATCGCAGTATGTAGCATCGACAGCAAATTGTATATGCGTCAATTTCCAAAAAGAATTACCCAGCTGACCTTTGTATAGGTCATAAGCGTATCAATGACCTGCAAGGCTATTCTGTAAGAACTCACTAGCAAACTCACTTCTAAATCCGAAGTGAAATCTCTAATTTTGTATTCTTTTTACTACTTTTCACTGCGGATTCATAAGTGAGTATGCTTCAATAGCAAATTTATTTCTGAATCCTTAGTATAATCTCTAATTATATATTCTTTTTACTACTTTTCACTGCGGTGCCGGCTCAGAATGCCACCACCCCATCACCTCCCATGGGTGTCGTAAAAGTCGACTAAGGGATTAGCCGGAGGATGGGCAGCAGCGTCCTTCGAGTACATTAACAACTTAACTGCGATCGCCAACCCGCCTGCCAAGCGTGGCGTTATGGCAAAACCCCCCAATGAGCCCACAACACATCCATATCGGTGGTTGTGGTGATCTTTGGGGTAGGCCTGTGTCCAGCAGTGGACTTAATTTGGCTGAAATGACTGACTGCGAATTAGAAAGTGAGTTTGCTAGTGAGTTCTTTACACAATAGCACTGCTGATGTTTCGTGTAATTCTCGGCAAAGAGACTACTCCTCTCGATCCACGGATGTCATAAAAAGCGAATAAGAGTCTCAATGGGCAGCAGCATTCTGTGTGCTGCCAACAACATACTAGGATCAGCAATCCGCCTGCCCAGCGTGGTGATTATGACAATAACTCCTAAGACCGCCCACTGTAATGAAAATTGGAAGGGCTGTAATAGCAGTGGATGTTTACAGGCTGATGTGTGTGTGTGTGTCATCAACAGCAATCGCACATATGCGTCAGTTTGTAAAAAGAACTACGCAGCTGACCTTTGTTAAGGACATCAGCGATATGGTCAGTGTACTAGGATGCCCTTCTAAACGAAAGAAAGCATTTAGTTTAGCGACAAAGTGAGACATCACAAACAATAACATACAAAACAGGGAAATATGAAACGAAATTTTGATCAAAGTTTGCACCCGTAGTTGCGCTAAATTGGGTATCTAGTGCAGCATGGCGCCTGGCGCTGGTTTTCAACTAGGCCTAGTGACTCACTGAAGCGCCACAGCCTTAATATTTATTTTAAGTTACTATTATTTATTAACTTCTCTTCATTAACTGTCCGTGTGGTGTCCTGTCCATGTGGTGTTCGAATTAAGAATATAGCACCACTCCATCTCCTCTCGTTTGATGTCGTAAAAGGCGATTAAGGGACTCTAAACCAGAGGGATAGGCACCAGCGACCCTTCTGTGGAACAGTAGCCACACCCGACCCGTCTGCCAAGCGTGGTGAGTATTGGCAAATACCCCCCACTGTGTGTTCAGCGGTGGACGTATAAATGACTGATATATAAATGATAATGACATTCAAAAGTGCCTTATGCTTCGTTACTTTGCCATTCTCAAGGATAACTGCCAGTCCATGCCTTGTACCGCCTACAATATGCGCAGTACAGTTCCCACGATAAGGACTGTATCCGACTTTATCTAAGTAAGAATTAAATATTTGCGCGTTATCATATTTCATGTTCCACATTGTCTGATGCGACTCGCAGACATGTTGTTATCTTATTAACCTACTTTTAGTGAGACGGATTATTTGATTGTGATAAGAAAGGGGGACAGATGAAATGAGATGATTGTAATCACAATTTGATCAGACTGATAATAACTTATTTTAGGAAAATAAAAATCTTGACACAGCCCTAATTGAAAATTTGGTATTGCAAGCAATATGTTTTTTTTTTTTTTTTACTTTTGCCCAAACTATGGTTTCTTCTGTGTCCTGGGTGCGTTTACAAACATAAATTCCACACACAATACACCCAGACCCGGAACAAATACCTGCAGATCATATCAATATTTGTCCCGTGCGGGAATCGAACCCGCGACCCGGAGCGCAGCAGCCAAATTTGATTGATCAAATCACCCAAAAGCCTCCGACTTGGCTTAACAACTGCCGTCTAATGATAACAACCGGGATCAACGATTTGACAACGAGACACTCAGTAATACCACTATGGGTGACCCCCATTCATAGTTTGACCGCGCTGAGCGCTGCTTAACACACTGTGACGACCTCAAGTTTGATGTTCAAAGCTTTTATGGGCGTCTTTGGCCTCGATATTACTTGTTATTCAACTGTAGGAAGCTATCTATACATCTGTACAAATAAATAAAATTGTGTCTGTCTGTAACGTCAAAATAACAGCTTTTTACTAAATGCATATGAAAGCATATACGGTACAAGTAACAAAAAATCTATTTTTAAATATCTCGTCTGTCAGTTTATTTCGGGTAATCGCCGAAACGGCTGGACCGATTTCGACGGGACTTTCACTGGCAGATAGCTGATGTTATAAGGAATAACTCAGGCTACTTTTTTTTAGAAAAATAATTAGCGTTCCGCACAAAAAAACGCCCTGGAAATCCAAAATAAATTCTATGTCAAGTGTCTATGTCGAAGTACTCTAAATTTCTTTTAAATTAAACGCCGGTGAAACCGCGGGTCCCATCTAGTTTTAGATATGACTGAACGGTATTCAGTAAATGTTACTTTTGCTAACTAATACATTTGCAATTTCCTAATTGTTGTTAATTCCCAGGATTGTCTAATTACTTATAAAATTACGTAGGTAAACCGTGTGGTGCCGGCTATGCCGTGTGGTGCCGGCTCAGAATGCCACCACCCCATCTCCTCCCATGGGTGTCGTAAAAGTCGACTAAGGGATTAGCCGGAGGATGGGCAGCAGCGTCCTTCGAGTACATTAACAACTCAACTGCGATCGCCAACCCGCCTGCCAAGCGTGGCGATTATGGCAAAACCCCCCCAATGAGCTCACAACACATCCATATCGGTGGTTGTGGTGATCTTTGGGGGAGGCCTGTGTCCAGCAGTGGACTTCATTCGGCCGAAATGATGATGAATTAGGTAAAATCTAACAATGCGTTGTTGCCTTGCACACATTGGAAATCTCTCTTGAACTTTTGCGAAATCTTTAAATGCCGTGTTCTCGCAATCGCAATCGCAGCATCCTCGTCTGCAATGTTGTAAAACGTAATCGTTTTGCGCATAGATGCTTCTAAAAGCTGTGTTGCCCCAGGCTTAGCGTATGTACCTATCTTATCTCTACTTACGAGTATCGTAAAAGACAACTAAGTGTATCAGGCGAATGCATTCAGTTCTATAGCACTTAAGCCGATAACATTAGTACTATTAAAATCTAGATTTCTAAGCGCTGTGGAAGTCGAATAACAATGGCTCACGGCTCAGAATACCACCATCCCATCTCCTCCCACGGGTGTCGTAAAAGTCGACTAAGGGATTAGCCGAAGGATGGGCAGCAGCGTCCTTCGAGTACATTAACAACTCAAACTGCGATCGCCAACCCATCTGCAAAGCGTGGCGATTATGGAAAAACCCCCCAATGAGCCCACAACACATCCATATCGGTGGTTGTGGTGATATTTGGGGGAGGCCTGTGTCCAGCAGTGGACTTCATTCGGCCGAAATTATAGTTAAAGCATAATTATCATAGAAGAGGGGACTATACCCTCCAGAGTAACATATCTATGCTGCTAGAAATTTGTGTTTATCATCATCACCACATCAGCCGAAGGACGTCCACAGCTGAACGAAGGCCTTCCCCATAGATTTCCACTAAGTTTGGACACTTGGGACCGGTTGTTACTTGTATCGGCTTTAAAGGGAATTTGCCAATGCCCACAACGCTTAACAGGCGTTGATGGCTGGTTTAGAGTCCTTAAGTTGCCTTTTAAGAAATCCACAGGAGGAAATAGAGTTGTGCTATATTCTAAATACGGACACCACATATCACACATTTATGTCATAAGTTACAACACGGTTTAAGAGGTTCAATATTTGCGATGCGAGACACACCATGTCAGATGCAATTTATTAGCAGTCCAGGGCCATAAAGAGCTTGTTTTACTTAGAAATTATGTTATGGTAGTTAGTTAACGAGATGTCATCATGATTTTCATCATTTCGGCCGAATGAAGTCCACTGCTGGACACAGGCCTCCCCCAAAGATCACCACAACGACCGATATGGGTGTGTTGTGGGCTTATTGGGGGGTTTTGCCATAATCGCCACGCTTGGCAGACGGGTTGGCGATCGCAGTTGAGTTGTTAATGTACTCGAAGGACGCTGCTGCCCATCCTCCGACCAATCCCTTAGTTGACTTTACGACACCAACGGGAGGAGATGGGGTGGTGGCATTCTGAGCCGGCACCACACGGTTGTAATAATAGATTTGCTGTGTGAATGAAAGAGATGCTAAAATTAAGACTTTGCACTAACGATAGAATCTTTTAGTATTATGAAGTTTTGATTTTGACGTGAAGCTTCGTTTTTATTTAATAAATAGAAAGACAACTTGAATTTATTATACAAGGTAATATTATATTTTAATAGAAAAACATAATGTGAAATGTAGTTTACATAGATAATCTTATCATAAATCCACAAGATATCATAAAAATATCCAGCATAACACAATAGTAGTTGCATATTGACATACATCTTAGCGATAACGGCATAGATTATGGGGTCAACGACATGTCGTCGATAACGCGTGACGTATTGAAATGATATTTTTATTAGTATAACCTTATTTAAGGTAAACTGAGATATATTTATACACAATGATATTATATATTAAGAGAAGTAGATATGTTACATGCGCGCCAAAAGTAAGAACCAAAACTCCCCCAATTGTAGCACCTCGCAATCAGTTCGCTCAAACAGGACAACGAGCACACACTGTCACAATCTGTATTGTTTTATTGATTAAGTAATAACAACGCCGTCGTTCGTATATAGAAAATGCACAAACTATCAAGCAAACATGAATAAAGATCTCATACCATACGTGAGTAACAAATAAAATGAAATATTTGGATAAAAATACTATTCAAATTATTTATAGAATAAATATTCTCGAAGAGCAACACATATATTCTATCACAGGTGCGACAAAGACATAAAGTACAAGTGTTGTCATTTTAGATCGCTATCTCTTTTATTCTCGTTGTTTCTGTATTTTCTTTCTTATAGCATATATCATATAGGTGTGCAGTTTTATAGGTTTGTACATACGGCGAGGCTGAATTTTGCGCGCCATTTAATATGGACGTAACATATCTATGGTATATCGTTGTGTATTTTTTTATTCTTTCTTTTTAAAAACCTGCAATAGTTAAGTGGGTTTTAAATTATAAATGGCCTTTCGGTATTCGGATGTTAAACGACACTCACTTTTTAAATTCCAGCATCTATATCTAAGTTTATAACAAATTGAAGTAACCAATACAAATATCCGCAAAAAAAATACAGAAATAGCCAGCTGTTTAACTATTGTGTTATTTTTACACTGAGGGCGTTCAACTCTTGATATATCGTTTCTGTTTGACAGTGTGATACTTTCGGAGGAGCTTGTTATCTTAAATTACTCCAATAAATTTAAAAAAAATGTGGCGTTGATAGTCTGTTTCATTCATTGATCGGCGAGGTTAAGCGACGCTTGGCGAGGTTAGTCCATGGATGGGTGATCGCAATGTGGTATTTGAAGTAAGCATCTCCGTGTTTCGGAGGGCTCGTAAAATCGTCGGTCCCGGTTGGAGTCACTGGACGGCAATCGTTAAGCCAAGTCGAAGAACTTTGGGCGGCTTGAAGGACTCTGACACAAGGTTAGCCATTAAAGAGGAAGAAATGATTTAAAAAAATAATGTATTCTTGCATTACTGTTATTGTTATATGAGAACAAGCCCACACTGTTTTTCTACAAATAATAAAGTGTAATGTCTCGCGTAGTCAATGACATTTTACATATAGACGGCGCATACATGAATATTATTACACTACAAAAAGGCGCGCCGGCCGCCATTAGACCGCGTAATAAAAAATAAAATAAAATAATATTTTTTACTAACAATATCGATTTACGTTATGTACTCATTTATTTATGAAATAAAACGTTTTTTCCTCTCTCAATAGCAGTATACTTCGGGCATCGTCTATAAACACAGGATGGCATAATTTTTTGGCAATATGTTGCTGAATTACGCTTATGATTCACGTCGAGCTGCGACACTGTTGGTGCGTGACTAAGTGAACTCCGGGCAATTACCTTGCTTTCATGTGACCATCATAGAGCGCGCGCAGCGCATCTACACTTATAAAAACATCTTAGTGCGTATTACAATTTAATTGATCAAAATATAAAAATAAATTGCGCGCTTTTGTATCGATACAAATATGCGCAGAAATTGTTGTATGTATTTCATTTTATAATATAAGCGTAGAATTTACGCCTTAACGTAACACCAATTAAATACTAATGTAGGATTGAATAACTCGAAATGTATTGATTAGATGAAACCGAAACAAAACAAAATCATAACTAATCGAGTATGTAGATTGAAACAACAAAAACGTTGGGTTTTTGCTGGCTTTAATAAATTGCCGTATGGTAACGTTATTGGTGAATTAATATTCACGACCTTTATTCATGAAAGCGGCAGGCAATTGCATACATCAGCTCGTAATACGTCCACTGCTGAATATAGGCCGACCAACGATCTCTACTATGAGCGGTCACAGGGGATATTGCCATAATCATCACGCTTGGTAGGTGGATTGATGATCCATTCTGGAGAGCCGTGTGGTGCCGCCTGCGAAAAGCACCAACCCATCTCATCCCTTGGGTGTCGTTAACAGTGACTATGGGATTAACCGGAGGATGGGCAACAGCGTCCTTCGAGATAACTCAACTGCGATCGCCAACAGGCAGTCAAGCGTGGCGGTTATGAAAGAACTGACGAACGAGGCGTGTTGGACCTGGGCGCCGGGGCGGTTGGTACCTCGGCGCCATCTAGTCCTTCTTCGTGCGGGATCGGCCCTCTCTCAATCCCGCTCTGCAGTCTCCTTCTGGAGCATGACGCTCTCGCAGAAGGGGACCACTGCACTCCAATGTTCATGCTCTGCCAACATAGCCGACACAACTGTCGGCAGAAAGAGATCTTGCCCGATATGTATGTATTACTCTCTCCAAAAGCCAATTCACTGCAAAGCCATATTTACTAACACTGCCACAAACTGCTGTTGAATAAAACCTCAGGAAATTCTGTACTATTGTTTCGAGTTTCCTGAACCTATCGGCCACGTGGTGTAAACTAAAATAAACTCAAATAGGAAGCAAAAACGGACACTATTGTTAACAATGTCGCCTGAGATACTTTTACAATCGGTCGTCAGTTAACGTCGATTGCGACAATTGATCGGACGCTGAAATTAGAGTTTTAATCTGGGAACATAAATTTTAGACTTTAAAGTTCTAGGAGAAAAAAATGTATATCGGTATTTAAAATTCTTAAGCAACGTTTACAATCGATAACACATAATAATAAACAGCAAAAATCACAATTATTTAAAATACACTAACAAAAATTGATGTTAAACTTTTTATTGTCAATCAATATTTTCATCGGTTACACCAGTTTGGCTTCAGACTACAATTTTCGCAGAACATTTTGGTCCAAAATTACCAACGGTGAAGTGCCACAAGTAAGAATTGTGATTAAAATGCGCAGACACGTATACCAAGCGACGTGTTCGGCAGACGAGGACAATTGTTTTTGTGACGTCATAAATTATAGTCATTTGAGACGGGAATCAAAAATTATAATTCTAAGCCGTTCGGTAAGTTTTATCTACGTTTCTACTTTAAAGAAAAAACAACTTTATGGGTTCTTTACCGTGTTGTTTGTTCACGAATTGCGTGGTGTGTTATAATCATATCTATTATTTAACTATAATCAATCGCCTTAAAAAAAGTTTAGTGAAATTAATAATAGCTAGTTTTATGTAAGTTTCGTTAAACTTGGTGCAGTGGCTGATACAGTCGGCTGCTGCGCTCCGGGTCGCGGGTACGATTCCCGCACGGATCAAATATTTGTATTATCTGCAGATAGTCGTTCCGGGTCTAGGCGTATTGTGTGTGGAATTTGTGTCTGTGTGTCACGACACAAGAAACATTTTTTCTGCGTTCTTTTTATAATTAAAGATAAAGATAAAAATATTTTTATTCATGTAAAACTATTTATAGGCACATAGAATAGTCAAGACTTTAGTTGCCTCGTTCCAAGGTGTAGATTTCCTATGGAGAAGAACGGGCAAGAAACTCCATGGTTACTCTTTTTAAATCATATTGGTACAATGTTCTCGAAATGATGGCAATGCAGGAGAAAAGAGAAACTTCTTAAAAAGTCTACACTAAACAAGCTGGATTTTAATATTTAATTAATTAACTATATCGCCTATATAACATATAACACGCACTATTTAGCGTACATATCCATCTGAGTTAGTTTAGCTTTATAAAGCCCGTTCCATCATCGGACAATCTGACGGCACTAGCACATTCCTTAGTTAGGAGTCTTAGAATTATAGTTTAGATTTTACACATGCTTCATATGCCTAAAATGTTTGCACACAAGTCCAAAGCATTGAAAAAATACTAACTGCGGAAGGGCCCTGGTGACCTGTGTTACAGGTTTAAATATAAAACCTTTTCCAGGCACCAGTCTCTCACAAAGTTAGGTTTTTATATATGTGGCACGATAGCTTAACCTAGCAGTGTAAGACCTTTTGTGAAGAGAAAATAAATGGATATTATTATTATTAAACTCACTTCTGTACTCGCAGTGAAAATGAATTTTGACTACGGATTCAGAAGTGAGTATGCTAGTGAGTTCTTTTAGAATACCACTGATGCTAACCTAACACAGTGAATTCCCAATTTAATAAAAATAATATGCACAATCTTGTTCAAACGAAACGTGTTTTTTCTTTCTATATTGCATAATCTGTGTTAAATGTTGCGGCATATTAAATTTAGTCATAAAATGAATCAATAAATAAGCCATCCAACTTTTGTCAACAACTAGGAATATGTACCTACTTATATTTTTACGAAACGTAGAAAAGGTGGACAGACAGATGTTTATTTTATTTTTTGTTGGGCTTCTCGCATACATTTCTGGGAAACATGGTTGGTTAACCGGTCATTTCTGGCGAAGCCAAAAGAGGCCTCTAGCCAGGCTTTAAATTAATTTAAAAAACTAAGCAACTTTCGCTAAGGGCGCCCCTGCGGGACACGGACCTCGGCTTAGGGCGTTGCTGGGGATAACAAGCTATTGTTTTGGGGACAGCTGGATCGGTATTATTTATAATGTATTAGGGGATATTTAAAACTACAGGCTCGGCACGGCCCGGCGCAAGCAAGAGACGGGAGGGAGAAGTGCTAACTTGAACGGGAAAGTGACGCGGTGATAAGCCTCCGCGACGTCGGTGAGGCGGGGGACAGACAGATACAATTGGATAGATATATATACGGCCGTAATTAATAATTAATCTAATCCAAAATCTTTAACGTTTAGAATAAAAGCCTTATTCTGTTAAGACAAAAATAGAGAAATCCACAATCCCAATTCCAAAGATTATGGGTTAGACAATAAAACTAAAATTATTTCAGAAAAATGTATACTGCATGTCGATTATTATCTACAATCATTTACCAAACAGTTTTCAAGACTCACAGCTAACAGAGTTTAAAAAAATACTCTTTAAAATATTACCATTAAGGACTATTTAGAAGACAAATCAATAAAATCTGTAATTTGTAAGTTGGATTAATTAACATTCGCTAATTGTTAATACATTTGCACGTCACTTTATGACAGGATATGCTGAAACAAATTTACTGTAACACCTTATGTACCATATTCTAGCAAATAAATACTCTGATTGATTGATAGATTATTAATTGCAGTCGATAAACAACATTTTCATCATCATCATATCGGCCAAAGAACGTCCACGGCTGGACAAAGGCCTCCATTATTTACACGTATCCAGTATACTATAATAAACAGACAGGGATGGTTTTAAAAAAAAATTGTGCAGTTAGTCTTGGTGACATCACCGGAGGGCCAATTCTCGTTATTAATTTAAAATATGGCTGAAACTTGACCGAACTGAGATTAAACCATGAATTGCGGGAAAAAATGGTATTCTGCTACTCTTAAAGTTCAGTCGAATTTCAGTATAATCTCGAACTTGTCTCATTTCAATCTCAATTTTGACGTTTATTTAATGACAATTTAGTACATGTGACAGTTCGAAATGTTAGCAGAATACCGTTTTGACTTCGATCAACTTTCGATCCATTTTCGATCTCATCAGTGTAAGTTCACGTTTGCCGTTGTTTGTTAGTATAGGAGAATACCATTTGGGACACTTACGGCACTAAGACTAGATCGGAACTATATTTTGAACATGTTTAAATTACGAGAATTGGTCCTCTATCAAATTATTGTAGTACCACCGATTCTTGATAAGTCTCCAATATTTCAAGTCAATGGTGCATCTAGAAGTGGCTGAAAATTTAATTGCGTGGTTCCATCATATTTATACAGTCAGCTAAAGCGTATAAAACAAAAAGTTTCTATAAGTAGCCAATGTCGCGAAACACGACAAAACAATTGCCTCAAGGATTATTTTTCGATTACATTGACAAAATGGAATAGCTCCAAAAGCAGACAGATAATACTGTATTGGTTGAAATCGATAAATCCATTTTGCCAAAGGGATTAAACAAAGAACTAAGTTCAATGTGTAAAGAGGTTATCTTTAGCAAAACTTGAGATATAACGGTGTTTGAGTTTCGGCCAAGGTTGAACTAAGATCTGGAATTGTTTGGCCAGCAAGGCCGAATTTTGGGTTAACCGCGGTGCGTACAATGAAAAAGATACCTATATTCGTGGCATATCTTTTACCGTGTGTGGTAAGGGACAATAAACATAATCATATTTCTGTTTTTGTCTACAATTAACCTGTTTCGAACGAGTGTGAAACGAATCACGTTTACGTTCTTGGAAATTTAACAACAAATTAATTATGAAGCAGATGTTTTCATTTTGTAGACGATGTTATTGCGACTCTTGATACAGAATGCCTACGCGCATCTCGCGAGTTTTTAATCATTCATTTATTACTTAAATCCTTAACTTAAACTTAACTAAAACTTATCAATTACTGTATAATCAAAACAAAAACACGATTTGCTTTGCTTGCAACGATAAGCCAGACAGTTACAACTTGACTTAAAGTGAATGTAAGCTGACCTTGCTTGCGTCTCTACAATCTTTTACGATATTTTGTAATACCCCGACGGCGCGGCTCGGGCCGGTTATGACAGTCAAAGACGTGAAATTTAATGATATTGTTCTATGAAAGATGGCAGGTAGACATATAACACGGCGACGGCACGGTTGGTGCAGTGTCTGATACAGTCGGCTGCTGCGCTTCGGGTCGTGGGTTCGATTCCCGCACGGAACAAATATTTGTATGATCTGCAGGTAGTTGTTCCGGGTCTGGGTGTATTGTATGTGGAATTCATGTCTGTAAACGCACCCACGACACAGGAGAAATCCTAGTGTGGGGCAAAGTTTAAAAAAAAAAAAAAAAACACATAAAAATTAAGCCTACTAATTACTGCAATTTTTTAGTACCAGAAAATTCATAAGATTCTCAAACAGTATCTAAGCTAAAGCATAATCAGTCTCCGTTAATGATATGGAAAATGTATACTGTTATCAGACACTTTTAGCACGAGATAAATGAAGCTAGCTAAGCCTCAAGAGCTAGAATCATTTTTAAATTCGAAATAGCTCGGCAAGCCACTCAAATAAAAATGCCACATATTATGTGGATTTTTGAATGACTAAAAAACGTCTATTTTTAAACATTCACATGTACCGCATTTACATTTACTACGAATTCTCCAGTGTCGCGCTTTACAGACATCAATTCCACACACAATACACCCAGACCCGGAACAAATACCTGCAGATCATACAAATATTTGTTCCGTGTGTGAATCGAACCCACGACCCGAAGCGCAGCAGCTAACTGTATCAGCCACTGCACCAATCGTGTCTTTATGCTTTTAAGTTAAACGTGAAAGTGAACTGTGATCTTTCGGAAAAAATCTTCAGACTAAAATTTTTATTTTACTGACTAATAAATAAGTTTATATATATTATTTGACAATAAGAGGTATATATTATATTCCGGGTCTAAGTGAATTGTGTGTAGAAGTTGTGTCTGTAAACGCATCCACGACAGGAGAAATCCAAGTGTGGGGCAAAGAAAAAGAACTGTAAGAATTAATATCATTTCTGTACCGGACGGGCGAACCTCGGTGATGAGTAGCTGACGTCCTGCACCTATAGGTTCCGGAAGTACTTTTAAACTTGCCAAACAATCGAACGTGTTGATTCCGTATGTGCGCTTATACTTGTAGCGGAGATAACGTAAAATAAAAACACAACTTTCACTGTAACTTATGGCAGAGAGCAATTTCAGACTGTACTGCACCACTTATTTACTATCAAGAACTAACTACTAATTAAAAACTTGGATCTATTTTTGTTCTTGTTCCTGAAGGGACGGGCGCGCTTAGCTACCTCCGATCCGTACATGCACGAGAGCCGTGAAATTGCTTCCCCTTTTCATTGTTTATTTTTGCTATTGTCATACAGGTATTGTCTACGGTTTTTCTTGTATCTAATAAAAAATAAGCTCTATTGTGTGTGTCTGTTATTCCTTAAAGTGTGTCCTTTTCAGGTATACAAAGGGAAAGGGTTAAATAATATGTGTTAGCTGTGTATTTACAGTTTTATCCTTAGTTGTAAGGGTGTTGAAGCTGAGTGACTTAATAAATTTCGTTTATTGTCGTAATTATATAACTATACTTATGACTCTAAGTTTAAGGGTGTAGGCAGTGGTCTTGGCCAACTGTTGTTGATATTTTCTTATAAATTATGTTTATGCA
The DNA here is from genome assembly GCA_947459985.1 of Diloba caeruleocephala. Classification (NCBI taxonomy): domain Eukaryota; kingdom Metazoa; phylum Arthropoda; class Insecta; order Lepidoptera; family Noctuidae; genus Diloba; species Diloba caeruleocephala. The sequence goes on along the minus strand of OX381614.1, from coordinate 25,578,629 downwards.
GTTAATACAGAGCGTAGTTTAGGCCCAGTGGCTAAAAACAGTAGTGATGCTAGTTTTCTACGATTATACATTATCTGTGGGCTGAGGGCGTGGTTAACTAAGGGGAATCCCCTTTTTCTGGCTTACATTAGTCTAAATCTAGTACATAGGGTTAGTTTTGACAAAATCTAAGTACTAATCATTGTTGTATGGGGTGTCTAGGACTAGTAGGCAAAAGTTACTTTTTTACAAATTTTCGAAAATGTACATGTTTGACTTATCTAAATATCTTATATGTATATTCTAATAATATTATTCTAAAACTACGTATGTAGCGCTGTTGCTATGTGTGTAAACATCATGTCGTGGGTTTTGTGGTTGCGTCGCGAACATATCTCCCGCCGTGCAGTCTCGCTGGCATCGTTGTCAGTGCAGCTGCACCAATCTCTCGGTGAGCGGCGTTGCTACTTGGGTAGCGGTATCACCTTTTTCGTAGGCCGTTTGAGTACGCCGCCTGCTGTGCGCACCTCTACAGTGCGTATTTGCCCGTCTGCTCCCGGGAATACAGCGGTGATGACGCCGCGTGGCCATGTATTGCGAGGCAAGTGGCCATCGGCGATGAATACCGGGTCGCCTACTTGTAAGGTGGGACCACGGTTATGCGGAGTCCGCCGATATTGGAGGTCGGGGAGGTATTCCCTCACCCAACGTTGCCAGAACATGTCAGCGAGTATTTGTGCTCGCCGCCAATGTTGTTTGTTGTGTAAGTCATTTTCGTCGAATGTGCCTGGGGTAGGCAGTCGTCTTGATCCGCCCAACAAAAAATGGTTGGGCGTTATTGCTTCATCGTCGTCTGGCTCGACCGACACATGTGTCAGCGGTCGGCTGTTGACAGTGTACTCGACCTCGCACAATAGGGTTGCGAGTACTTCTTCTGTTGGATGACGTTCGTGTAGTACGGTGGTGAGTGTGTTTTTCACACACCGTACAAGTCGCTCCCACGCCCCTCCCATGAAGGGCGCAGAAGGTGTGATGAACCGCCACGCTATGCCGCGGCGGCTGGCTTCGTTGCGCAGGGCGTCTCGGAGCTCTCGGTCGGCGCCGTGCAGGTTGGTGCCGTTGTCTGAGTACATCTCAGTAGGGCACCCTCTGCGCGCGGCAAATCGCCGCAGCGCCAGGATAGCGGAGTCTGCGCTAAGGCTGCCGGCGACCTCCAGGTGAACTGCCCTAGAGGTCAGACAGGTGAACAGCGCCACATAGCGCTTGTGGTGTTGACGCCCGATTGTCACGGACAACGGGCCGAAATAATCTATACCTGTAAAAGTAAACGGATGTTTATGATGACCCAGACGGGCCTTAGGGTGATCGCCGGTTGCCGGCTCGGGTGGATGACTTTTCCTTATTCGACATTGTAAGCATCGACTTATTACGGCCTTGGTTGTAGGTCGTAGCCTCAGGATCCAGAAGTGTTGCCTCACTTCGTTTATTACGGTCTCAGTGCCGCTGTGATGTAGACTTCGATGTGTCCAATCTATATACAACCGCGTTATGTCATGATCGCCATCTAATATAGCGGGTGTTTTTGAGTTGCTTTGGACTCCCTCCACTGCAGCTATTCGGCTTCTGAGAAAGATTATGTCATTTTTGTATTCTATTTGCAAGTGTTTTAATCGGCTATCATTGTCTATATTTTTATTGTTCCGCAGGTTACTTAATTCCTGGTTAAATGAATTTTGCTGTATTAATTGAATTATCAAATGTTCGGCTTTCCCTAGTATATCGGCGTTTAGGGGTTTAAAGATTTTAGCTTCCTTTTCAGTTGTTTTCTTTTTAATTTTCATTGGCTGTATCTTTTTCGTTCGCCAATCCGGATTGTTGCTAATATTTTTCTTATTTCTTTTGTAATTTACTTTGTCCGTTTTTTCGCGACATATTGTTATAAACTGTAATACCCGTCCTATCGAGCGTATTAATCGTTCCCATTTCGAGAACCTTTTGGGGTCAGGTAGAGACTCTGATATATCGAATTTTTGTTTTGTGCTTATGTTATAAGTCTTTTCCTCCCCTGTGTTGTCGTTAACTTTAAATTTCTCTACTGGCCATTTTGAGGGATCTTCGTACAGAAATGTGGGACCAAAATACCACTCATGTTGCGAATTGAAGTTCGCCGGTACATCGCGTGTGGCCGCGTCCGCTATGTTCTGTTTTGTCGGTATCCAATGCCATTCCTCGGCCTTACTATTTTCTTGTATCGCGGCTATTCTATGAGCTACGAACGGCTTGTAGCTGCGAGCTCCTTTTGTGACCCAAGTGAGTACCGTTTTGCTATCTGTCCAATAGAATGTTTCATGTAGTTGAATCTGGTGTTCCTCCGCAACCGCTGTCGCTAAACGGCTTCCTAATACGGCGGCTTGCAGTTCGAGACGAGGGATAGAAGTTATTTTTAAAGGTGCCACTCTGGCTTTGGCCATTACTATTGAAACATTTACTTTACTATCTGAGTTTGTTGTTCTCCAGTATACTACCGCGGCGTACGCGGATTCGCTTGCGTCTGTAAATACGTGCATTTGTATTGTCGTAGCTGAGCCATATCCTAAATAGCTTCTAGGTATTTTTATATCTTTTAGATGGCGCAAGTGTGTCAGCCACGCTATCCACTGTTGGGCTAGATCCCCATCTAGGTTTTGATCCCAGTCTATAGTTCGTCTCCACGTTTCCTGTAGTATTTGTTTAGCTCGTATTGTAACCGGCGATGCTAATCCTAATGGATCGTAGAGCGACATTACTATTCTGAGTGCCTCTCGTTTAGTCGGAATTTCTTTCGTAATTAAATCTGCAGGCAATCGTGCCAATTCTAAGTTGAAACTTAAGTGGTCGGTACTGGGGACCCAAATCAGTCCGAGTATTTTTTCTTCTTGGCCTTTACTACCTATATTGACCCTATCGTTAATATTCTTATTGGAATCTAGTTGTGCCAACAATTCGTCTGAGTTCGATACCCATTTGGTTAAATTAAAACGCGCGCTTTTATGTATGTTTTTTACTTGGGTTGCTACCCTGGCCGCGTTTTGTATGTCTATGAAGCTATCTAAATAATCGTCCATGTAATGATTTTCAACTATAGCCCTAATGGCTTCCGGTTTGTCAACGTGTTTTTTCGCGTTCCAATTTTTCGCGTATATAGCTGTACACGGTGAACTCGCTGCACCGAATATTATTGACGTCATTCTATATTCCTGGGGTGCGCCCTCCCGCCGGTCGCCACGCCACAGATACCTAAGTGCATCTCTATCTTCTTTACGAATTTTTACTTGTAAAAACATTTCAGCTATATCAGCTGAAACTGCTATAGGGTACCGCCTAAACCTCATCATCACTCCCGGTAGTGATTGTAATAAGTCCGGTCCTGTTAACAACTGATCGTTTAGTGATACACCCTTCGTTTTCGCGGCCGCGTCGTGTACTATGCGAATCTTATCCGGCTTCATTGGGTTATATACGTTAAAATGTGGTAAGTACCAAACTTTTCCTTTAATGCATTCCTTAGGCGCAGTCTCTGCATACCCTTTATCTATTAATGCGGTCATTTGTTCGTTATATCGTGTTTTTAGTTCGGGGTTACGATCTAATTTATTTTCTATTGAGATAAGTCTCGTTAACGCGTTCTGATATGCGTCCGGCATTTCTATATTTTTGTCTTTCCATAATAACGCTGTTTCTATGTGACCCGTATCTAACTGACGTGTATGTTTGTCTAATATATCTTCCGCGCGTTTCTCTGGATCTGAACTAGGCCGTCTCGGATTTATCATTAAAGATTCAACAGCGAAGAAATCATTCAACTGACGGTTTATTTTTTCATCTATGGTAGTTAAATTATGAATAAATTGCACACTGTGACCGAGGGTTCTTTCGAAGACGCCGTGTAGTACCCATCCTAATGCGGTAAGTGAAGCTACTGGCTGATTTTTAGGGCCGATACGATTTTCAGTTGATAATAATAAATTCCAATTGTCTTGTCCTATTAGAATTTTGGGTGTGACTGCCCCATATACAAGATCGTCTCTTAAGTCGGTCAAGTGTTCACATTCTAATATATCTTGTTGACTTATAAGTTGCGGTGACAAATTTAAGTTAGGTATAGTACGTGCGTATATTTTTCTCTGCCCCCTACGCTTAGTGCATAGCGTGATAGTAACGCGTCGGGAATTCGGAGTTTTTAATTTTATGTCTCCGATAGCTTCCATATTTAATGGCTCTATTCTGCCTTGTGCCCCTATTTGGGTCGCTATGTTTTCGTCTATCAAAGTTACTGTTGAGCCATCGTCTAATAACGCGTGAGCGTCTATCTCTCCCGCCGGTCCAATTACTGTTACCGGCAATATCTTTAAAAAGGCGCGAGTTCTATTCGGGGTCCAAGCGTTAGCGACTGTTTCTTTCGGTTCTATGTCACTCTTGTCTTTTTTAATATAATGTAACATAGAGTGATGTGTGGCGGTGCAATTTTCTATGCCACATTTCTTTGGTTTACACGTGTGTTGCTGATGTCTATATTTTAAGCAACGATAACACATACCGTGTGTTTTAGCTAATTCCCAACGTTTGTTGGTATCGACTTCTTTAAATTTTCTACAATCTGATGAATAGTGACCCTCGTTATCACATATTCTACACTTTGGCACATATCTATTTGTCACATTATTAGTTTTATGTATAAAGCGTCTACTTACGTGATTTTCTGTTACCATTTCCGGCGGCGCGAATGCACTACAGTATTGGGCCTGTTCCGACACAAACTCACTGAATCGATTTAGATCCGGCACACCGTTATATTTTTCCGTGAATGCTTTATACCACTGTACGCGTAACGAATTTGGTAATTTTTCTGTTAAGTTTCTAACTAGTTCCGCGTTAAGTAAATAATATTCCCTTTTTAACGCTTTTAATGTTACTACACTGCTTCTAACACGACTGGCGAACATACATATATCTTTTGGTGATTCGCTGCATCGCGGTAACGTTTTTAACTTATCTGTTTCGGCTTGCGCTATCGAGTCGGGGCGTCCAAACTGTAACTCTAGTTCCTTCATTATTTCGTCCGGTTTCGCGTGTCCGATAAGTTCCGAACTGACGGTGTCTAACGCCCTTCCCCTTAGACTTCTTCTGAGTCTCGCGGTATTTTCTATGTCGTTGAAATACGTTTTCGTTGTTTCGTATATTGCACGGAACGATAGCCACTCTGTATGGGCTCCACTATAATTTGGTAAATGCATTATTACCTTGGACGCGGATTGTATTTGCGAGTTTATATTTTTTCCTATTGGCGTCCTATTATCGGCCAGGGCCGCGATCGCGGAGGTTAGCTGTGTTACGAACGGTCGGAGCGCGTCACTTTGTTCACTATTTTCGCGTTTTAAAACTGTATTACTATCGCCTAACTTTGTTGGCACGTTTATCGAATTTTTTACCGTTTTGTCTATTATATTGCCTATCGTATTTTCTATTGTATTTCCTATCGTATTTTCTATCGGCTTTATGCACTGTGTTGGTAGCTCACTGGTTTCAGGTTCCGGCGGTATGTTGGTTGTTTCTTCTAGCCATGATCGTACGAACTCAGCCTTTGATTGGCCTTCTTCGTCGTATTCGGTTTCGGAATCTTCATTTTCGGCTTTCTTTAACGCTAAACGGGCGAGCTCCAATTTTATTTTCAATATGTCTTCACGGGCCTTCACTATTTTTCTATGGGATCGATCAGTGCGGTGACTGCTATTTTCTGTACGTCCCTTCCTTGGCTTGGCCGTGATGTTTTCCTTTTGGGTATTTTCTATCGTCGCCTTTTGGACGCTCTTAACCTTCGGCCGTAATGTTCTGTCCGAGTCGCCTTTTAATTGTCGAATATCCTTGGAGCCAGTCGGATTGTCTATATTTTCTATGGTGTTTGATCTAGCTCGCGGACGGGGCTTCCCGGTATTTTCTGTCGATGCCGATGGTGATCGTGGTGGATGTTCATGATATATTACTCTTGCTGCCCTCGGTGTGTCGCTTTCAGCATGGTTTTTATTTTCTTCTGCCTGCTTACCCTGCGACCGCGTCATTAACGGCATGTTTGCTATTTTTTATTTTTATCGAATGTATACGCGCACTACACGAAATGTACTATTTGTTTATTGTATATCCGGCTCGAAGGACCATTGAATGTACCGGACGGGCGAACCTCGGTGATGAGTAGCTGACGTCCTGCACCTATAGGTTCCGGAAGTACTTTTAAACTTGCCAAACAATCGAACGTGTTGATTCCGTATGTGCGCTTATACTTGTAGCGGAGATAACGTAAAATAAAAACACAACTTTCACTGTAACTTATGGCAGAGAGCAATTTCAGACTGTACTGCACCACTTATTTACTATCAAGAACTAACTACTAATTAAAAACTTGGATCTATTTTTGTTCTTGTTCCTGAAGGGACGGGCGCGCTTAGCTACCTCCGATCCGTACATGCACGAGAGCCGTGAAATTGCTTCCCCTTTTCATTGTTTATTTTTGCTATTGTCATACAGGTATTGTCTACGGTTTTTCTTGTATCTAATAAAAAATAAGCTCTATTGTGTGTGTCTGTTATTCCTTAAAGTGTGTCCTTTTCAGGTATACAAAGGGAAAGGGTTAAATAATATGTGTTAGCTGTGTATTTACAGTTTTATCCTTAGTTGTAAGGGTGTTGAAGCTGAGTGACTTAATAAATTTCGTTTATTGTCGTAATTATATAACTATACTTATGACTCTAAGTTTAAGGGTGTAGGCAGTGGTCTTGGCCAACTGTTGTTGATATTTTCTTATAAATTATGTTTATGCAGTTAATACAGAGCGTAGTTTAGGCCCAGTGGCTAAAAACAGTAGTGATGCTAGTTTTCTACGATTATACATTATCTGTGGGCTGAGGGCGTGGTTAACTAAGGGGAATCCCCTTTTTCTGGCTTACATTAGTCTAAATCTAGTACATAGGGTTAGTTTTGACAAAATCTAAGTACTAATCATTGTTGTATGGGGTGTCTAGGACTAGTAGGCAAAAGTTACTTTTTTACAAATTTTCGAAAATGTACATGTTTGACTTATCTAAATATCTTATATGTATATTCTAATAATATTATTCTAAAACTACGTATGTACATCGTGAGTTATGTCGCGAGCGCTGTTGCTATGTGTGTAAACATCATGTCGTGGGTTTTGTGGTTGCGTCGCGAACAATTTCAATTCAAATAACATGTTCTCTAATCACCTTTACTTTTCGTACTTTTTCGTACTTAAGTTTATTGGCATGTGGAACAAAAAAGCATTTCTTGTTACCACAAAGAACAACTTCTAACGCGCGTACACACACCGTTTTATTTTATTTTATTGACCATGAATGCAATTACGAATTGTATTAACTCGTGTATACAACAATACAATATATATCTACTGTAACTAATACATTACAAAGCTAAAGTAACTCTAAGTAACACTACACGCCGTCTGTCATGCTCCAACCACATGCGCTATGTACACAGAAAATGGTTCATTGATGATGTATATAAACGATAAATCAGTAATAATAACTTTTGAATTGGAGGCATTAGCACCTTACTAAATGACGTTCATATGGAAGTTGAACTTTTATGAGTTCGATGGTTTATATTAGGGTGATTATTTACCAGGATGTATCATAATACATGGAGAATGTATGTTATGTCTGTAAACACACGCACGACACCCGAGAAATCCTGGTGAGGGGTAACGTTTTTATAAAAGGAAAAGAAAATATAAATAATATTTATGTATTCCGGATTTTCGCATGTTCTATTGGACCTTTACATATTTTTTTTATAAATACGTTGCCCCTCACTAGGATTTCTCCTGTTTCGTGGGTGCGTTTACAGACATGTATTCCACATACAGTACACCCAGACCCGGAACAACTACCTGCAGATCATACAAATGTTTGTTCCGTGCGGGAATCGAACCCACGACCCGGAGCGCAGCAGTCGTCTGTATCAGCCACTACACCAACCGTGCCGTCATACATGTATAAATTTATGCTACCTGCATAAATTACAATATTATATCCATGCGACTTGTACCGAAAGTTCCTCGTGGCGGCAGTAGCACGAACTAAAATATCACTAAGTTCACATCGGATAACGTTAACGTAACGTAGATAATTATTGTATTTAGATAAGTGATGATTTCGCGCAAATTACGAAGATTGCTCTAATCTTAAAGTACTATTTGACTAGAGTCACGAGATTCAGTGGAATTTTTAGGTCTATGGAAAATTTCTGTTGGTTTGTTGATTTTGGTGCAAAGTATTCGAAACGTCAGGAAAAACTAAAATCGTATACGCGATCTTATCCGTTTAAAATTGTTTTATTATACGAGTTAATGCTCAATCTTTATATCGACTTTAAATTAAATGCAATATACCATGAGTTTTCACATTGCAATAAAGGTTATTTTAAACAGAGGTAAAACAGCATTTGCTAAGCAACACTCAATCATTAGACACCATAATAAATGCGGACGTACAGGCCGTTCGATTTCCTACAGAGTTACTCCATAAGCTGCAAAAAACACTGGCTTATTCAACCGTTCTTATTTCACATTGAGATGTTTCAAAACACAGTGAAAGGTCGACTTCCTTAGGGAGATAAGCAGTGTCGAGCGAGAAAGTATCGCTTCTCGTAGATCCGTCGAATTAAAACGCTCAACAATTTAAACGAAACTGCAAAATATTACCATTAGTAACAATAGAAGCTTAGGTAGTATGGCACGCATAAAAATACTAATTTATACCGAAATATTTAATGATACAGACTATAAAATAAAACATGAATTCAAATCAAGATCGTTATCACACCAGGGTTCCTTTGCAATAAAGGTTATTTTAAATAGCGGTAAAACAACATTTGCGAAGCAACACTCAATCATTAAAAAATGATGCTATTCCTAATAAGCTGACCATAATTTAGCTCTAAAATATGATACCAACGGTCGTGAACTCTTCCGTATTATTATGTCAATGCTTCGCGTGTTCGCGTTTGCTTAAGATAACAACGATTGTGTAATATTTACTATGTATACAGCAGCAGCATGTAGGGGCAGCGTTTGGGAAACTTCGCAACATCTTTTCGTCAACGATACCGCAGTGCCTCAAGACTCAAGTCTTTAACCAGTGTGTGTTACCAGTGATGACATATGGAACAGAGACGTGGTCACTCACAATAGGCCTCACAAGAAAGCTCAAGGTCACTCAGCGAGCTATGGAAAGAGCTATGCTTGGTATTTCTCTACATGATCGAATCAGAAATGAGGAGATCCGTAGAAGAACTAAAGTTGTCGACATAGCTAAAAGGATTTGTAAATTGAAGTGGCAATGGGCAGGGCACATTGCTCGTAGAACTGATGGCCGATGGGGCACAAAGGTTCTAGAATGGAGACCGCGCACCGGAAAACGGAGCGTAGGACGACCTCCAACGAGGTTGACAGGCGACCTGGTGAAGGTCGCTGGGAATCGTTGGATGAGAGCGGTATGTGACCGCTCGTTGTGGAAATCTAAGGGGGAGGCCTTTGTTCAGCAGTGGACGTCCTGTGGCTGATATGATGATACATAATGATGATTAAAATTCTCTAGGGGCATCTGCGTATTGGACCCATATATATAAGCCAATCAAAAGACCGGGTTGAGATATAAACCTGTGAAAAGAGAGATGTAGATAATAATAAATGTTTAATTCAAGTACAATATTCATATAGGAATAGTAACAATTTACTTATACCTAAGTGTTAGTAATAGATACATTTTGATACATGTAACTGACAGCAGCAAACTATGTATGGATAATCCGCTCGGTCAGCTATCATGTTCAGGACCGTTGGAGCTGGCCCTAACTTATCTCACCAGTAATGCGTTTGCGCATTGTAGTATGAAAGCAGTCTCACGCGCTGCTGCAAACATCTGTAAAGCACTGCAACGCTAGGGCTATCCCATAAGCTTTTTAACGCGTTTTTGATTGGACACGGAGGGCTCCATATGACGTCGGCGAATATTTCTCCCACAGACTGTAGGTGTAAAATAATTTGATGATTTTGACGGCACGGTTGGTGCAGTGGCTGATACAGTCGGCTACTGCGGTCCGGGTCGTGGGTTCGATTCCCACACGAAACAAATATTTGCATGATCTGCAGATAGTTGTTCCGGGTCTGGGTGTATTGTATGTGGAATTCGTGTCTGTAAACGCACCCACGACACAGGAGACAAAAGTGCGTGCTTTTGCGTCTGTTTCTAAATTCATCGAAAGGTACTAACTGTATATCTCGATCATATCTTTGGCATCGTCAAGAATGGATGACAAACTTAAAACTCAGCACTGCGCAACAGTTCAGTGACTTGTGAATAGCAACAAGTCGAGGTTCAATTCCCGATTCGAGTAAGGAAAACATTGGTTCGCAAGTTAAATTGTCATGCGAGGCTGTTCAGCGTTTTCGTCAAGTATGTCATGGCCACCAGGCTTCGAGTTAAATCGCCATTTAATGTGAACTGTATATGAGAAACTTGCTCCTATAGTAAAAACAGTTATGACATAATACTTTTAAATGCGTCATCTGTCTCAAATAGTATGAGCAAGCAATTTATCAGTATCTACCGTCTATATTTGCACATTATGATATTGTAGATATTATTATCTAGTATTGTATTGCCAGTAGATTTTCGGCTAGGTTCCGCAGTGCCAGATATTCGCCGCTCAGCAGTACTGTTTAAACTTTAGACATTACTGTGCTACTAAATGAGACCAAATACTTATGTCTCGAGGTGACAGGTGCAGTGTGGTACCACCCATAAACCTGGGTAACATTATAATTGTAAAGAGCAGGCGAATCACTTGACCGTGTCCTAAATTCATCATCATCATCATCATCATTTCACCTGAATGAAGTCCACGAATGGACGCATGCCTCTCCCAAAGATCGCCACAACGACTGGTCTGGGTTTGTTATATGCTCATCGGGGGGTTTTGCTATAATCGCCACGCTTGGCAGGCGGGTTGACGGTCGTAGTTGATTTGTTACTGTACTCGAAGGATGCTGCTGGCCATCCTCCGGCTAATCCCTTAGTCGACTTTTACGACACCCATGGGAGATGGGGTGGTGGCATTTTGAGCCGGCACCACACGGCAAAAATTGTCCTAAATTGCTTCTATGAAAAAAATAGATCTAGAGCTCTATCGTGGAGGGTACAGACCTTAGCCTGAAAACCTTTAAATAAACTTAATAAACGAGTTGTAATCAATCTACTTTATTGCATCTGTAATTATGAATTGATTTAAAACTTTACAACATTACTGAAACCACTGACTGAAGTAACAGGGAACTCCGGGCAGTTTACGGTATTCCTAGTTATCAGAGAAAAATGAAATACTTTTATAAACTTTCGACAAAATAGTTCTACGACAGCTTAACGACTTCTTGATAGCGAATGAACACCGTCATAACCCAGGTGCGAGTCGCTTACTATTGAAATAAAACTAGTATTGCTGAATATTCCGCCATTTATTTTCAAAACATGTTAGCTAGTGTAATATAACTTATAAGTCATCAGGGAAATGATGTCTCACACACACACACTTGGAAAGATGTAGTGAAGGCAAACATCGTGAACGTCTCAATAAATTATTGAAAATACATAGAAACGGAATTAGAACTGCTCATATTCATTTAACCAAAGCCGACCTTAATGGCTTCCATAGACAGACAGATTTTAAATAGAGTCTTAGTATACAGATAATTAAATGTGTACACTTAGAATTGCGTCAAATCACTAGATAACGAAGTTAAATGCCATTAGAATAACGAAATGAGCGATTATGAAACTTGTTCAAAGAAATGTATCCTCGAGTAAATTCAATTAGGTCATATACGCATAATGATATGTATCTTGATGTTTGGACAGATTTCTAGACAAGATTGCTGAAGATATTTTAGAGCTGACGCGTGTTTGGGCCGTTGTATTTTTATAATAATTACTGTATAAGTTCCCCTATGTAGTCGTTGCATTTACATATAACGTCTCACACGCACTAAACAACGTCACCACTTGGTATAATTAAGAGTATGTAGAGTTTTACAATGCTTTGTTTCGTTTTTTTTTTTTTGTTGTGCTTCTCGCGTACATTTCTGGGAAATGTGGTTGCTTAACCGGTCATTTGCTGCTTAAGAGGCCTCCAGCCAGGCTTAAATTAAATATTAAAAACTAAGCAACTTTCGCTAAGGGCACCCCCTGCGGGACATGGACCTCGGCTTAGGGCGTTGCTGGGGATATCAAGCTATTGTTTTGGGGACAGCTGGATCGGTATTATTTAAATTGTATTAGGGGACATTTAAAGCTACAGGCTCGGCACGGGCCGGCGCGAGCAAGAGACGGGAGGGAGAAGTGCTAACTTGAACGGGAAGGTGACGCGGCGATAGGCCTCCGCGACGTCGATGAGGACTTTGTTTCGTGCGGAGATCGAAGCCGCTTACAAGCCGAAGCCCAAAAATGTTCATCATTTCAGCCGAAAAACGTCCACTGATGGACAGAAAGCCTCCCCCAAAGATTGCCATAACGACCGGTATGGTTTTGTGTTGTGGGCCCATTGCGGGGTTTTGCCATAATCGCCACGCTTGGTAGACGGATTGGCGATGGCAGTTGAGTTAAAAATGTACTCGAAGGACGCTGCTGCCTATCCTCCAACCAGTTCTTGTCACCGTTAAATTAATTTTACTTTTTATTTAACCTTAGTAACCTTATTCCCGAGGACAATGAGTATGATATTACAAATATTGTTTTGAATACAATTATAATTAACAATTACATAATTCCTTGTCCCCAGTTCCACTCTGTGACGGATAAGAGGTCACATAACAACGAATGTGGAGAGAACAGCGTCACAATAGTCACGGAGAAGAAAATAGAAGATGATTCTTCCGACACTTCCAGCGGGGAAAACGTGGAAATTGAAGGTATGTTGCTTTTGTACTGTATTGATGATTCGAACTGAACAAAGCGAATTTGCAATTCGCCAGCGATATTATGAAAATGTAAACATCCTCCGCTATGGGAGATTGGTATAGTGCTACAAGGTTCTAAAAAAAAAAAAAAATATAAATTTATTACTTTATATTAACAATATTAGTTAATTTGGACGAGGCAGAGCTAGCTTAAAGGTCAAAACAGACTTATTACTTATATTCATTAATTGTATTGTAGGTATGAAACGACTAAGAGAGTACATATAAAAAAACCGGACAAGTGCTAGTTGAACTCGCGTGGAGGGGGGTTCCGTAGGATTAATATGTTATCTACCATGTATTTTTTTATCTGAGCCAAATTTGTGTGGAGCGTAAAACAATATGTACGGTACTGGATTGTAGAGGGAAATTTCTGAGTATGTTGTCTATTGTTGAATTCTGTCATGTACCCATAACTTATTCCAAGAACAAACTTAACCTTGCAGTTAAAATACAAGTTCTTTACATTATTTTCTTCAATTATATACATTCCAACTGCAAATGTAAATTCATACGCACAATATTGAAAGATTTACCATGGTATTTTTTTTTTTTTTTAAAACGTTGCCCCACACTAGGATTTCTCCTGTGTCGTGGGTGCGTTTACAGACATGAATTCCACATACAATACACCCCGACCCGGAACAACTATCTGCAGATCATACAAATATTTGTTCCGTGTGGGAATCGAACCCACGACCCGGAGCGCAGCAGTCGACTGTATCAGCCACTGCACCAACCGTGCATTTTAAGACCATATACTTTTTATAGATTTTCCTGTAATCTATAAGTAAAGAACATTGTTTTCAAAATTTCAGTCTCAATACTGTCTTGTTTTCGCGATTATTTATTAATCATTAACATAATTTTTAGGCTCAATAGTTTCGTAGACAATGGTAAATCTTCATCTGTTTTCATAAATAACTTTAAAACTATTTATTTTAAAATTTTAAAAAAGGGAGACCCTCACTCTATTTTGAATATGTGGGTCACTTAAGGGGGACACCCGTAAGTGACCCCCATAATCAAAATTCATATATTTACGTTACACGCCCGTGTTTGGGTCACAAAAATTCATGTGTGTACCAAATTTTAACTGAAACCACCGAAAGAGTGGGTGTAGCCTATCGCCTATCCTCACCGGGATGTCGCAGCAAATCGGTAAGACAGAGCAGAAAATACAATAAGCGAAGCGAAATAGAAAAAAGAACATAATAGCTTGCGGAACAAGCCATATCTTAAAAAATATCTTCCGTTAAAGATATAAAACGAACGTTAACTCTATCATAACGTTTTATTTTTTACACGCGCCGTGATCGGTTACCTCAAGAATAATTATTTCATGAAACCGTAATTACTTAATTTGATTAACCAAACGGACACGGTTTGAATTTGCCAAGTGTATTTTTTATTTACTGTAAGCGTTTATGAACATTAAAACTTCACAGCAATGAAGATTCGAAATTTTTAACGGCACGTTTGCCGCATTGACTCATCCTTGAGCATTCTGCGTTACGTGTTGCGGGTTCGATTTCACGGGACCAATATCCGTAATGGCCTACAGGCCTCAGTTCTGTACAGCTGGAACAGCTATATGTATGCCAGATAAATTGATTGTGAGGTATATTTGTTTCATTTTTTTTTATATGGTTGTGTGATCGTGTGTTTGTAGGATTGTCAAAAAGCACAGCACTCGGGGAGGCTTCGGGGGTTCGTTTACAATCCCCTGTGGGGTGGGTAATCGCTTAACAGTCATCCCCTCCATGATGTGCCTAAGGCGTGGCACCTATGGACGGCTCTAGTGTGATCTTATGAGGACCTGGGTTGTCAAAGATGACCGCTCCAGTCGTTTTAGCCGGTAGGAGGCCCCTACCCCTTTTCGCCCTTTCCAGAGGCGAATTTCACACCATGAGGAGCGGCCTGCGGGCGAAGAACCAGGGGCGGTCCGTCGCCCGAACAGAAACAGGCCCGAGATGGCGGCGCGCGTGTTCCGCGCGCGCCTCTCCGAAGGACACCGTGGGGTTTTAGCCGGTTTGATTCCGGCATGCCCCTCCGCCCTTCCCAAGGCGGTGGAAGTCCAAGAGGATTTCCCCAGGTTAAAAAAAGGAGCGAAGTACATGCAGAATTTCGACTGGAGACCAATAAAAAAGGGGATTGTCAACAAAATATCATATTATCATCATCCTATCAGCTGAACGACGTCGACTGCTGAAAAAAGGCCTACAAAGATTTCCATAACATGTGGAGATAGCATGGGAGAACCAGAACATACCACGCTGGGTAGGCGAGTTGGAGTGCAATATGGCTACTGTTCGACAGAAGGGGCGCTGCTTCCGATCCCTCTGGTTCAGAGTCCCTTGGTCACCTTTACGACATCCATGGGAGCAGTTTAGAGTGGTACTATATTCATAATCCGGACACCAAACGAAGATTGTTTTGTTGTTTTTGAATATTACCTTTCAAGGCATAACCGGATTATATTTCCTTCGCGTACCTCTCCTAATTATTTAGTACTAAGTACTGCGTGCGTGTGGTGTCCAGATTAAGAATATAGCACCACTCCATCTCCTCCTGTGGATGTCGTAAAAGGCGACTAAGGGAGTCTAAATCAGAGGGATGGGTGGCAGCATCCGTTCTGTGGACTATCATTATTATTCGGCGCTCTCCAACCCGCCTGCCAAGCGTGGTGAGTATTGGGCAAATTCCCACCAAAATGATGACACAACTGTGGAATTCTCTAAGGGAGGCATTCTATATGGCTGTGTGGTGCTGGCTACGAATAGCACCAACCCATCTCATCCCGTGGGTGTCGTAAAAGGCGACTATTGGATTAACCGGAGGATGGGCAGCAGCATCCTTCGAGTACATTAAGAACTCAACTGCGATCGCAAACCCGTCTGCCAAGCGTGGCGATTATGGCAAAACCTCCCAATGAGCACACAACATACCTATATCGGTCATTGTGGTGGTCTTTGGGGGAGGCCTGTGTCCAGCAGTGGACTTCATTCTGCCGAAATGATGAGTGATGATAGGGGAAGCCTTTGTTCAGCAGTGATGATGACTCACAGTACCTAGTTATTGACTCATTGCACCGTTATTATCTCTACATTGATTGCCTTCTTGTAAAGTTCTAGAGAGTTCCACACTAATAGGTAGACACTCAGACAATCGCATTCGGTCGACAAAACAACAAATAACTCTTTCAAATTCCATTAAACAGTTTCAAGATGGACGAAATCAGACATAAACAAAGCGATACTAGTTTCTCGAACTTCGATGACGTGTCAAAATTCGTGGTTATTAAAGATCGTACAGTTCAATACGCCCGCGATAACTGTAACATGAAGGTCATTGCGTGTGCGCAGATTTCATAGACATTCGTAGTACATAAATCCCGAACCTTCGATTCGACGCTTAAAACGCAACGGTATTAAGATGTTTTATGTCTATAACTGTGTTCATTATGTCTCGTTTGTTTTTTACTGAGCGGTCTAGGTCAGCAGATTTAAAAGCGAAAACACGGAATAGGCTGTATTTTTTTAAGTAACCTGTCTTTATATTTACGTGACTTATTCATATTTGCATTTTTTTTAATAGTAAAATATGTTGTAACTTTTGTTTTAAATAGTTTCTGCTATGTTCATACTAGATATTTCACCCCTATGATGATGAACAGTTTCAAGTTGTCTAACAATTGACAAATTAAACAATTTGAGGCGCCGAGTTTTGTACCAAAAACTCGTTTTTCGAATAGTTAAAAGACTTAACGTTAAATGGCGTTTGAGTATTCGGCCGTAAATAAGCCACAGTGTAAGTTGCTCTTTTTTTTTCTTTTCTTTTTTGTGATGGGCTTTTCGCACTCATCCCAAGATCTCATATAGCTGCTCAACCGGGCAAAAAGTGTAAGTTGCTCGTTACTTTCTGCAAGTCGTATCTAAGTGTTTACTGTAATGTATCGAGGACCTTGAAGCGTATTCGTAATGATAAGCTGTTTTTTGCCCCACTCTAGGATATTTCCTGTGTCGTGGGTGCGTTTACAGACATAAATTCCACACACAATACACCCAGACCCGGAAAAACTGTCTGTAGAACTTACAAATATTCGGTCCGTGCGGGAATCGAACCCACGACCCGGGGAGCAGCAGCCGACTGTATCAGCCACTGAACCAACCGTGCCGTCAAAGTGAAATGATGTGATTTTGTTAAATGTATGATTATGATTGCGAGGTGTTATTCATGTCATCATATCATAGCAGCCGAAGGACCTCCACCGCTGGACAAAGTGCTCCATCACAGATAAAGCTAAAACCACTGGGGCGGTCATCTTCGGCACCTAAGGGAGGCTCCAGGTCCTCGTATGATCACACCGCCTGCTTATACTTCCTGCCACGGCACATCTCGGAGAGGGTGAATGTGCCAGTAGGTACCTACCCACCACATTTGGCGGGTTGGTGAGCGCAAAATGGCTGCTATTCCACAGAATGAACGCTGCTGCCCATCCCTCTGGTTTAGAGTCGCTTACTCCACTTTTACGTCATCCACGGGAGATGGGGTGCGCTATATTCTTAATCCAGACCCTACACGGCTATTCATATTTCATATAGTACATGACCATGTAACATGATCCTGTTCTTCACTGAAATTATTGTTTTAATTACGTATTGTGAATCGATTTTCTATAGAATAAAGAATGTTTTTAACAATATTTATGGTTATATTCAGAATTTTTATTAGGACAAGACACATATCGATTCCAAAACCAATTTTTTATTTATTTTTTGTTGGGCTTCTCGCATACATTTCTGGGAAATGTGGTTGCTTAACCGGTCATTTGCTGGCGAAGCCAAAAGAGGCCTCCAGCCAGGCTTAAATTAAATATTATAAACTAAGCAACTTTCGCTAAGGGCGCCCCCTGCGGGACACGGACCTCGGTTTAGACCCAAAACCAACAATCATGCTCAGTCTTAAATGCCAACAGGTATAATTTTTTACAGTTACAAAATGTCGGTCAAGCACAAGTTTTATGATTTATTATACATAGCGAAACTAAAATGTTTCTCTAGGGTTAGTAGGTGGCCCACATTAAGGATACTGGCCAGATTGGATTATCCACTTTCCACGTCGAGAATGTAAGAATTTAGAAGACCACGAACTAAGACCAAGTACTTAGACCAATCACTAAGACGAAGTACTAAGACCAAGTACTTAGACCAATCACTAAGACGAAGTACTAAGACCAAGTACTTAGACCAATCACTAAGACGAAGTACTAAGACCAAGTACTTAGACCAAGCACTAAGACCAATCACTAAGACGAAGTACTAAGACCAAGTACTAAGACCAAGTTCTAAGCCCAAGAACTAAGACCAAGTACTAAGACCAAGTTCTAAGCCCAAGAACTAAGACCAAGTACTAAGACCAAATATTAAGACCAACATAGTAGACGTACTTCGATGGACTCATATGATGATGCTGATGATATTAGCTATTACCTAATATATATATATATATATATATATATTTATATATATAATATAATATAATATATATATAAATATATATATATATATATATTTATAAATATTTATTGGCATAAAAGTATATAAGTAATAAGTCTACACTTATTTGGGATTTGGATACCTGAATGGATAATAACTTAGTTATTAAAGCGACCATACTTATGTCGACTAGACACACGCGCCTACTCTATCATCCACGATTTTATATGCTCTATATGTATTTTATTTTATTTAATACTAGCTGTGTCCTGCGGTATCACCCGCGTTTAATTAAAATAACGGATTACATATAAATTATTTACAGTACTTCTGCATAGACACTTGACATAGTATGTATTGAATTTCATAGGATTAAATTTTTTTGCTGTACGCTAATTATAAAATTCTAACATAAAAAGCAGCAAATTGACAGCAAAATGATAATATCTCGTTCAAAATTTATTAAATAAAGTAACTTGTTTAAATGGATTGTATGCTGATTAAAAAAATAAAATAAATGTATTTTTTGTAGTATTACTTTAAATTCTGTTACATATTTAGGCACTTCTTGATTCTGTCGCATATTTCGAGCTTTCATAATGCATATTTTGATCATTTTAAGTTGCATGTAATCCAGTGTCTATTTATTACAAACTAAAATACAATAAAGATAGTAAATAAATATAATTTAAAACATTGAGCCAAAATGCTTTGCGATAAAAAATTATCATAAAACAGTGTAAGTAATCGTATGACATCTCAGTAAAAATGCGTAATGCACAAACGAAAACAAAGCATAATTAATGACACAACGCAATTTTTCCTGACAAACTTACTCATAAATTGTACTAAGAAATCCTTCGGATTAATCGGTGAAACACTATTTGGTTTTTTTATTCGAAAGTATAGTCATTGAAATATTGACTTAAATCATCAATGGGTGGCTAAAATCTACTTTACTATTTGGACATTTAATTAGCAATTGTAAACGTTTTACCTTCATAATAAGGTATAAAATCAGAAGTAAATGTAGATTTCGTATCGAATACGCCATAATCTAGACCCGTTTAGCGAGTCACATGATGTTATCTGTAAAGTTACTATCACAATCTACGTTCAGAGAGTTTGGCTACGTCACTGTGTTTAGTAAATCAATATTTGAAATCAAATTGTTGATGTTTGAAGGTGTTTTTTTTTTGTTGGGCTTCTCGCATACTTTTCTTGGAAATGTGGTTGCTTAACCGGTCATTTCTGGCGAAGCCAAAAGAGGCCTCCAGCCAGGCTTAAAATTAATATTAAAAACTAAGCAACTTTCGCTAAGGACGCCCCTGCGGGACACGGACCTCGGCTTAGGGCGTTGCTGGGGATAACAAGCTATCGTTTTGGGGACAGCTGGATCGGTATTATTTATAAAAAAAAGAAAAAGACTGCACTGGATCTTCTAGTCTCATATTTGAGTAATAGGATTCAGAAAGTTGATGTTAACGGTTAGAGGTATCCTGGGTCTGTGGTCACAATGGGAGTTCCGCAGGACTCAATTCTTGGCCCATTTTTGTTTTTTATTTATATTAATAACCTACCTTATATCGTAAGGGATAATCACGATTTAGTGTTGTTTGCAGATGACACTTCACTTTTATTCAAACTCAAACCCCAAAATCTGGCTACTAACGATGTAAATAGCGCTGTCAATACACACAATATGAGCTCAGGGGAGTAATGAAAATGTCTTGGTCAATCAATAAAGTCACTTAGGTATCTACACCCTTACGAGTAGTCTTTTTTATTCTGTACCTACAGCATGAGTAAGCTATCGCAGTCAGGTTACAGGTAACAACTTGTATAAATAGGGCTCCTAAACTATATTGACCCCGACTCTTGGTCAAGCTGGCTCGTGCCGAGCCAGTGGCTTTAAAACCCGTCGAAACCTAAAGAATATTATAATTCTGATTCAACTCCCAGGCTTGCCTCTGACCCCTGAAACGCCCTAAGCCGTAGCCCAAGCCCACCCTAGCAAAGATTCGGGGAAATCCTTAATTCCTACGCTCTAGTGTGATTGCGTTGAGGGCCGGGAGTCCCTTTCGTTGCCGAAGATGACTGCTCCGGTGATTTTACGGCCGAAATTAATAATCAATCTAATCCAAAATCTTTAGATTTAATTATAATAAAACACTTTTAAACGGATTCTATCGCGTATATTTTGATTTTTGATTTTCCTGACGTTTCGAATACTTTGCAGCATTCGTGGTCGCAGGATGACTAAGGTGACAGGCGTCAACCATTATCTTCGTTTTGATCAACCTCAAGTACTCGCGAAAGAGAACCGATATGTACCTAGAATGTTTCGTGAGGCTATTGAAATTAAAAAACATCCTAATTTTAATAGAGAAGATGGTTGGCAGGTACCACCTGTTTGGAATCCAGTCATTAAAATAATAAAGTCCCAAACAAGATACCGCACTAAGAAACATCAAGACACTGTGAGTGATTACTACGTGCATCGAAACTAATTTTTTGATTAAAATTGTACGGTAGATAAAATAAAATAACTTTTTAAAATCTGTAACGACGCCTGTCACCTTAGTCATCCTGCGACCACGAATGCTGCAAAGTATTCGAAACGTCAGGAAAATCAAAAATCAAAATATACGCGATAGAATCCGTTTAAAAGTGTTTTATTATAATGTGTAATAATCGCGAAAATCTAAGACATTACTTTAGATTTAAGATTTTGAACTTTAGCAGTTTTTGTATTAAGAACACAAAAAGGTACGGGACCCGCATGCCCCTCCGTCCTTCCCCGGGGTGGAGGAGTACATGGTGTATTTCCAAGGGCAGAAATAAAATATGGCGGGCCCCTGTAAAGTTTGGTATATAATAACTTATGGTTGGAGTCCCATTCTACTTCACCAGTTTGTCAGCAACAGGGTCAAGTCTTAACTGCGAGGAAACCATCCCAAAAATAAGTTCTAAGTGTCTACAAACTTATTTTGTGGTCAGCACAATACCCAATGTCCCCATTAAGGCAAAATGTTCAAGATTCATGAGTGATGAATTATTTGTTATTTCTTTTATATACAAATGCACAGTAAACGCATTACTAACTACGAAAGTTCCCAGCAAATTAATCAGCATTGGGTTTTCAACCACGTAATGTATGTGTAATTTTCCGATATTCACTAATGTACCTAATAAGTAACGCATTATTGTCCTTGTGTTACGTAAAAACAATTATTACACATATTGACTTTAGGTACTCTGAAATGAAATTAAATGTATAATTTGCAAGAATTTGTAGAATTTTTTTTCGGCTTCTCACATGCCTTTCTTGGAAATGTGGTTGCTTAACCGGTCATTTCTGGCAAAGCCAATAGAGGCCTCCAGCCTGGCTTTAAATTAATAATTAAAAACTAAGCAACTTGCGCTAAGGGCGCTCCCCGCGGGACGCGGACCTCGGCTTAGAGCGTTGCTGGGGATATGAAGCTATTGTTTTGGGGACAGCTGGATCAGTATTATTTAAAATGTATTAGGGGACATTTACAACTACAGGCTCGGCACGGGCCGGCGCGAGCAAGAGATGGGAGGGAGAAGTACTAACTTGAACGGGAAGGTGAAGCGGCGATAGGCCTCCGCGGCGTCGGTGAGGGCGGTAAAACGGTCGGGTGTTAAGTGAATGAGACAACGCAAGTCTCTTTATGTGATCTAACGTGATTTTATCGTCTGGGTTGACCAGAACGTGCCTTGGGCGGCGTACCCTACTGATACGGGAGGGTTGGTAATCGGCGGCTGATACCACAAGGGGATTTGGGTGGGACAGGGCGGAATCGAAATAGCGTTTGGACGTTCGTTTCATAAATTTCATGATGGTCGGCAAGTTAAGATCGAAATGGAGTTGATCATTTCAATTTGTACATTACAGATGGTCGAGTTATATCTAAAGATCCAAAACAATTCTTTAACTGCCTAAATTAATAATCTATCTAGTTCAAAATCTTAGGATTTGGGATTGAAGATTTGCCTGTTTTTGTTTTAATCTTAACTAGTCGTTATATATAAACAGATCACGTTCAAAATCTAATATTGAAACATTTTGGATTAGAAAAATTATTAATACCGTGCCGTGTAGTAGGTACCGGCTAAAAATACCACCACCCCATCTCATCCCGTGGGTGTCGTAAAAGGCGACTATGAGATTAGCCGGAGGATGGGCAGCAGCGTCCTTCGAGTATATTTATAACTCAACTGCGATCGCCAACCCGTCTGCCAAGCGTAGCGATTATGGAATATCCCCCAATGAGCACACAACACAAACCCATACTGGTGGTTGTAGAAATCTTTTAGTGAATCTTCTGTCCAGCAGTGGACGTTTTTACGGCTGAAATGATGATGATGATGAGATTATTAATTTCGGCCGTAAATGTAAAATTTATCGTTCGTATAAAAATGATCCCATAATTCAAGCGATACTAATTTCAATAACGACTGGTCAAGCAAACTCGGAAATGAATAGTAATTGATTGTAATGATTCTTTGTTGAAGTTAATTTAAATTAATTGGGGCTACAACCTCTCATTGTAATGATCAGTAAGGTCAGGGAATGTATAGATTCATCACGTATAAAATAATTGCGTCGATATTCACATAGATCATCATTTCGGCCGAATGAAGTCCACTGCTGGACACAGGCCTCCCCCAAAGATCACTACAGTGACCAATATGGGCGTGTTGTGTGCTCATTGAGGGGTGTTGCCATAATCGCCACGCTTGGCAGACGGGTTGGCGATCGCAGTTGAATTGTTAATGTACTCGAAGGACGCTGCTGCCCATCCTCCGGCAAATCCCTTAGTCGACTTTTACGACACCCACAGGATGACCATCTCATCCTGTGGGTGTCGTAAAGTCGACGTGGTGGTATTCTGAGCCGGTACCACACAGTATTTACATAGATATACATACATAATCAGCGCATCACTGTCCCACTGCTGGAAACGAGCCTATTGACACGATGAGAAAGGTTAGGCCTTAGTCCACAACGCTGGTCTAGTACCGGATGGTGGACTACACACACCATTGAGGACATTTAGGATCCCTCTCAGGTGTGCAGGTTTCCACACGATGTTTACTTTCACCGCTAACGCAAGTGATAATCTGAGGTGCGGTCCCGGATCAAACTTAGAGTCTCAAGAAGGCAAGCATTCAACCACTAGATTACATAGGTATAATATGTTTTTAATGAAACGAAGAATTACGTTTTACAGATGTTTGAATGAACACACAGCACAAACCCATATCGGATGTCGTGGCGATTGTTTCGGCTGAAATGATAATAATTATTAAGATTTTTATAACAAAACACTTTTAAACGGATTCTATCGCGTACATTTTAAATCAGATGTTTTATTATAATGTATAATATTCGCGAAAATCTAAGACATTACTATTAAGATTTTTATTAAAAACTAGCTGGGACCCGCGGTTTCATCCGCGTTTAATTTAAAAGAAATTTAGAGTACTTCGACATAGAATAAATATTTAATTTATTGGATTTCAAGGGTTATTTTTTTACGCGGTAACCTAATTATTTTTCTAAATTAAAAGCAGCTTAAGTTATACCTTATAACATCAGCTATCTGTCAGTGAAGGTCCCGTCAAAATCGGTTTAGCCGTTTCGGAGATTACCCGGAACAAACAGACGACAGACAGGCAGACGGACAGACAGACAGACAGACAAAAAAAATTAAAATAGTTTTTTTTGTTATATGTAATGTACATACTTTCATATGCATTTAGTAAAAAGCTGTTATTTTGACATTACAAACAGACACTTCAATTTTATTTATTTGTATAGATATAGTAAAGTTTGAAACAATTATGCGTGGGATAAAACCCATAACACTTACAAACAAATAACAGAGAAAAATCGTTCCATGGGTCGCAAAATATAAGCCATGACCCTATTCTAGGTGTTTTGCTTTTCTAATAACTTTAATTTCATATAATTATATGAAGATGTTTCATATAATTAGGCTATCAATTATGTATTAGTCGTGTTTTAACTGTAATATTCATGACTAACTATAGCCTTGACATAAATACTTATTATAGAGAGAAATGACGTTAGTAAATCCCATTCCCACGTAATGACTCTATTTTGATTATTTAATGCTGAATCATACGCGAACAATATTGTTAAAAGGCAATTTTGTTGGCAAAAAGTTGGCATTTTTTGGTGTCTACGATACATGTTGATTTCTCCTAGTCGTGTAAAGTTGACAGAAATAAATCTCACATACACAAACATCCAGACCCGAAACAATTATCTGTAGACCATACAAATATTTGTTCCGTGCGGGGAACGAACCCGCGACTAGCAGCGCCGGCAAGTTAATTGCTTAGCCACTGCGTCAACCGTGCTGTCAATAGAATAAGGACACTAACTAATTCACGCCACCTGCACGAAAAATATTAAGGATTTATTCTTTCAACGATCTCTCCGAGTTTTAATGAGTTTTCGGTTTGCAAGTCACAGATGTTATAAAAAAGTGTAAAAATATACTCTAAACTAATTATAAGAATCCAGTTTGCGTCAGAAAAGTTCATACATTTCTACGAGTCGATATCGGACCCACTAATCGAGGCAAGAACAGGCTGTCTTTATATTGCTTTTTCTACTTTTTATTATCACATTATGAAGAATATATGTAGGTAATATGTTCTGTCTGTCTTTTAAAATGTATTAAACCTTATTTTTTTATGACACTAGCTGGGACCCGCGGTTTCACCCGTGTTTAATTTTAAAGAAATTTAGAGTATTTCGACGTAGACACTTGACATAGAATATATATATATATATATATATATATATATATATTGGATTTCAAGGGTTTTATTTTTTTACGCGGAACCCTGATTATTTTTCTAAATTAAAGTAGCCTAAGTTTTGCCTTATAACATCAGCTATTTGCCAGTGAAGGTCCCGTCAAAATAGGACCAGCCGTTTCGGAGATTACCCGGAACAAACAGACAGACAGACAAAAAATTAAAAATTGTGTTTATGTTATATGTAACGTACATACTTTCATATGCATTTAGTAAAAAGCTGTTATTTTGACATCACAAACAGACACTTCAATTTTATTTATTTGTATAGATATGATACGAGCGAGTCATTCAGGTAGCCTGGTAGTCATGCTTGCCCATAACAATTGTAATGCTACCCAGAACTATCCTGCGAGGCCCCACACTCCGCTTGTCACCTCGAGACATTATTTAGTCTTGTATTATCGCGCGTAGTAATAAAGGAAGATCTATTCCAGCCAGCGAGGCCCCTCGTCTTATGTCTGTTTTTTGTGTTAAATGTGATCGTAACACAACAGCGAGTGAATTACAAAATCGTAAATCTGAAGATTTTGATAGAGTTTGATTATTAATTGCCGGCTCAGAATACCACCACCCCATTTCCTCCCGTGGGTGTCTTAAAAGTCGACTAAGGGATTAGCCGGAGGATGGGCAGCAGCGTCCTTCGAGTACATTAACAACTCAACTGCGATCGCCGACCCGTCTGCCAAGCGTGGCGATTATGGCAAAGCCCCCCAATGAGCCCACCACACACCCATATCGATCGTTGTAGTGATCTTTGGGGGAGGCCTGTGTCCAGCAGTGGACTTCATTCGGCCGAAATGATGATTAATTTCAGCCGTTAGTAATCGCGTTGTTTTATTACCAACTTAATCAGAAAGCCTCCATCCCGGCCTAACGACGGCCATCTAATAACAACAAGGGTCGACGATTTATCGTGTCCACTGAAGCACGGAGACTCACACGGAGGCTCACTTCAAATACCACTATGCGGTC
Source organism: Diloba caeruleocephala (assembly GCA_947459985.1). NCBI lineage: Eukaryota > Metazoa > Arthropoda > Insecta > Lepidoptera > Noctuidae > Diloba > Diloba caeruleocephala. The sequence goes on along the minus strand of OX381614.1, from coordinate 25,552,220 downwards.
ACCACCCATCGGCTGACCGTACCGAGCTGCTCAGCCTCACGGATAATTTACCGATCAGTGCGTGCCGGCTATGAGCCCATCGCTATTATATTCCTCAACGATGAACCCTAGCGCAAATCACGTTATTTTACACTATTCAAGTGCAGTTATAAAACGAACCGCAACAGTTTTTTGTTACTGCTAAATATTTTAAACGTAGCTGTTAATTTTTTGTTCGCCATTTTATTCTCGGATGGCGCAAAAATTGCCAATAGACTCGCTGACCTAGTAAAGCCACACACACATTGTTATGTAAGTGATACTCAACCTTGACTACTGTGGAATTAAGATGTAATATGGCTAGATTGCGAAGGGTAATAGTTGTTTCTGTGGCATTCATTGCATTTCAGATCTTTTCTTCTTTTATGTGGTTAGTGGACAATCTTGTGTTGCACTTGTTCTAGCCGGCCAAAGGCCTCCACCTCTAATAACAACAACCGGGATCGACGATTTTACGTGCACATCCGAAGCTCCAACTTCGAGAAAGAGGTCAATCGTCGAATCCGACTCGGCTGGGCAGCGTTCGGGAAACTTCGCAAAGTATTTTCGTCAACAATACCGCAATGCCTCAAGACGCAAGTCTTTAACCAGTGTGTGTTACCAGTGATGACATATGGAACAGAGACGTGGTCACTCACAATAGGCCTCATAAGAAAGCTCAAGGTCACTCAGCGAGCTATGGAGAGAGCTATACTTGGTATTTCTCTACGAGATCGAATCAGAAATGAGGAGATCCGTAGAAGAACTAAAGTTGTCGACATAGCTGAAAGGATTAGTAAACTGAAGTGGCAATGGGCAGGGCACATTGCTCGTAGAACTGATGGCCGTTGGGGCACAAAGGTTCTCGAATGGAGACCGCGCACCGGAAAACGCAGCGTGGGACGACCTCCAACCAGGTGGACAGACGATCTGGTGAAGGTCGCTGGGAGTCGTTGGATGAGAGCGGCATGTGACCGCTCGTTGTGGAAATCTAAGGGGGAGGCCTTTGTTCAGCAGTGGACGTCCTGTGGCTGATATGATGATGATGATGATCCGAAGCACGGGCCCACTCAGTTCAAATACCACTTTACGGTCTCGAAGTGTTGCTTAACCTCAACGATCGTTTACCAATGAATGAGTGCAACTGGCTATGAGCCCGATTAGATAGGCTGTAAACACATTATGTAGTCGAGCTTAAACCGTTGTTCGGTGTAGTTCCCGGAAAATAATAGACCGCTGCTCTCCACGTGGGTGACTTGAAAGGCGAGTAGGGGTTGATAGCAAGATGGGCAGCAGCATCCTCCGCCCGTATTCAAAATGACCACTCATTGTAGTGATCATTGGGTGTCCCATGTCCAACAGTGGACGTTTAAGGGTGTGTATGCAAGAGGCCGGCAAGGCAGCAGGCTAGGTACTGTAACATTGGTCACCTCCTTAACCTTGGAGTTTCTTGCCCGTTCTTCTCCTTAGGAATTCTACACCTAGGACCGCGGCAACTAAAGTCTTGTCTATTCATACGTGCCTAGAAATGGATTTTACATGAATAAAATATATTTTTATCTGTATCCTTTGTGTAATTTACTGACCGCTATAAAAAAGTATTTGGTTTAAATTGAGTAATTATTTGAAAATGCTGTGACGTTCTTCGGTCATGCGTACAACGGTTGGGAGAATGATGTATGTAACTCTAGCCTTGTGAATCCACAATGAAAGATGTATTATAACTTCTTATTAAAAATATCTTCATATCGGCCATTTATACGTCCACCGCTAAACAAAGGCCTCCCCCATAGATTTTTACAACTGTGTTATCTTTTTGGGGGGTATTTGCCAATACTCACCACGCTTGGCAGGCGTGTTGGTGAGCGCAGTATGGCTACCGTTTCACAGAAGGGACGCTGCTGCCCATCCCTCTGGTTTAGATTCCCTTAGTCGCCTTTTACGACATCCGCGGGAGGAGATGGAGTGGTGCTTTATTCTTAATCTGGACACCACACTGAATATTAAATACTAATATGCTGATTAAAAATATATCACATGGATATTCAATTACGCTTATTGATTAGAATCCAGGTACAAGCTCCTATCATACAGTACCATACATTCTTAATTACCAACCTGTTTTCATCCAAGAGATTTATCTTGATCATGCACGTATGTAAAAAATTCACTGAAACAATTAGCACCGCAATAAACGTAAGAAACTCACTGAGCGTAAAAAAATACTCTTAATTGCCAAAGGTCATCATAAATACAACCAAAAATTATGACCTCAAATCTAAACCTGAAGACCTTGTAGATAACGTTAATGTAAGTAAGTTTCTTGGTCAGATAGTCAGTCACATAATTTAGCGCTAACCATATTATGAGAACTATTATAACATATATAACCTTCACATATGTTAGATGAATAGTTAAGTTACATAATAATGTATGTTCGTGCGAGTGTAGCACCGCCTATAAGCTGAGGACGTCTTGTTAGTTTTTTAAATATCCGGTATAAGACAACATTAGAATTTTAAATACTAACAATTTTATTACTGTACTAGCTGCGACCCGCCGTTTCACCCGCGTTTAATTTAAAAGAAATTTAGAGTACTTCGACATAGACACTTGACATAGAATATACATATATATTGGATTTCAAGGGTTTTATTTTATTGCGCGGAACCATAATTATTTTTAAAATAATAGTAGCCTAAGTTATTCCTTATAACAAATACTATCTGCCAGTGAAAGTCCCGTCAAAATCCGTCCAGCCGTTTCGGAGATTACCCGGAACAAACAGACAGACAAAAATTTTAAAAATTGTTTTTTTGCTATAGGTAACGTATATACTTTCATATGAATTTAGTAAAAAGCTGTTATTGTGACATTACAAACAGACACTTCAATTTTATTTATTTGTATAGATTGGTAAAACCACTTAACGCTTTGGTAGATATTCTAGAGTATTATTGGCCATTGAGAAAGGTAACAATTATGAAATACAGTTGAAAATGGTATAGTTATGAACTTGTCAGACGAACGAATGTTACGCGAACTTTTAATACACATAGAATCGATTGAACTGTGCGGGTGATTGTCATTCTCTCGTTATATTACACGAAAATAAACAGAATTATAATTACAAAAGTGTTATTTACGCCACACCTAGTCTCCGGTCCTAACTATGTTGATAAAGAAATTGCTGCCCGAGCATATTACACTGCTATCCCCGATGTCCGAGTTTTTGAAACGAGCAAAGGTGAAACCGGTGCGGCACAGCTTTTTAGCCTCTTGCCTGTCAATTTCCGGCGGCCGGCCTGACACTATAGATTTTCAATTGTGTCTGGCTTTGTAACAATTAGGTGAGATAGCGGTGTGGCTTATCTCGTGAGGAGCGAGTCTCTGTCTTCCATAGAGTTTCAGTTACAGATTGATAGGCGGTCTGCTTTGTTCCCGTTTATTACCATTGAATTTCGGACGACATAACAGCCATTACAATAGACCTTATCACTATTAGCTTCCATTTTATATGATATTCTTACACCTCTGGGGACAACCTGGGAATGCATTATTATTATGCAGACATGGAGTCCCCGTTAAGTGTCCTTTAACATTTTAGATGAAAATATATTTCTTTAAAGCCCCTGCGTGGTGGACCTTGTCGTAAGCCTGTCTAAAGACCGGGATACTTATCGCAGCGGCTATTGATCGATGAAGAGAGACAACCTAATAAAAAGAAATATACTAACTTTGTTGCACGTTTGAGTCCATCCCGTGACAGAAACTCGTGAGGAACGAATGAATATTATTTACAGTAAGAGTCATAAAGACAATTACAGATTTCCATGAATTCAAAAATTAAAACAGAGTCTTAGAGAACACTAAAGCCATACAACTACTAATAATATTAAATTATATACTAAGAAATGTATATACATATACATACATGTGGTCATGTGGTTGTCAGATTGAGTGGAAAAACTGAAGGTCAAGAGTCCTATTAGTAACAAATGGATCAAGTGAGATCTCTTTGCATACAATATTGAGATCATTGTATTCTCGCACAGTATATGAGTGTTGTGTGTAATTTGAAGAATGAAGGAATAGATATAGGGGGATTGTACCTGATGGATCTGTACGGAACATTAAAATGGAGCTTATTTAGGAGATCAGATTCATTGTAGATTATTTTTAATAAAGTACAAAAGTATTATTTTCATCTATCCTAACACTGTTTTGAATAAAAACACAATAAATTAATTATTTTCACATAAAACTGCAATATCAATAAAAACTAAACGGCTGTTTCGCTACAGCTCACGGATGAGGTCATCGCTCGCAGTAGCATAATAATACCATATCATAGAAGAAAAATCGCGTAGCGTTTTGATCGCGTCGTTTACGGTACATTGCGTGCTCAAATATTACAACTGTTACCTATTGTTTCCGAGATAAATAATTTTCCTATTTTTCTTAAATCTCTAAGTTTTCGGTACGTTATCACTTATACCCTGTACATCATATTTAACATTGAACTCCCAATTACTGCTACTATTATTGATTCCATCGTACAGATGTTTCTAGTTAGCCGTAGGACGCCAGTGCCTATCCTCTAGATTAATTCTTAGTATTTTTTTGTGATACCTTAGGATATGAAGAGGATAACATCTTTTCCGAGAAACATGTGGTTACGATAGCATGGACAACATTACAACTATGTGCTTAATATTTTCTGTTGGTATAATCACTAAGACACTAATCTAAATTTTTATTTTTATTGAATCTCTGTTTTGTAGTTTCTGCCGAGGGAGCCCCCCCATAAGCAGTTGAAATTTCCGTCCTGTATTCTTCTTTGATATTTTATAACGAAATTTAGTTTAAAAGCTTTTTTCATTCTTTTATGTGCATTTTTTTAGAGTGATAAGCTTATGCAATGTCATTGTACAGTCACCCTTATTTATTACTGTTTCTCTTAAACACTGCTTGTAAATGCTTTGTTAATACGGAATTATTGCGTCATGTGACTGTTGTACAATTTTCTACTTGCCTTTGTTGTGTCAATATCGTAACTGTTAATCTGAGTATTCAACTAGCATGATAATATAATCAGTGAAATCACAGCTTAGTTGAATTATCACACGCGTTATTCATCATTTCGGCCGACTGAAGTCCACTGCTGGACACAGGCCTCCCCCAAAGATCACCAAAACGACCGATATGGGTGTGTTGTGGGCTCATTGGAGGTTTTAGCCATAATCGCCACGCTAGGCAGACGAGTTGGCGATCGCAGTTGAGTTGTTAATGTACTCGAAGGACGCTGCTGCCCGTCCTACGGCTATTGCCTTAGTCGACTTTTACGACAGCCAAGGGAAGAGATGGGGTGGTGGTATTCTGAGTCGGCACCACACGGCACACGCGTTATTAAAATATGGCTATATTATTATAGGTCAGAGGGCCAAGTCTCCCAATAAGCTTGTACTGTGACTAAAACTTGACCGAACTGGTATTTTGCTCCTCTTAAAGTTCAGTTCAATTTCAGTTTTTCTAAACTAGTCCCCACACTAGGATTTCTCCTGTATCGTGGGTGCGATTACAGACATAAATTCCACACACAATACACCCAGACCCGCAACAAATACCTGCAGATCATACAAATATTTGTTTAGTGCAGGAATCGAACCCGCGACCCAAAGCGCAGCAGCCGACTGTATCAGCCACTGCACCAAACGTGCCGTCAGATCTTAATCTAGTCTCATTTCAATGTCAGATTGACATTTATTTAAGGATGGTTTTACCAATTTACAACCTGTGTCAGTTCAGAATGTTTGCAGAAAACCGTTGTGCTTTCTTTTGATCCCTTTTCAATCTCATCACAATATATGTTCACATTTACGTTGTTTGCTTGTTTAGAATACCATTTGTGACATTGAGACAAGATCGCAACTAAACTACATGCAAACTATCCCCTTCAAAAACATTTGCAACGTGTACGACCACTTTAGCTTAATTCAACTTTTTTTCTCCTTATTTTTGTAAGGGCTTTTATCCTATAAGGATATGTCAGTCCCATAAGACCTTAATATAAATACAACCAACTTATTATCTACGACACTTCAACGATTATTATTACGATATGCTAAATCTTATAGACTCATAGCTTGTTTCGAAGTTGGTAAAGCCAAAATACTTTGAATAATACCGACATCCAAACGGTTGACTCTAAACTGTTCCATAATTTCCATTCTTCTGTTCTGATTCGTGACACATTCCATCAGTAAGTGTTGAACATCATCTACAATATTACATATTTCACAATTTGGTGAATTAATTCGACCTTCGCATCAGATGCTCAAATCTTCTTGATGCAACGTGTCCCGAACGCAGTCTATTAGCCATTGTCACATAAGATCTTTTATATTTTGAATTAAGAACCCAGCTTTGACATATTTTATTTTCTAATACCAAAGTATCTCTACAGAGACCTTCGCCATATTTCCTAATCGGCTAGCTTTTCATCGAGACTTGGTTAACATCCTTTCTCTTTCAACTGACATAGTTAACCGTTGCATCATGTTTCAATATTGCGTTTACTCTTTGTTGTGAAAAAATATAATTCATTATGCTTAGTATCATGTGATAAAATTGAGGAGTTGGTCAGGTCAGCATCTTCATAGATAGAGTAACAAGACAAGAACAAAACTCTCAAAAATTATATTAATTATTATTATGTGACCTCAACATATCAGTGATGCAGTCTCTTACGTCTAGTATAATCTCACTGACGACAGTGCCCTTCTTTGCCTACCATATTTGACGGCACGGTTGGTGCAGTGGCTGATACAGTCGGCTGCTGGGCACCGGGTCGTGGGTTCGATTCCCGCACGGAACATATATTTGTATGATCCGCAGGTAGTTGTTCCGGGTCTGGGTGTATTGTGTGTGGAATTTGTATCTGTAAACGCAACCACGACACGGGAGAAAACCGAGTGTGATAGCCTCACTTTCACGTTTAAAAAAAACTCGAAGCCCCCGTGTCTTTATTTTCCACGTGGCAGCCTACCAAAAGCATATTATAAAATGATAGTGCAACGAAATGAAGAGAAATGAAAAGTTGGTGCCGATTAAATCACCTCCACCTTTGAGGAAGTGAATCCGTCCACAGTTCATCGTTTCAAATATACGTATCGGAATATTGTTTGAAATTAAACATAACAATTTCAAATAAGGCATAACAATGTACTCGAAACACTTTATTTTGTACGGTTAATATTATCCTAGATTTTAATTAACTTAATGGATCTTTAGCTGTACAATTTCGTTTAATATGGACAGCCTTTTATATTTACCAAGCAATATTCGGGGCAATTTTAACTGCCTATACAGAGTGACTTAGTGATGCTCGATCAATTTCAGAGTCATTCAATCAATAGTGTGGACGATGTCTTAAGTGTCTGGCCCTAACGACTGAGTAAATGATTATTTCTATTTTACAGACTATTCTACCGCCCCATACGACCCAGAGGCCCATCTCACATTAAAAAATGCTGCTGAGCAAGAGAGCCCTATAAATTGTGGCGCATAATACAGGTTGTCCAGTAAATAGCACGACATACTGCAGAGGGTGAGAGCTTGGGTCAATACCTACCAAAAAAACACAGTATATGTTCAGCAAAATCTTACGGATTTACAGTAGTACAAATTTTCAAGATAAGAAAATTGTACTGTTAAATAAAAATTGTATTTCTTGAAAACATTTTAGTTTTTAATAGAATAAAGACTGGAAGAAATCGCCGAGTGCGATAAGGCCGCTCATTGTACTCTAAAATATAGTTATAAGCACTACTGTTTTTATTACCTTTAACGATTGGTGTACAATAAAGAGTATAATAAATAAATAAATAAAGACTTATCAATGAGTAAAGTAACTATTCATAAATAATTTGTGGTAAAAAAAAACTAGAAAAGGATTTTTTCATTACGATATGCTTAAAAATCTGTGTCAAGGTAGAGATTTTTCGATATTTAGGAAAATTTTGTACTACTGTAAATCCGTAAGATTTTGCTGAACATATATTGTGTTTTTTGGTAGGTATTGACCCAAGCTCTCACCCCCTGCAGTATGTCGTGCTATTTACTGGACATCCTGTATATATTTGTCTCTAATCCTCGAAGGCTGACGCTGAAGGGCGAGTTTAAACATTCGAGGTATTTAACACTTCACCATGTAGTTCCCGGCATAACATTGTCCACATCACCCTGGTCGTAGGAGTTTCAAGAATACGAAGACAATTTCAAAGGGCCGCAGTGTAGTTCTATATTCTATAAAAACATATTCTACAGAAACATATTCTACACAGATATTCCTTGGAAAACCAAAGATGCGGTGATTATTTTATGATTGACTAGCTGGGACCCGCGTTTAATTTAAAAGAAATATATTAATTTTTATTTCATTTATTTATTTTATAATTTATGTACACACAGAGTAAATTGGTGGTTACAATATGTATTGGTACTTGAATATTATATTAAATTTAATGTATATATTGGATTTCAAGGTTTTCTTTTAACCCTAATCATTTTTCTAAACTAAAAGTAGCCTTATAACATCAGCTATCTGCCAGTGAAAGTCCCGTCAAAATCGGTCCAGCCGTTTCGGAGCTTACCCGGAACAAACAGACAGACAGACAAAAAAAATTAAAATTTTGTTTTTGTTACAGGTACCGTATATACTTTCATATGCATTTAGTAAAAAGCTGTTATTTTGACATTACAAACAGACACTTCAATTTTATTTATTTGTATTGATGATTATTAAAACCCTAGTAACTACATCATATTCAATAGAATCGATAAAACCGATACTCATACATATCGTTTGCACTGAAGTAGAATAAATAAAGCAAGTGCAATGTATTTTTAAATTATCTTTATTGACTAAAGAATTATCGATAAAAAGCTGTATGAAACGTAATACAATTACATAAACACTTTAAGTTATCTGCAATTTATCATAATGATACAAATATGTTATATGTATACATTTGAATAAAATACAAACAATATAGATTAGGTTGGTTACTAACCGATTACCCGGTGACGCCTAATTAAAAGCGGTGATAGATATGAAGTAGGTATATATTTACTTTGATAGCGACTATGTTATCTAATGTTTTTTTTAGCACGTGTATTATTATATTATTTTATTATTTGAGGGCACAGTCGGCGCAGTGGTACAGAACATTTATTTGTCTGATCTACGGATAGATCTTATGGATTAGGGTGTTCCTTTGAGTTATAAAGCCCGGTACGGAAATTTTATGAGGAGTAAAATCAAGTGTAACACTCGGAAAGCTGAGGCGTTACGTAGGAAGAGACAAACATATATATCTGTAGGATTGAACGTGCAAAAGAATGTGATGGAATACATTACACAGCGTATCTTATTCTCTAGGCCTCCTCTTTGTGCGATGCTTCGTAGTCTCACTGTATAGTTCACTACCTCTGGTCTGAGAGTTGAATGTGTGCGTATGTTTGTACGTGTGTGTTGTGTGCCTGCGTATTACGAAGTTCTGCCGCAACTTGCATACTGCTGCCGAGTGCAGGGTATGCACGCTGTATAATAAATACATATAGTTGCATTTATTGTATCTATACAACAACCATAAACAGCAACCTAACCATAAACTTTTAATGTTTTGATTTAAAAGGTTTCTTGTACTTCTATGTATTGATATTGTATTTTTATGTACTATTAAACAAATCATATTATTAATTGGTAACATACTTTATGTAATACGCTTTTATTGAAGTAATATAAAAAATCCGAATAATTACAGACATATGTTTGTTTCTCTTATCATTTTAGAAGATGCGTTCATTTACCCTCTTTTTCTATTCGATATATATCATAATTATCGTTCGTAAGGAGTAAACTCCAGCCGTGCGTCGGATCTGACACACACACACATACTTTTTTAAATAAAAATAAAGACCTATAGAACTTTTAAACTTTTGATGATTAATGAAATAGGGTCTTAAAATTGTTGTAGATGAGAAGCAGCTGTTTCTAAAAAGCCAAAAATTCGCTCTGTTACAAAGAACAAGCCTATGTTTAGGGTACTAACACAGAGAGGCAATTCTAGCTCACTAAGATTAGTGTCGAACGCGATTTATATATGAAATACGGGGATATCAACCGCGTATGTTTTTTGGTATCTTGGAATACCACGCTACAGACATATCTACACACACATACACTACAGATATAGTTGCATTGCCCGGATATGATAGAAAAGCTCTACATGATTCCGAAAACATTTTTAATATCTCGCTCAATGATATGATCTCTAGCGCAGCAGAATCCCCATCCTAATCCCCGATATTTAACTGATCTTAAAATTTACCTCTAGAAAATTTGTATTAACTATACAGCATCACATTGGCCATTTATACGTCCACTGCTAAACAAAGGCCTCCCCCATAGATTCCACAACTGTGTCATCATTTCGGGGGGTATTTGCCAATACTCACCACGCTTGGCAGGCGGGTTGGTGAGCGCAGTATTACTACCGGTTCACAAAAGGGACGCTGCTGCCCATCCCTCTGGCTTAGATTCCCTTAGTCGCCTTCATCGACATCCACGGGGGGCGATGGAGTGGTGCTATATTCTTAATCCGGACACCACACGGACTAAACTATACAGCATTTTTTTTTTAAATATCAAGTAATTAAACATTTTTTCATCTCTCTCATGATAATATCTCCAGCGTACAAGAATTCCCTACCCGTATCCTAAACCCCGATATTTAACTAATGTTTTAAATCGCCTCTAGAAAATAACGGCTTAATTGACATGGTAATGATAACTATTACTATGGATTCAGTACAGTATTCTGCAACTCTCAGGGTTAATATATTGCGTCAACCTTTTCCACTTTATTTAACTGATTTCAGTATATAATTATTATTTTCGTCTATCCTAACGCTATTTTGAATAAAAACACAATACACTATTTATTTTCACATAAAACTGCAATGTCAATGAAAACTAAACGGCTGTTGTTGTGCTACAGTTCACGGATGAGGTCATAACTCGCAGTAGCATAATAATATTATATCATAGTGCAATAACCACGTTGCGTTTTGATCGCGTTGTTTATGATACATTGCGTGCTCGAAAATGATAAAAACGCTAACCTATTATTTCCGAGATAAATGGCTTTTCTATTTTGTATTATAGGCCTAATTGTAACCTCTTCCCAAAATTTCAGTACGTAGAACCTTTTTTTTTTTTTATTGTGCCCAGTGGAAATTCGTCATAAACTTACTTCGCCCCGTACAAGGACGAAGGGGTATGCCGGACTCCTACCGGCTAAAACCACTGGAGCGGTCATCTTCGGCACCTAAGGGAGGCTCCAGGTCCTCGTATGATCACACTAGAACCGCCCACTGGTGCCACGCCTATTGGCAAATCTCGGAGAGGGTGACTGTAAAGCGGTCACCCCCCCAGGGGGATTGTAAAGGATCCCCCAACGGTACGTAGACCCTGTATAGGTACATTTTTTCTGCATAGCACAAAACTTCACCACCTCTAGAACATTGCACCATTCGACTGCTTACGTGCCGACACACATGCTGCATGCAACTATAAACACAGAGCAGTAAAGTTATTATATAAGCAGACAACTCTATTATTTAACTTGGAATAATAAAGATGGCGGTATAGACAAATGGAAGACTGTGCTGCATGTAAATCGTTTTATAAATAACTAGCTGGGACCCGCGGTTTCACCCGCGTTTCATTTAAAAGAAATTTAGAATACTCCGACATGGACACTTGACATAGAATATATATATTGGATTTCAAGGGTTTTAATTTTTTTGCGCGGAACCCTAATTATTTTTCTAAATTTAAAGTAGCCTAAGTTATTCCTTATAACATCAGCTATCTGCCAGCGAAAGTCCCGTCAAAATCGGTCCAGCCGTTTCGGAGATTACCCGGAACAAACAGACAGACAGACGGACAGACAGACAGACAAAAAATTTAAAAATGGATTTTTTGTAATATGTACCGTATATCATTTCATATGCATTCAGTAAAAAGCTGTTATTTTGACATTACAAACAGACACTTCAATTTTATTTATTTGTATAGAAGATGTATAGATAATAGTGACTGTTCATATCTGTACGGTAAATAAACGGTGTATCCATGTACACACGGCTCCACGTCAAGCTATACAAATCCAGTTTATGCTGATCTCTCATCATACCGAAAGCCTACAGAAAAAGTCTAAATCGTCTAAAAAAAACAGTTGTCGACGAAAGCCTCAAATTAAAATGTCAAAAGGATAAAAATTACTCCTAGCCACCTTTGGTTACTTTCGAAAGATCTCATTCTTTTATCAAATGAAAACATATAATAATAACATTATCCTGTTGTCCACAGACAAGTCACTATCGCTAGTGCAGCCCTCCCTGGTAGCGCCCGAAGAAGGCCACGCTGCACAGTGCACCTGCCCCAACTGTGATGAATTGTTGTCACGATTCTCAGAATGCAGCATATGCTTGGAGCCGTTACAGGTAAGCACATAACTTTTATTTATTAATGAAGAATGGTCGCTATTCTGTTCGCTCTCATACCCTTTCATCGCCTCTGTAATCCCCAATATTTGTATGCGAAATAAAATAACATGGAATTTTTCCGCGTTGAGCTGTGTACACAAGAAAAACATACAGCGTGATTCAAATTCTTGTATCACTTAAATCCATCCATAAAATATTCATTATAGAGATTATAAGACTAACTGTACTTTGCATGAAAGATCTAACAGGCTGTATAATCTAACTGGTGTTATACTTACGTAACTGTTGCTAGGGCCGGCTTCCCATTGAAATTTTGAATCGTTAAGGCTATGAATACCACCACCCATCTCATCTCATGGGTGTCGTAAAAGGCGACGAAGGGTGGGCAGCAGTGTCCTTCGAGTATATTTATAACTCAACTTCGATTGCCAACCTGTCTGCCAAGCGTGGCGGTTATGGCAATACCCCCCAATGAGCACACAACACAAACCCATACCGGTCGTTGTGGCAATCTTTTGGGGAGACTGTCTAGCAGTGGACGTGTTTACGGCTGAAATGATGATGAACAATGAACTTTAACATTCAACACTCGATACCCACATAAACTGATCCTACCAAAAATTAAAAGTCACTTATATTATAGGAGTTGTTTCCCGATGGTTATAAGAATATATAATAAGTTACCTGTGAGATTTAAGGACCTTCCATTTAATCGATTTAAAAATGTACTATACGAATGGATAATTGATAAATACTTTTATTCTGTAGACGAATATTTAAAAACGAATGACAATTAATTTAAAATGGACTTGCCTTGTAATGTATTATTGTTAAATGGCTATTTGTGCTGAAACCTACAAAATATTAAATTCATAAATATGAAAGTTTTATTGTGACTTTAAACACAATTATAATTTTGCACGCTATTCTAAAGCGAATTAATTGTAAGATTCTATTTAAAATGTAACATCTATAATGTATTACAATTCATGCAAATAAATTATTTCATTTCATTTCATTTAAATTTAGGTGCACAAAGTTACACCTAGTTGAGGTTATGTTATGTTTATAGCGAGGCTGTTCCCCTTAGACAGTACCCCATGTTAATATTACGACAAAGGTGCTAGAGGAGGAATCTTAATCACTGTTAATAGACTCACGTGCGCAACGCTTGCCAGGTGCCAGCTAGCTACGTCGAATTTGAAAATGTCAAGAAGAATATTAAGTTCGCCTTTACGTTCGGAATCATAATATATGTCAAAAGACGTTCACTACTGTACAAAAGCCTCCTTCATTGATTAACACAAGTGTGTCATTTTGGGGTGAATTTGCCCGTACTCAAAACGTTTAATAGGTGGGTTGGTGAGCGCAATATGGTTGTTGTTCCACAGAAAAGTCGAAACTAATTGAATCAAAAAAATAATTGAAAATAATGTTAGGTGCCTTATGCCATCTGTTTAGTATTTTTCGGAATAATTAAACGCTTTAAATTAAATCATTTAAGTAAGAAGAAGATCAGCCAACTTCTAAAACCGGTGAAATGTCACATACATTGACAGGGGTCTTCAAGATTTACTGTGATTGTGGTTTGTCATACATAGGGCAAACAAAACGTAGCATAGCCACCCGAATGAAAAAACATTTAGCTGACTTCAAGCATAGACGCTCCACTAAGTCTGCAGTGTGTGAACATGCCTTAGGAAAACTTAACTATTATCTTCGTTTTGATCAACCTCAAGTCCTCGCGAAAGAGAACCGATATGTACCAAGAATGTTTCGTGAGGTTATTGAAATTAATCATCCTAATTTTAAAAGAGAAGACGGTTGGCAGGTACCGCCTGTTTGGAATCCAGTTATTAAAATAATAAAATCCCATACAACATACTGCATTAAAAACATCAAGACACTGTGAGTGATTACTGCGTGCATCGAAGCAAATTTTTTGGTTAATTGTACGGTAAATAAAATAAAATAACTTTTTAAAATCTGTAACCTCGCCTGCCATCATATTCATTCTGCGACCACGAATGCTGCAAAGTATTCGAAACGTCAGGAAAATAAAAAATCTATAATATATGCGATGGAATCCGTTTAAAATTGTTTTGTTATAATAGATAGACAGTATTTAGTATTCAGAGTACAATCCAGCCGTTAAAACCTACCTACAGACCTCTTAGTTAGGTAAGCAAAAAAATCTAAAGTTCTAATATTTTAAAGGTAATATAACCATAATTGATTTATGACGCAGCAAAAACTCTATAAATATAGGTATTATAATTTAAAGACTGAACAACCGGATAATGTGATCATTAAGTATTGATTCAAGATTTTATTGGTTCCTTTTATGGGCACGATAAATTTATGCATCTATAATGAAGTTTAGATCTATGTAAATTGATTCAGTTAACAAAGAAACGAACACAACATCTTAGTTTGGTCACAATAAAAACCATACAAAACTGCATATTATTGAATATTATTCTACTTTTCTTCTTAAGTTATGTTCCTTTGCTTCTCAAAGTCAAGATTCGGTTTACCAAAATAAAAATACATCTCATAAATTAACTCTAATAGCTATTTTTTTAAGCAATGCCCGAAATGTGATATAGTTTTATTGTATAATTTTGCTTCATACTGGTTTTTTCTGTTTCATGGGTACAGACATAAATCTGACAAGCATCACCACTGAAACCCAGAATAGCTATCACTAAGCCATACAGAAATTTGTTCCATGTGGGATTCGAACCCGAAACCTTCAGCACAGAAAGTTAAGCGACTAGCCAATGCGTCAAACATATTATTAGCCATCCTTGGTTCACCAATGTGTCTCTGTACAACAACAGCCATTTCTGCGCTCACCAACCCGCCTGCCAAGCGTGGTAAGTACTGGCAAATTGCCCCGAAATGACTACACACGGCATGTAAACGGTCGTTGTGGAAATCTATGGAGAAGATTTTGTTCAGCAGTGGGCTTACTTTTGCTGACATGATGATGATGATTATATGATAGGATAGAAAGCAAAACAACTAAAGAACGTGTTGTAACCCACTTTAAGCAAAAGTTGTAGAAATGAAGACAGACCATCTTTTTTACCGACCTCGAAAAGGAGGAGGTTCTCAATTCAATGCATTTTTTTACGTATGTAAGTCATAAGTTTCCATAAACAGGTTTTTTTTTTGTTGGGCTTCTCGCATACATTTCTAGGAAAAGTGGTTGCTTAACCGGTCAATTGCTGGCAAAGCCAAAAGAGGCCTCCAGCCAGGCTTAAATTAAATATTAAAAACTAAGCAACTTTCGCTAAGGGCGCCCCCTGCGGGACACGGACCTCGGCTTAGGGCGTTGCTGGGGATATCAAGCTATTGTTTTGGGGACAGCTGTATCGGTATTATTGAAATTGTATTAGGGGACATTTAAAGCTACAGGCTCGGCACGGGCCGGCGCGAGCAAGAGACGGGAGGGAGAAGTGCTAACTTGAACGGGAAGGTGACGCGGCGATAGGCCTCCGCGACGGTGAGGCGGGCATCCTCGGCGGCGAGGGCGGTACAACGGTCGGGTGTTTAGTGAACGAGACAACGCAAGTCTCTTCATGTGATCTAACGTGAATAAACAGGTTAATTTGAGTGCGCTTATCTACATGATGTCTTAATAGTTTCGATTCCTCTGAGATCAGAGAACCGATATGAGTCATTCTTATTTTTAGTGTTAAATACTGATACCAAATCTGGATAAACATCTTAAATTTATTTATACTAAAAAGAAAGAAATTAAACATTTCTACAAAAGAAAATACCGACTTCAAAAACCCTACACGATGTAAAAATATTAAAACCACTGAAAAGAAAAAAAACTTAATGAAGTCGGGCGGGGCCAGGTATAACTTCTCGTTGGTCTGCATGAACCATGGTTGAGGCATACCTGGCCCTTCCCGACTTCATAAAGTTTAAAGCCGGTATTTTATTTTTGTTAAAAAGTTTTATGATAATAATCATAAATCGAAATTCGTCTCGCATATAGAAATGTCTTAGGTTTTCGCGATTATTATTCATTATAATAAAATACTTTTAAACGGATCGCATCGGGTATATTCATAGATTTTTGTTTTTCCTGGCGTTTCGAACACTTTCCAGCATTCGTCTCGCATAGGCGGCACTTACTTAACAGTATGCAAGTTAGTGTGAGGTGATTACACGACTACCGTGCACAACTTAGGCGCTCTTATAGTTCATTATGCCGAAGTTAGCTACCGAGGCTTGTTTCATGTATAAGCCTTGATTTTATAGCAAGTATCTTCACTGTACATTCCTGCATGAAAGCAGAAATACTTGGCTTCATTTTCGGGGCGGTAATTAATTCTTCAAGTGTTTTACATGCTGATATTTAATAATTAATGTTGGGAAAATTAGGCTCGTTTCGTAATAATACATTATCGATTTTCATTTCCAAATATATGGTTCTTCAACAACCATCATTTCAGCTGAAAAACGTCTACTGCGGAACGGAAGTCTCCTCCAAAAATTGCCGCTACGACCGGTATAGGTTTGTGCTGTGTGCTCATTGGGGGGTTTTGGGTATTTGCCATTACTCACCACGCTTGGTAGGCGGGTTGGTGAGCGCAGTATGGCTACCGTTTCACAGAAGGGACGCTGCTGCCCATCCCTCTGGTTTAGATTCCCTTGGTCGCCTTTTACGACATCCACGGGAGGAGATGGAGTGGTGCTATATTCTTAATCCGGACACCACACGGAATATATATTAAGCCATCAGTGTATATTAAGCAATATTATGCATTTCATGAACTTTTAATTACTATTTTCTGTTTTCTTTTCCAGTGTTGCGGACCATGCGTATGTCCATGGTGCGGAGGCGTGTGGTGCGGACGGTGTTCACGTCGCATGTCGAGATGTGCATGGTGTAGGGGTGCGCTCAGAGCACCTGCAGCTCCTTGCCTCGCGCTCCAGCGGCTTATCAACGACCTCATGCTGCCGTGTCGCAACTATAGGTAGGTTATCAATATTCTTTTTAAACTGACATGGTCACTGACATTATTAGACCTGAAAACGGGGTATTTACCATATATTTTATTCATTTCGAGTTAGAAATGTCGTGAATGATTTTCGCGATTATTACTCATACGCGTTGTCATCCTGCAACCACAAACCCTGCAAAGTGTTCGAAACGTCAGGAAAAACAAAAATCTATAATATACGCGATATAATCCGTTCCAAAGTGTTTTATTATTTCGAGTTCCCGATATTTCGGCGATACCCCCGTTTTCAGTTCTAAATACCAATATTCTGTTTGGTACTCAAGTCTACTCATCATATTTGATATCTATTACAGTAGCAACTAACAACCAGTGAGCCAATTCTCACAAATGCTTTACATTATTTCCGAACTGATTATGACTCAATGTTGACCGAACTGAGATAAAATTATGAATTGAGAGGAAAATAGTATTCTGCTACTCTTATTTTTTTTCTAGTTTCGGTATGCATCTGTTTCTTCCCAGCTTTAACACTAGGAAGCGGTGAAGGGTGGGCTTATGGGGTGCTACCTTTTGTTGACGTCCAAAATAACTAATATCTTAGTATATTTTGAATAAATGATCATTTCGTTTCATTTGGCTTCAGTCTAGTTTCATTTCAGTCTCGTGTTGACATGTATTTAAGGACGAGAAAATAATTTTACAACCGGTGTAAATTAAGAATGTTGCCAGCTTTGCCTTCGATTCATTTTCGAAGTTCAAAATCAGAACTTGAAATACTATTCCGTATAATATTGAGTCCCTTTAGCATCGGTTTTCATGACGGCCTAATTTCAAAGCAGAAAGCGAAACCATAACTTGTTTCATGAGGGATATTTTCCGCGAAATCCTTTAAATCAAGGCCACAGAAATCGTTCACCCCATTAAAAATCACAAACCAATCAATAACCAGCTGATCCAATCACTTTTCCAACGAACATCGTAAACGCGACATAAAATGCTTCAAATAAACGTAACATCTAATACGAACACTTGTTTGGCCAATAAAACCGATACTTTCCGACATTAAACCGTTACCAGTAGATTAAAGTTACGTTTTATTGCTTAGGGCGTTTACTGACTAGACGACCTTTTCGGCGAATTCAAAACCCTAGGCTAGTGACATGGAATTACCGATTTCAAAAATTCGTACACCATTATAATGCTACATTATGCTTGAGTAAC
Organism: Diloba caeruleocephala; assembly: GCA_947459985.1. Lineage (NCBI taxonomy): Eukaryota > Metazoa > Arthropoda > Insecta > Lepidoptera > Noctuidae > Diloba > Diloba caeruleocephala. The sequence continues at coordinate 25,533,417 of OX381614.1, read as the reverse complement.
ATAGGTTATATTTATTACTAGAAAAAATTAGGATTCTCTACTAAAACTTCAGTAATGGATGCGGCGTGGCATGCGCTGCGGCAACTTTTAATGATAGAACAACAAAATGCTCTACAATATTAAAGAACATATCAATATCTACAAAAAACTCCATGATACTATATGTCCAACTATTGTAGTTATGTAACTTGATTTTTACATTTTAAAAGTTAATAGAAATACCGACCAAATTCAGACCATGTTTACAAAATGTTTAAAAATAAATGTCCACCCGTGCGGAGCCGGGACGGGCTGCTAGTGTTTAATATATAACTTGACGACTTAACAGCCGGCACAGTGGCTAAGTGATTCGTAGCCCAGAAAACTAATCACTTCGATTCGAGTCTCAAGTTCGATTCCCGCACGAAAAAAATATGTTTATGACCTCCTACAGGTAGTTTTCCAACAGTGTGGTGCCGGCTCAGAATACCACCATCCCACCTCCTCCCGTGGGTGTCGTAAAAGTCAACTAAGGGATTAGCCGGAGGATGGGCAGCAGCGTCCTTCGAGTACATCAACAACACAACTGCGATCGCCAACCCGTCTGCCAAGCGTGGCGATTATGGCAAAACCCCCCTATGAGACCACAACACACCCATATCGGATATTGTGGTGATCTTTGGGGGAGGCCTGTGTCCAGCAGTGCACTTCATTCGGACGAAATGATGGAAATTCTTCATGAACTTCCTTCGCCTCGGGGAAGGGCGAAGGGGTATGCCGGGCTCCTACCGGCTAAAACCACTGGAGCGGTTATCTTCGGCACCGAAAGGGGGCTCCAGGTCCTCGTAAGATCACACTAGAGCCGCCGATAGGTGCCATGCCTTAGGCACACCACGGAGGGGATGTCTGTAAAGCAGACATCCCCGAGAGGATTGTAAAGGATCCCCCGAAGCGTCCCTGTGCGCTGTGCTGTGCTGCGCACACGGTGGCGCGATTTGACGGTACCTACGGCAATGTTCATTGCGCCATGTTTTAAAATCTCTACTCTAGACCACTAAATATAACAATGAATATTGTTTAACAATTAAAATGTAAGCGACTACGATTGCAATCGTGTTATGTATTTGGGATCGGATTACAATTCGCACGTATCGTTATGTCAGTGAAAAATTAATTCCGGAACCGGATTGAATCGCGAATACTCATATTACATGCGCGTCTTTGATGTAATAATTACGATTAAGTGTCCAATATATTGTTCGCCTCCGCATGTGCCCGGATTTACAATGTAGCGGCACTCCCGCCTCCCCCCACCATGTCGTAAAATATGACTAAGGATAAACCAGAGGGACGGGCAGCAACACCCCTTCTATGGAACAGTAGCCTTACTACGCTACCCGCCTGCCAGGCACGGTGAGTACTGGCAAATTCTCCCTTAAAATGACTTGTTGTGAAAATCTTTTGGGGAGGCGTTTGGTCAGCAGTAGATGTTCTTCGGCTGTGATGTCCATGTTTAGTTCGTAAACATCCGTACCTGTTCCATGTGTATTTTATTGCCATGTTACTATAGAAAGAAAAAACAAAGAAAAATGTTTGGCAGAAATAATTTACAGGATAAAAATAAAATTAAATATAAAAATCATAAAACTAAATTAAAGTGCAACACATATCGTGCACAGTGACAAAGTTGAAGTGCCAAAGGGATCAAGCTCAGCATAATGTTAGGCGGCAGTGATACTGATCACCTAACGCTGGTTTTCAGCTGTAACCTACAGTTGTCATACGCTCGAAATTAAAACGAATACATTTGAATGCACTTAAACAAATAAACAATAACTGTTTTCTTGAAATTTGTACGATATGGTTTTATCATATCAGCCATGAGACATCCACTGCTGAACAAAGGCCTCCCCCATAGATTTCAACAATTGTGTCGTCATTTGGGGGGAATTTGTCAGTACTCACCACGCTTGGCAGGCGGGTTGGTGAGCGCAGAATGTCTCATGTTCCAAAGAAGAGACGCTGCTGCCCATCCCTCTGGTTTAGAATCCCTTAGTCGCCTTTTACGACATCCGTGGGAAGAGATGGAGTGGTGCTATGTTCTTAATCCGGACACCACACGGATAACGATATGGTTTACCTTTCATCAAATCAAAACCCTCGGATTTGTTTTAATAAGTGCACCCGTGTTTTCTACCTGACATTAGAGAGACCGAGGAATAGGCTATTATTTCTAAACAGGTTCTGCTTTAAAGTATTCTGTATTTTAATTAATTACGTAAAATTTGAACATATTTGAGAGGATGTTATTTGCGAGCAAAGTATTACTGCTTTGAATTTATGAATGTACTTATTACGGACTAACACAAATTTAAAACGGTTAATTAAAAATATAACAAGTTACGTAGGAAGTTCCTGTTTCCGCTGAATGAATCGTTATAAAAAGCAGAATAAATACATAATCAGCTCATTACTGTCCCACTGCTGCACACGGGTTTTTTCTAACGATGAGAAAGGTTAGGCCTTAGCCCACCACGCTGGTCTAGTGCGGGTTGGCGGACTAAACACACCATTGAGAACATTTTGAAGCCCTCTCAGGTGTGCAGGTTTCCTCACGATGTTTTCCTTCACCTTTGACGCAAGTAACAATCAAATTCTGATCCGCACATGAATCCGTGTGGTGTCCGGATTAAGAATATAGCACCACTCCACCTCCTCCCGTGGAGGTCGTAAAAAGCGACTAGGGGACTCTAAACCAGAGGGATGGGCAGCGTCCTTTCTCTGGAACAGTAGCCATTCTGCGCTCACCAACCCGCCTGCCAAGCGTGGTGAGTACTGGTAACTTCCCCCCAATATCATGACACAGTTGTGGAAATCTATGGGGGAGGCCTTTGTTCAGTAGTGGACGTTGTATGGCCGATATGATGATGATGACATGAATCCGAAAAGTGACGTGCGGGCCGGGGTCGAACTCAGATTCTCCGGTATGGAAGGCAACAGTTCAACCACTAGGCTATCACTGATGAAATACATACACAAATTCAAAGCAATATGCCTTGCTTAAAACAATGTAGAATAAAGAATAGAAGACAAAGTTTACCGTTGAAGGCCGGGGGAGTAACCTCAACCAAATCTAAATAGAAATCCGGCTCTATCTCTATCTATCGGGAACGACGCCGACGTTAAAGTCAAGATTTTGCCCACACACCACTAATACATACTCAAATAACATCAAGAGTATTTGAATTTCCATAAACCAGCGTTACCCATTTAATGATGTTCAAAATATATTTTTCGATAATCTCTCGTACCTTTATTAATATTTCATGTAAAATATTTGTTCTGTCTGCCGGCTCAGAATGCCACCACCCCATTTCCTCCCATGGGTGTCGTAAAAGTCGACTAAGGGATTAGCTGGAGGATGGGCAGCAGCGTCCTTCGAGTACATTAACAACTCAACTGCGATCGCCAACCCGCCTGCCAAGCGTGGCGATTATGGCAAAACCCCCCAATGTGCTCACAACACATCCATATCGGTGGTTGTGGTGATCTTTGGGGGAGGCCTGTGTCCAGCAGTGGACTTCATTCGGCCGAAATGATGATTTGTTTTTCAAGCCGCAACCTTTGGCAAATACAAAATAAACATAGTATTTTCCCCAATTCTCACAAAACAAAAACAAACATATTTATTTGCGCGGTTTCACCCGCCGTTTAATTTAAAATAAATCGATTATTTATAAATAACTATTCTATAATTAGTACATATATTGGATTTCATCGGTTAAAATTTATTTCGCTGAATCCCCATTATTTTTTCTATAATAAAAGTGGCCTAAGTTACTCCTTATAACATCAGCTATCCGCCAGTAAATGTCCCGTCTAAATCGGTCCAGCTGTTGGAGATTAGCCGGAACAGACAGACAGACAAAAAAACGTAACGTATTTTGTTTTAAGTACCGTATATACTTTTATTGCATTTAGTAAAAAGCTGTTATTTTGACATTACAAACAGACACTTCAATTTCATTTATTTGGTTGGATTAGCCGTATCTGCCTCTCCTATTGCACCGCAATATTTAGATTTAATTTCTTCAATTAGCTTTTAATGTAAATATTGCACATGATCAAATAAACTTGCAAAACACTCATCAACATTCCGTGACGTCTTGCGACTTTAAATTCAGAGGACAACTTTATTATACTGACAAAATACATACGCGAAGTTTTTTCATGTTTCTTTATACGAAATAAAAATAGTATATCAAATAATTTATAAAAAAATTGAGCTTGAGATTATCGAATTTCACACCGCGTTTCGAGACCAAGTTATAAGGTCCAAGCTGGAATTCAGGTGCTCCCTTAAATCGCAGCAGTACTCCATATGGGGCCGGACTTGTGAAGTGGCAAGCAGTCTTTCCCCGGTTAGTTATATCGCCTTGCCTTGTTTAGCACATTGCACACATTACCTCTATACGGAGTCGTTGTCCTTAATCAGATGTCATACTACAAGATTAGCCCAGTAATGCGTGTGTGTACCTAAATGTAAATGTCATTGGTAAATTTTATTGAACAGGATCAGGGAATATTGCCATAATTAAAGCTGTTTTGACTAACGTATTTGTGATCGCAGGATGTTGATCTACATTGGAGTTACTCTTACTCTTGACATTATGCCTTTATAATCTTTAGTAGTGCCTACGAAAAGAAAATGATTAAGTTCTTCTACGGAAACCATACTACATGAATTGTTAAATTTAAAGAATCAAATATCAAACGTATGCTCCAAATTACATAACAAATTTACATTAGTAATGTCTTAGATTTTCGCGATTATTACACATTATAATAAAACACTTTTAAACGGATTCGCAGGACCACGAATGCTGCAAAGTATTCGAAACGTCAGGAAAATCAAAAATCAAAATATACGCGATAGAATCCGTTTAAAAGTGTTTTATTAAAATTTACATTACATCTGATCGCATAATTTTACTTTGAAATCGTTTAATATGCAAATCTCTGTGATTACTAAAATGTTATCTACACTCTAAAGACACAATTTATATTTAAAATTAATCCATATGTTTCTTTGTTTACAGACGCGGATGCACAGAGCTTCTGACAGCTATCACCAGAGTAAAACACGAAGAAGACTGTAAACATGACACCATGATCTGTCCCATCACAGCAAACTGCTGCTCAGTACCCTTCGAAGAACTGTCTTCACATCTCCAGACTAACCATAACATCATCGCAGTCTACTCCCAAAAAATCAAAATCCTCATAGAAAACTTCCAAACGAAGCTGAAGAAAACAGCTTGTTGCAGAACCAAGTACAAGATCATCCTCCTTCACCAAAAAAGCGCTTTCATCATCAAAGTATGCATCTACAACTATCACGTCAGAGTCGAAGTTATGAGACGAAAACTTGGATACATCGCCGACATAAAGTCCGAGACGAAGAAAAGCGACTATTGCGCTTTGATAGAATTCCAAAGCAAAGCCCTTTGCACTAAATCCGCTATCCTGATAGAGAATGAAGCTTACGGTAAGAAGGCTGAAGTACAGTGGAACGACGTGGTGATGAAATCAGAGAACGATGAAGCCATCACAATTCATGTGAACATCGGCAAGTCGGATTCAGATTTGTTGAGAAAGGACTACGCCGAATCCTGATTAACAAAATGAAAATGTACTAGTGATGTTTTTCAATTTCTGATAGCACCATTCCGCTTGCCAAGAGGTAAGCGTAGATGCTGAGAAAATAGAGTGTGAGACATCGAGGCAAATATGGCGCACAAAGCAGTGCAGACAATTTTAAATATTTCAAAATATCATTCCGATTAGACGTGCATTTAAATATAAATATAGAATCATTTGTATTTAATGACGATGTGGACGTTGAGAAGTTTCGATTAAGTTATGCTGTTGGCAATATTCGCGAGTTCAAGTGATTTTAACGTGTCTAGCGATGACTTTATACTTTGCAAATATTGTAATAATCGTAGAGTTTGTTAAACATTAATACAAAAAAGGTGTTATATAAAAATGTGATGACTATTATTTTTTCTAAATAATGATGCTTGCTGCATATTTAAACGCAGATGGTGCAAAATTATCTTTTAACGACTGTATATACATAGACGAAAAATAGAATGAGGAGATATGTTTTAATTATGCTCAAATTGTAGACTATAATGAGCCCATTAAATAAAATAATCACACGATTGATTTCAATTTATTTGTTAGATCAGATAAAATTCTTGAAGTCGCGAATTGTGGCCAATTGTGACTGATGTAGCCTTAATATTATGATTATTTAGTATATAAGTTATGAATATGTAAGAAAAAATATATCATTAGTATTTTTAAATTTGGATTTTTATTTAGGCCCCTCTAATTAAAAGATGAAAGCAGTCTCAGTTCTTTCTTTCATTCAAACATTGCCCCACACAAGGATTTCTTCTGTGTCGTGGGTGCGTTTACAGACATGAATTCCACATACAATACACCCCGGAACAACTACCTGCAGATCATATAAATATTTGTTTAATAAATGATTTGGTTATCTTCTGGAGCTTAGTGGCAGGACCAACCAGTTTATCTTTCTTTGTTCCTGGTATGAATACAATGGATATCACTGTTTTTCGCAAAAAGATTAATATTTTTATGTCCATACAAAACATGTTTATAAAAATACTGAGATGGGAAGGTCATTATATTAATCTCTTTAAATTTCTCCCTGAGTGAATATTTCGGGCTTAAGTTATCGAATGGCTCGTTTTTGTAGCACAAAAATAGTTTGAATGTCGGCAGCATTCCCCCACAACAGAATACCGTACGATATTATGCTATGAAAATAACTAAAATATACTAGTCGGGCGGTTTCTATGTCTGCTAAATTACGATTTTTATAACTGCGTATGCTGCAGAACCAAGCCTTTTTGACAATTTACGTATGTGTGGGCCCACTGCAGCTTAGAATCTAAAGTTATACCTAAAAACAGTGCTGTGTCCACAAAATCCAACTCCGCACCATTCTTTAGCACACTGGTTTTTTCATTTCTAACATTGGGTGTGGTAAATTTAATGCATAGTAATGTATTTGGTTCTCGCGATTATTACACATTATGATAAAATAATTTTAAACGGATTAAATCGCGTGTATTATTGATTTTTGTTTTTCCTGACGTTTTAAACAATTTGCAGGGTTCGTGGTCGCGAATTTTAATGCATTTAGTTTTTTTCTCGTTTAGGAGTAAATTGTTAACATTAAACCAGTGGACCACTCTAGAGACAGCGCTATTTACATCGTTAGTAGCCAGATTTTGGGGTTTGAGTTTGAATAAAAGTGAAGTGTCATCTGCAAAAAACACTATATCGTGATTATCCCTTACGATATAAGGTAGGTCATTAATATAAATAAAAAACAAAAATGGGCCAAGGATTGAGCCCTGCGGAACTCCCATTGTGACCACAGACCCAGGAGACCTCTAACCGTTAACATCAACTTTCTGAATCCTATTACTCAAATATGAGACTAGAAGATCCAGTGCAGTCTTTTTCTTTTTTTTATAAATAATACCGATCCAGCTGTCCCAGAACAATAGCTTGTTATCCCCAGCAACGCCCTAAGCCGAGGTCCGTGTCCCTTAGCGCAAGTTTCTTAGTTTTAATATTCATTTTAAGCCTGGCTGGAGGCCTCTTTTGGCTTCGCCAGAAATGACCGGTTAAGCAACCACATTTCCCAGAAATGTATGCGAGAAGTCCAATAAAAAACATAGATAGTTATCGATACGCTCATTATTTATGCGATAAAATAAACGATAGTGGATATATTATCATACCGCCATACTTAACCTCACTGTCTCAAAAACGAGGACTTGTACGTAAACGCAATTGAGAACGAAAAAAATTAAAAGTCAATACTCGTATATACTCGTGAAATACAGGGCGGTTGTTACCTCGGCGCCGTCTTCTCCTTCTTCGAGCAGAATCGACTCTCTCCCGGTCCCGCTCTGCGGTCTCCTTCTGGAGCATGACGCTCTCACAGAAGGAGACCACTGCATTCTAGTTTTCGTGCTCTGCCAACATAGCCGACACTACTGCTGGCAGACAGAGATCTTGCCCGATCCGATCGATCAGGATCCGCCACTCGGCGGCCCACGCAGGGCACTCGGGAAATACCTATCACACCATACCAATTTCATACATGTAACGACCAGCACAAATCGAGGCCCACCATTGTATGGACGTTTGCCAGTCTCCGTTAATGTCACGTATGTTACATTGGCTAAGCAATTGGCTTTTTGCGCAAAATGCCACACAAATATATGTATCGTGCGGGAACCAAACCCGCAACATGTTACGAAGAAAGCCAACTGATTTGCCAATGTGCAAACGTAACGTCGTGTTGCCGGTACGGAGTCAACAAACCCAAATTGCATTGCTTAAATGTGCCATCGCAAAAGTAACTTAAAGGTGTACCTAATAAACGATATATGAACTTAATACTTTTTCTGTTGCTAAGGCGTCTATGTGTTCATTAAAGGTTAATGTATATTGACGCAGCAAATGAGGTCCCAAGGACAGAATGGAAACATGTTTACTTTAGCAAACTGACGAGTTGTACGCAAAAAAAAATATACAGCTGTTTAAAATACTTAACCGTCAGCTTGCAATGTGGAAGAAGCAAAACGGGTTTATAAGGATCGCAACACCTGATATTCTGTTGTTTTTGCCTACACCAGAGAAGACGTGGTGCTAGGTATCATCATTTCGGCCAAATGAAGTCCACTGCTGGACAAAGGCCTCCCCAAAGATCACCACAACCACCGATATAGATGTGTTGCGGGCTCATTGGGGGTTTTGCCATAATCGCCACGCTTGGCAGGCGGGTTGGCGATCGCAGTTGAGTTGTTAATGTACTCGAAGGACGCTGCTGCCCATCCTCCGGCTAATCTCTTAGTCGACTTTTACGACACCCATGGGAGGAGATGGGGTGGTGGCATTCTGAGCCGGTATAAAGTTATGTAAATTCTTCTTTTCTTCTCGGACTTTCTTCAAGTCATGGCAGACTCCTACAGGATAATACCCCATACTGTTCCTTCGACCTACCTATCGCTTGGGGTACGGGATTTGCACAATCTCCGCACCCGAATGCAGCTCGCTGCTTGGTCTGACCGGCCGCGTCCCCATGCGTCCTGGCTAGCTGCAGATACCACTCAGAGGCGTGCGCAAAACATCGCCATCTCTGGCTTGCTTCTGGTCTGGCGACGGCAGAGCCGGTCTCTTACCAGCTAAAACACCGGGACGGTACTCTTCGATGCCGAAGGGGAGTTCCAGGTTCTCCAGAACGAACGAACCGGAGCCGCCCATTAGTTTCGCGTTTCAGGCTCATCTGAGAGAGGATAAATGTAAATAGGTCAACCGCTCTAGTGAAAGGAAGGCGACTGTAAAGTGGCCGGCCCTCGGGGGAGGATTGTCAAGGATCTCCCCGAAGTTTCGCTGTGCGCTATGCTACGAATACACGGTGGAATAGGCCTTCACCCGACCCCGCCCTGCAGTCCCCTTCTATAGCATAAAACTTTCACAGAAAGAGACTACTGCACTCTAATTTTCTTGCCAGCTTAGCCGACAGTACTGCTGGCAGAGAGAGATCTTTCCCAATCCGATCAACCAGGATCCGAAACTCAACATCATGCGCAAAGCACTCCTCGAGCTACAACGCTTGCGTAGCAGTGGCATCAGCAACGTTCAATTAATTGCTGCTCATTTTGACTGCAATTTCTAGAGTCACTAGGTAAGTGTAGCAGTAGAACCATTCGTTCTCATAAACTTGTATATCAGAAGTAATATTGTTATTAATAAAATAAATCTAAATCATTATTATTGTACCATGGACATGAAAATTGTACTTCGTATCTTGTAACTTATGATGATCTATGAAACACACACAATATGCGGTAAAACACAGTATATATGTCACCTTCATTTATCTTGTGTTACGCAAATAAATGAATTTTAAATTATTATTATTGATTGACAAGAAGTAATAAAATAACACTTTTTTGCAACAACAACAACAAAAAACTCCAGTGTTGACGTTGTCGGCCAATCCATTGTGACGCGCTCGAGCTTACTGTGTTTTTTGTTTGTTTGTTTTCTGTGTTATAATTTTAGATAGATTGAAATAATCTTATAGTATAATTATTCTGTATGTGTGTATGTCACTGAACTCCTAAACGGCTGGATCGATTTTGATGAAATATTTTGTCCCTGGATGGTTTACATTCACAACTGGACCCGATAGGTGGCGCTTCAATCGGGTTAGCATGTACCTGCCTGTGCAAAGCTGGGGCGAGCAGATAGTAATTTATAACAGAAGATAATATCATTTTATCATTTTCGAAGCCTTGTGGTGCCGGCTACAAATAGCACCTTTTTTTAATTTTTTTATTGGTGTCCAGTGGAAATTCTACATGGAACTTCCTTCACCCCGGGGAAGGGCGAAGGGGTATGCCGGACTCCTACCGGCTAAAACCACTGGAGCGGTCATCTTCGGCACCGAAGGGGGGCCCAGGTCCTCGTAAGATCACACTAGAGCCGCCCATTGGTGCCACGCCTTTAGGCACATCTCGGAAGGGATGACTGTAAGGCGGTCACCCCCTCTAGCGGAGGGAAGGCGACTGTAAAAAGGTCGCCCCCCCAGGCACTTCTCGGGGAGGATTGTAGAGGATCCCCCCAAGCCTCGCTTTGCGCTGTGCTGCGCACACGGCGGCACGTGACCACGTGCGCGCCACCGTCTTCCCGGGGGTCGCTCGGTGTGAGCACGTAGATTCCCCAATCTGCGCGCCCGCGACCCCCGAGGCCCCCCACCATGAAGTGACGGCAGGGGGCTCAGGCGTGTTGGACTTGGGAGCCGGGACGGTTGTTGCCCCGGCGCCGTCTAGTCCTTCTCCGTGCGGGATCAGCCCTCTCCCGATCCCGCTCTGCAGTCTCCTTCTGGAGCATGACGCTCTCGCAGAAGGAGACCACTGCACTCCAATTTTCATGCTCTGCCAACATAGCCTGACTACTGCCGGCAGAGAGAGATCTTGCCCGATCCGATCGACCAGGATCCGCCGCTCGGCCGCAAACGCAGGGCACTCCTCGAGCGTGTGCTGTGCGGTATCCTGGTCGCTTCCACAATGGTGGCACTGTGCCGTAACCTCGCGTCCTATTCTGTGCAGGTACGCACCGAAACAACCGTGACCGGTGAATACCTGCGTCAGACGGTAGGTGACGCGCTCGCTCCTTCTGAGCCAGGCTCCGAAGAGTGGCAGGATGGCCTCGACGACGCGCTTGGTCGCGAACTGCAACCGTAGGCGTTGTCGCCATATCTCGAGTGCGCGCCGTCTAGCCAGCCGCCTCATTCTGTCAAACGCCCCTGATGGCACGCTTTCCCCACTTTGGCGGAGGGAACGTGTCCGGTCATAGACCCACGCATCCATCTCCGCCTGGATGTCGAAAGGCGGAAAGCGTGCCAGGAGAGTTGCCGCCTCGTAGGACACTGTCCTGTATCCCCGTGCGATCCGTATAGCCACTCTGCGCTGCAGACTATGAAGTTTGGTTCTGCAGCGCTGGACGCCAGACAGCCGGGATGACCATACAGGCGCCCCGTAGAGGGCCACAGACTGCACGACGCCCCCGTAGAGACGGCGAACTTCCTCGCTCGGTCCCCCGAGATTGGGCAGCACCCGGTGCAATGCACCCACTACCCTCTCGACTCGGGGGACGAGGCGCATGAAGTGCTCTTCGAAGCCCCAACGACTGTCCAGGGTGAGCCCCAGGTACTTCATGTACTGGCCCACCCTGATTTGCGCGTCACCAACGCGTATCCACGAACTGGGTGGTTCTCTGCTCCGCAGCAGTTTGTGGAACCATAGCGCCTCGGTTTTGTGGGGCGCTATCTGCAGACCCAGAGCGTGGATTTTGGCCACGACAATTGCCACCGCTTGCTCGGCAAGCCGGATGGTTCCCTCGAAGGACTCCCCGCTGGCCAACACAAGAGTGTCGTCAGCGTAACAGACCAAGCTGACGCCAGCGGGGAGAACGACACGCAGGACCGCGTCGTAGGCGAGGTTCCATAAAAAGGGGCCGAGAACCGACCCCTGCGGAACCCCGCACGTAATCTCCCTCCACTTTACGCTACCGTCCCTGCCCACGTAGCGAATGTGCCTATCTACAAATAGCACCTACCCTTCTAAACCCGTGGGTGTCATAAAGGCGACTTTGGGATTAGCTGGAGGATGGGCAGCAGCGTCCTTCTAGTATATTAACAACTCAACTGCGATCGCTAACCTGCCTTTTTTTTATTGGTGTCCAGTGGAAATTCTACATGGAACTTCCTTCGCCCCGGGGAAGGGCGAAGGGGTATGCCGGACTCCTACCGGCTAAAACCACTGGAGCGGTCATCTTCGGCACCGAAGGGGGGCTCTAGGTCCTCGTAAGATCACACTAGAGCCGCCTATTGGGGCCACGCCTTTAGGCACATCACGGAGAGGATGACTGTAAAGCGGTCACCCCCCCTAGCAGAGGGAAGGCGACTGTAAGAAGGTCGCCCCCCCAGGCACCTCTTGGGGAGGATTGTAAAGGGGGGACCCAAGCGTCGTCGCCAACCCGCCTGCCAAGATTATGGCAAAACGAGCAGACAACGCGCCAAGACCGGTCGTTGTGGCGACCTTTGGCGGAGGCCTGTATCCAGCAGTGGCCTTCATTCGGCTGAAATTATGATGATGATTTTTAAACCTTTGGACATGATCTGATAGTAAAATATTTTATAATTATTGTTGTAGACACAGTCTGTTAGTTTTTATTGTGTATGACTTTGTTACTAAACAAATATTGGAACGTTTGTTACTGAACAAATATTAAAACGTAAGTTACGTAGTAATGGCAAAGCTGGTGTAGCAGCACTAGAATGTAAATCGAACCCTTTTCAATCGTATATCGCCATCTCACTCACTTTCTGATCGGATCTCATATGATCATCATAAGATAAAGCTAAGCAACCGCAAGCCATCCACGCGTCACCATTGCCCCCGTCGTTGTTACAAATTAAAACCTACATTTCCATTTCATTGGAGACCAACCGTAGCTATTGTATCTCAAAATTACATTATTATTTTCAATTTGTTTGTCTAGAAGAGACCGTTGAGCGCGATAAGACCGCCTATTTCAAATTGTTAAAGCACATTATTGTGAGTTCATACTGGTGCATAATAGAGGGGATAATAAACAAAAGAACTTAAAATATGTGCAGCACAATACCAATTAATTACCTTATTATCCATTACAACTTTCCGTGCATCGTCGTATTCACCCTTATTTTCTTTTTTTTTTATCGGTGTCCAGTGGAAATTCTTCGCTCCGGGGAAGGGCGAAGGGGTATGCCTCCTACCGGCTAAAACCACTGGAGCGGTCATCTTCGGCACCGAAGGGGGGCTCCAGGTCCTCGTAAACGTTAATGACAGGCGAGTTGGTAAACGCAATGGCTGCTTTTCTACAGAAGGGACGCTACTGGGCATCCCTCTGGCTTAGAATTAAGTTCTAATGATGATACACAAGAACAATCTCACTCTCTTTCTCTTTCATTTGCCTGATGGCCGTTCAATCAGAGTTGTTCAAGCCGCCGGAGACCGAAGATTTTACGTACCTTTGGTCTCCTGTGGAAATGCTACATGGACTTCCTTTGCCCCGAGGAAGGGCGAAGGGGTATGCCTGGCCTCTAATGGCTAAAACCATTGAAGCGGTCATCTTCGGAACCGAAGAGGTCCTCGTAAGATCAGACTAGAGCAGACGTTACGTACCTAGTGAAATACGAAGATGCTCAGTTCACTGCCACTATGCGGTCACCCATCCATAGACTGACCGTGGTGAGCGTTAGTTAACCTCACCGAACGTTTACAGACCAATGAGTGCTAATGGCTATAAACGCCTCAAGACCAGTGAAGCGGAATATACTGAATGTTATGATATGCAACATTATGAAAGGTGAAAGATTTCTTAGGATAATATATTTCAAGTGCACATCGTCCCACGCTTGTTACGCGATTCAATAGAAAGAAACGCGTCATTATTCGAAAGAAAGGTCTAACAACCCCTCATTACTTGTGACTTGTGAGAAATAACAAGTTATTAGTACCCGAAACCCGTACATTGAATGTTACAAAAATACATATTACACTGCTCCGAGTCCTGCATAGGTTATCTTGTTATAGTGTTTGAGGGACTTGAAAGAGTAACCTCTTCAGAATGGCTCAAATTAAGCCGTTCAATAATGTAACACGTGGGTTTTTTGTATACCGGTTAGAAAAGCCCAATAAAAAAATCATAAGCCATTCAATAGTGTAACCCTTAGAGTGAGAGTTTTAGGTCAACCGTTTCAAAAACCCTATCGAAAACCCTATCAACAGGTAACCAAAATGGTCCCTGCACCGCACCCGAAGAAGTGGAACTACAAAAACAGAGCAATTTCAAATTTGATAACGTTTATACAATGCTGCGACTACTATGCGACAGATATGAACTCACGCATACGGCAGAGCGACCCTTGAATGTACACAAAATATCAGTGTACTACCCAGACTTTATTTTCGCATGCAATCATTCGTCCTTTCCATCATGCTTTCTATGTTCTAGATGTGTGAATGCAGATAATTTCGATATTAACAGTCTAGTCCCTAATTTTAGAGATACTCCTGAGAAAGATTCTAAGAAAGATTCTGTGCCTGAAATGTTGTTTTCTATTTGTTTTGTTATAGTGATATAGTTTAATATAGTAGTAGTATAGTGAATGCACTGTTATGTTAATCAATCAATCAATCAATCATTTTATGGTGGATTACAGGGGTCACATAAGATATAAAATATTCAAGTCAAAGTACTGCTGCGTCCTGCCTTTATGGCATACAATATAGTTAGCAGTCAATAATAAAGTAATATAATAAAAGAATAACAGTAATTAATTAGTTGCAAACGTAATGATTGAAATATAACTATTGCTAATCATATAATGTAATTAAAACTTGTATATTAGGAACTCGTCTATAGAATAATAACATTTGGTGACCGAGGTAACAGATTCTATGTACATCAGGTGGAATATTAAATGCGTCAGCAATAACTTTCGGATCACTTATTATTTTGTCCTTAATATTTAATTCTTTTATTCCTTTAGCGGAATTTATGAAGAAATTATTTTGAGATTTTTTAGTTTTGAATTTTATAATTATTAATATCAAATTAAAAATAAATAATTATGCTTTTAAACACATTAAAACTAAATATATATACACTATTTATGATTACACTAAACATAAAAAATAACTATGTATATAATATTTTTTAGTTAAGTTGATTATATTTTTGTATCGTTTATCATATGATAAGTAGGTTAATCGTTGTTTTTATTGCGCACTTGTATGAATATGCGTATAGCTTTTGGCCGTTTCGTTCTTTGTTCTAGTCATTAAAATTCATCGATACATCTGTCTGGTCTGATTCTTAACCGTCAGGAAGCTGTTCTTGGATAGACATCCAAGAACAGCTTCCTGACGGTTAAGAATCAAAACTACTTTGCTTTTTTTGCGTTTTGACTGGTATGAAAGAAAATATCATCGTCATTTCGGCCGAATGAAGTCCACTGCTGGACACAGGCCTCCCCCAAAGATCACCACAACCACCGATATGGATGTGTTGTGGGCTCATTGGGGTTGCCATAATCGCCACGCTTGGCAGACGGGTTGGCGATCGCAGTTGAGTTGTTAATGTACTCGAAGGACGCCGCTGCCCATCCTCCGGCTAATCCCTTAGTCGACTTTTACGACACCCATGGTAGGAGATGGGGTGGTGGCATTCTGTGCCGGCAATATATAATAATAATAATATAATATAGCCTTTATTTCCCAAAAAATAACATGCAACATTTAAAACTTGATAAATATAAAGCATAATTTACAAACATTCATAATTGATTTAATAACAGTCGTAAAATTTAAAAATATAATAAGATATAATAAGACCATAATCAAATATTTTTAATAACTTATCCTGTATTAATTAAAATTACATCATTTAATTTTAAATCATCATAATTCATGCCCTGGTGTAGTATTGGGTACCCATTTACGGGTGAAGGCCTCCTCCATCACTCGCCATTTCTCTCTGTCCTGAGCAAGTCTCGTCCAAGTGTGGCTAGCCGTGGCTACGATATCATCGCACCACCGGCGTCTGGGTCTGCCTCGGGGGCGCGGTGTATCGCGAGGGTACCAGTGCAAGATCCTTTCACTCCAGCGTCCATCTGTGGCTCTTGCTACATGGCCTGCCCATCTCCATTTTAACCTGCATGCCAATTCCGCAGCATCTATTATTTTTGTATGCTTTCTTATATCTTTGCTTCGTTTTCTGTCTCTAAGCTTAAATCCTAGCATGCTCCTCTCCATAGCTCGTTGAAAAGCTTGAAGTTTGTATATCACTGCTTTTGTAAATGCCCAGCTCTGGCATCCATATAGCAATGTAGGGAGTATTATGGTATCCATAGCTTTCTTTTTCAGGCGTGTAGGTATGCGTGATTTAAATATTTCTTTTAACGACCAGTACCTTTTCCAAGCGCTTTTTATCCTGCGGTCAACTTCATTTTCTGTAAGGTTGGTAAAGCAAATGTTCTGCCCAAGATATATATAGCTGTCTACATACTCGACTTGTGCGTCTTGTAACTTCGTTGGCACTCTCATGCTGTTAGTAAGTAAACATGTTTTTTCAGCATTCATGTGAAGGCCACATTTTCGACTCTCTTTGTCTAAGGAATTCATCATGTATACAAGGTCCGCATGTCTTTCTGTAATCAGGATTATGTCATCAGCGAATCGGAGATGGTTTAAAAATTCGCCATTTATTTTGATGCCAATATTGTGCCAATTTAGCTGTCTGAAGATGTGTTCAATGACTGCGTTAAATAAATTTGGTGAGACGGGATCGCCTTGACGTACTCCTTTTCGAATATTAAATTGTTCTCCTTTTTTCTCTAACTTGACCACTGCTTTACTATGCTTGTAAATTTCTTTTAAGACGTTAATGTATTTTCTTGGAACATCTTGTTCTTGAAGCGAATGCCATAGAGAGTCGTGGGAGATAGAATCAAATGCCTTGGAGTAGTCTACAAATGCTATGTAGAGCTCCTTATTATGTTCATTGTACTTCTCTATTATCTGTGTGACGGTGAATATGTGGTCGTTGGTAGAGAAGCCCGCTCTGAAACCTGCTTGTTCTCTTGGTTGATTTTCATCCAAAGTCTTTGAAATTCTTTTCAGTATTAGGCTGGTAAATACTTTGTAGAGTGTTTGTAGTATACTCAGTGGTCTATAGTTGCCTAGATCTCCTGGATCTCCTTTTTTGTATAACAGTGTTATTATTGCAGTTTTCCAGTCAGATGGTATCAATTCCTTTGTCAAAATATCGTTAAATATTGTTGTTAGAATAGGTGTGATTGGCTCTACAATTACTTTTAATATATCATTTGTTACACGATCTTCTCCAGGGCTTTTTAAGGATTTCAGTTGTTGTATAGAGTGGCTTATTTCACATTCTAAGAATTGAGGTACGGGTACTGAGTTTGGTAACTTCAGCTCATCTGCAAGTTGTTATCTTGAAACGGGAAAGTCATATAGTTCTGTGTAGAATTCTGTAGCTATTTTTAATATTTTGTTTCGGTTAGTTATTCGCTGTCCATTTTTTGACATACTTGTAATCCATTTCTTGCTAGAGTCTAGTCTTTTGTATGCTCTTTTAACTGACGCATTTTTTTTAAGTTCTTCCTCGATAACTCCATATCTATGTTCTTTTATTCTTCTTTGTATTTGATTTTTAATTAATTTATATAATGCTGATAATTGTTTCTTTTCTACAGTGGTTTTGTTTTTCTTTTCTTTAAGTAAAGTTCTTTCTTTTATGAGTCGTGCGATGCTTTCTTGTATCGAGGGTTTAGATTTTAATCGTTTTGTAGTTTTGTCTTTGCTGTCTCTAATTTTTGTTATTAAAGTAGAGTAAGTGTGCTCTATATTTGTATATTCGATATTCTTTACCTCTTGTGAAAACGTTGTTTTTAAATATTCTTTATCTAAAGGTGCAATGTCGGTGGTAAATTTCTCTCCGGCCGGCCGGCAATATACGCGCCCTTAATTAATAATGGCTGCCTCGCTTTCTACAATCGTGTCATCACTTTGAGGGGAATTTGCCAGTACTCGACACGCTTGGCAGGCGGGTCGGTGAGCGCAGTATGGCTACTGTTCGACAGAAAAGACGCTGCTGCCCATCCGTCAGGCTTAGAATCCCTTAGTCGCCCTTTACGACATCCACGGGGGGAGATGATGGTGCTATATTCTTAATCTGGACACCGCACGGAATATATCCAGTAATTATCAAATTTAAGAATCTTTATACTAAACATTAGGCACGCCAGTCGAAATTCCATTTAAATCTAATTGCTTCAAAAGAACCGCTAAAGTGCAAAACAAAATTAGGTAGGTGGGTATTAATTCTTAACCGTCGATATGTTAAACGCTTCTAATTTCTATACTGAATACGGTGAGTTGGAAAAAAAGGAAGTCGGAGCTGCGTCTGCCGGTACGCGGTGATTATTCGAGAACTTTCAGCCTCATCGGCTATCCGTTCTACGAGCAAATTACGCATGCCGCGACATATAATTATAGTATGCATAAGAATCTTAACGTGTGGTGTTCTAGCTTAACAACTAATGGAAGAATTTAAATAATATAAGTATTAAATGATCGTGCTGACCCGGAGGTTTACGAACTCGCTTCTTAGGCACAAGGATCCGGGTTCACAACCTAGCGTTCACCGTCTAACACCATATTTTAATGTCATATTTGCTTTCTTCGTTAATCTAAGACGCCACTGACTTTAATGGCGATGGAAAACATCGTGAGTTAACCTGGATGTAATGGTGTGGAACCACAAACAAGTAAGCAAGTGTGGTGATCAAGGATCTTTCCTTCTCCTCATTAGAAGCGGCCTCTGTACAGCAGTAGGATAGTTACATCTAAAGTCGGATTTAATACAGAGTTCCGTGTAAAGTGTAGTAGCAGTAAAGTATAGATCACCCCACTCCACCCGTTATCAGAGGGCATATGAACACGCAGATCGCTATGATCGCCACCACTCATCGCGACATCGGAGATTCGGCCGATCTTTCGTCGGCAGAATTAGAGAGCGGCTTGCGAGCTATCCCTCTGGGATTCGCGCTTTCTGGTCGCTCGCCAAAGCTGCCGAAGGAAACTTCTAATCGTCCTTGCCGCCACTGCGTGATGCCGATGGTAGTCTGGCCAATAGTGCAAAGGAGAAAGCCACACTTTTAGGCTCCCTCTTTGCCCCGAACTCGACCTTGAACGACCGAAACGCCGTACCACCTGCTATTCCGTGGTGCGGCAACTCCATGACGGAAATCTGCATAACGCAACGGGAGGTCCGGCGGGAGTGGCTTTACCTGGACGTTCATAAGTCGAGTGGGCTGGATGGCATACCCGCAGTAGTACTGAAGCAGTGTGGTTTTGAGTTGTGCCCTGTATTGACGCGCCTTTTTGCGCTTTCATATTCCACTAGGATAGTTCCGTCTTATTGGAAGACTGCCTACGTACATCCAGTGCCCAAAAAGGGTGATAGATCAGATCCATCGAATTACAGGCCTATTGAATGAATGAATGAATGAAACTTTTATTTGGATACAGCACATTGAGACACAAAATGTACAAAAAAAAGACAACAGATAACAAGAAACAGAAAAAAAATAGTATAATAGTTAAAGATATTCCTAAGTATGTGTCTCAAACCTGGTCCAAATAGGTGTCCAGATCAGCTTAATGGCAAGTGCAAGCACTTGACGCTGGTTTTCATCTGGAACCTTTGTGCTCCACGGATGTCAATCAGGAACATTTACCCATTTTGGTACTGGTGTTATGTGTGATGTGTGATGTGTTATGTGTGATACACTCAGTGTAGTGGTATGAATTGACCGGCAATGAAATTGGTTGAATTAATATGTCATAAAATAAATTGTATTATTGGTTATTATTGATGAATTATTTTATATTAATTTAATAAATAATGAATATTATAATGTATCGCAATTACCTCCTTGCTAAGATGATGGAGCGGGTAATAAATAAACAGCTTTTGGGATACCTAGAGGATCACGACTTGATAAGCGACCACTAATATGTCTTTCGTCATAATCGGTCAGCTGGTGACCTTCTAGTGTATCTCACTCATCGTTGGGCTTTTGCCATTGGGATAGGTGAGGCATTGGTTAGCCTAGATGTAGCGAAGGCATTCGATCGGGTCTGGCACAGCAGTCTTCTATCGAAGTTACCGTCATACGGACTAAAAAAGGAAGAAAGGAAAAAAAGGTGGTAATCCAGTTGCCCAATGAGGTATTTATTTCTGTCCAACAGAAGCATAAGAGCATAACTTTTTTCCTACTCATACAGTGTTCGCGTGTTTATGAAATTTCTAAACTAATATAAGTATGTGGAGTAGGCCAGGATACTAACATGGCGGCCTTAATACCGACGGGAACAGAATAACAGTCGCCTGATTTTAATGCGACGCACGGAGTCGTGTGCGTATCTACTGTTGCGGACGATACGAGAAACTGTCTATGATATTGATAACAAACGTCAAACATCATAATTATCCTTTAAAGCGTTCGTGTATAATAATAGTCATTGCCTACTATTGGGCTGGGTCCTTCATAATTTCCGATCCTTGTGAGCAGCATAGTACAGCGCACAGTGATGCTACGGAGACATCCCGGCCGCTTTACAGTCACCCTCCGATATGCGTTTATAGGTGTGGCACCAGTGGGCGGCTTAGGTGCAGAAAATGACCGCTCCAGTGGTTTTAGCCATATTTATATTCGTCATTACCTGAGGCGCAGAAAGTTCATGACAAACTTCCACTGGGGCCCAATAAAAAATATTTTTTTTTGTAACCTTTGCCCCGCACTAGGATTTCTCCTGTATCGTGGGTGCGTTTACAGACATGAATTCCACACACAATACACCCAGACCGGGAACAAGTATCTGCCGATCATACAAATATTTGTTCCGTGCGGGAATCGAACCCACGACCAGGAGCGCAGCAGTCGACTGTATCAGCCACTGCACCAACCGTGCCGTCAATTTCCTATAGCTTAACGCTCATATTTGCATGGGGTTAGTAAAGGATTTTTGTGGTGCTGCCGCACATAGCTATCTGCGACGTAGATAAAACTGCGGTGTTTGCAATCACGGGCCGTAACTGGGATGGATTATTACTTATTACAGACAGTCGACAATCCTTTCTTTTTTCTTTTTATTGATCCGGTGGAAATACATCATGTACTTCCTCCACCCCGGGAAAGGGCAGAGGGATATGCCGGACTCCTACCAGCTAAAACCACCGGAGTGGTCATCTTCGGCACCGAAGGGAGGCTCCAGGAACTCGAATAATCTCCATCTAGAGCCACCCATTGGTGCCACGCCTTTAGGCACATCTCGGAGGGGATATCACTGTAAAGCGGTCACCCCCTCTAGCGGAGAGAAGGTGACTGTAAAAAGGCCACCTCCCCAGGCACTTCTCGGGGGAATTGTAAAGGAGTCAGACCCTACAGGCTGACTCTCGGTCTCGGTCAGAATCAAATGATATCCTTATAACCCAGTCATATTATCATCATCATGTCAGCCAAACTGTTAACAACTAAAACTGTCTGTTGAACAATGGGGAGGATTTCCACAATTGTGTCGTTATTTGGGACGGAATTTGCGCCAGTACTCACCCCGCTTCGCTGGTGGGTCGGTGAGCGCAATATGGCTACTGATCAATAAAAAGACCACTGCTTCCCATCCCTCTAGTTTAGAGGTCCTTTGTCGGGTTTTACGACACCACGGGGGCAGATGGGAGTGGTGCTATACTCTTAATACGGACACCACACGGACAATAGGATTGCAGAAATCAGAGTCATATCATATCGGCCAATTTATACGTCCACTTCTGAACAAAGGCCTCCTCTATAGATTTTCACAACTGTGTCATAATTTTGGGGGGTATTTGCTAATACTCACCACGTTTGGCAGGCGGGTTGGTGAGCGCAGTATGGCTACCGTTTCACAGAAGGGGGCTGCTGCCCATCCCTCTGGTTTAGATTCCCTTAGTCGCCTTTTACGACATCCACGGGAGCAGATGGAGTGGTGCCATATTCTTAATCCGGACACCACACGGAATATAATCAGAGTAACCTGGCGAAAAGGCTTATAATTATAATGATTTTCTTATGAGCATATTATATCATATGATCATACTTATGTTCCACGGTGCACTCCGATAGGTTGAGTCAATGTAACAACGCAATATATATCTCGGAGATAAGTTGTTTTTAAAACTCAATATACATCGCGGAGGACCTCAGTGTTATGGTCAATGACCTCAGTAGAGCTTCCGAAAAAGATGGTCTTAAAACGAACATGGACAAGTAGAAAATCATGTCGAATATCCACGTAGTACCATATTCCGTTAGGATCGGAGAGTCTACGCTCGAAGTTGTTTCCGATTATGTATACCTGAGATAAACTGTCCAGTTAGGTAAGTCCAACTTCGAGAAAGAGGCCAACCGTCGAATCCAGCGTGGCTGGGCAGCGTTCGGGGGAAACTGTGCAATATCTTCTCATCCAAAATACTGCAGTGTCTCAAGACGAAAGTCTTCAGTCGTCGATCGATGAGTCGACGAAAGCCGTCAGACCAGTGTGTGTTCCCGATGTTGGCCTATGGTTCTGACACGTGGTCGCTCACCATGGGCCTCATAAGAAGGCTCAAGGTCACTCAAAGGGCAATGGAGAGGACTATGCTCGGACTTTTTCTGCGAGATTGAATAAAAAATGAAGAGATCAGCAAAACAACTAAGGCAACCACCATAGCCCGAAGAATTGCCTAACTTAAGTGGCAGTGGGCGGGGCACATTGCTCGTAGAACGGATGGGCGATGCCGATGAACGAGACCGGGAACGATGGGGCCAAAAGGTTCTCCGAGTGGCGACCGCGTACCGGAAGACGCATCGTGGGCAGCCCCCCACGAGATGGACCGACGACCTGATGAAGGTTGCGGGAATCCGGTGATGCGAGAAGCGCAGGACCGGTCGTTGTGGCGATCTTGGGGGGAGGCCTATGTTCAGCAGTGGACGTCTTTTGGCTGAAATGATGATACATCGCGGAAACATCAAAGAGGATTAAGTTTGATGGCGTTGTTCATGTATGATCAAGTATAAGTACAAGACATTTGAAGCAGTGGCTATTGCCATTTGCTTTATACGCCGAGTATCGTGGGTTTGATCCCGTATGGAATAAATATATGTTGGACCTACAGATAGTTGTCATTGGTTCGGGTTTGTGCGCGTGGATTTAATCCTAATGCTTCAAATTAAATCTTCAAACGATTTCTGAATACAAAATAATTATTTCACCGAGTGAAAGATATCGTATCGTAGAACAACGAAAACAGTCGCAAGTTTATTCATTCACAAAGGAAAATGGTCCCCATTATATTTTTCGTCACGAATAATTACATTTCACGAAACAACAAAAGTTTTTACTTTGAATAATTATGAAAAGCCAAGGTTATGTTTTGCTTTCAGTTATTTCGTGGATTATTGCTGGATCTAAGCACTTACATTCAGTCAAAAAAGTATCGGGAATGGATGATTTGTTTATGGCTCCAAATTCAATGTTTGTTTTTATTGTTGTTGTTAGATTGGCACAACTGTTTTCCATTTTGGCGCGGAGTTTGAGTTGCATCTGTTATTTATATTAAATACAGTGCTGTTTTTTAGTTATATAATATCTAGTGTGTATAGCGAATTTCAGTATGGACAAAAACACCGAACAAAGAGTTTGTCTTAAATTTTGCATCGCCAATGGATTTTCGTGTTCGGAGTCACTGAAAATGTTACAGAAGGCATACGGTGAATCGACTTTATCAAAAACACGTGCTTATGAGTGGTACAAAGCGTTCAAAAGCGGTCGAGATGTGATGGAAGATTTGCCTCGCTCTGGTAGGCCATCGACGTCTGCAACTGAAGTTAACATCGCAAAAGTGAAGGAAATAGTGACTGAAAATCCTCATTCAAGTTTGAGAGAGATAGCCGCCGAACTTTCTGAGTCGATCCGTACCATTTTAACTAATCATTTGGGTATGAACCATGTTACCGCTCGGCTATTCGTTGCCTGAATCGTTTCTGAAGGAGCATACTTTGAAGGTGATAAAATAAATTTGGATGAATAACAAACATTTTGTGTATTATTGATCTTTTCCCGTTACTTTCTTGACAGAGTAGTACTTAGTATTAATAAAGTGGTTTGTACGATAATTGACTTCAAAAAGGAATGTTCTCTGTTTCCCCCGTATTGTATGCTTCTTTTTTTACATCACTAAGGTGACAAACAAGCACACAGCTCACCTGGTAAGTGGTTACCGTAACCTATGAACGCATGCAACACCAGAGATATCACTCGCACGTTGCCTACACTGTAACCATCCGTTCACACCTTTTTAAAGAGCCCCATGCTTCTCCTTGGAAACCTGGGTAGAAAAGAAAGAAAGAAAGAAAGAAAGAAAGAAAGAAAGAAAAATATTTATTTTGGCCCCGCACAACAAATAAGATACTTGACAATAACAATAAAAAATAGGCATACAACAGATATATAGAATAGATGAAATACATTAACAAAGAAAGAAAAATTGCTGTACGAATCCAAAAATGGAACCTATCTCAGCACATGCTACAACACGAAGTGTTGCAACGCTGATTTTCAGATAGGACCTTAGTGACCTACGGACACTCACGACGATAAAAATACGTTTGTATTATTAACTTAAATATTTTTAAATTAACAAAGTTTTGGTAATTTCATTGACATCATACATTCATTACATTCAATTCTTAATTTAAAAATAGCAAAAGCTGCATTTAATATTATAAGTATAAACAAAATAGAGTAAAAAATAGTGCACAATCAACGTAACAAATATTTATGTTTTGTGCCATAAATTCGTTCGATTTGTCGTCTTTCGTATATCCTCCGACGCACTGCTTCTATTGTCAAAGACAAGAGAAGTGACGCACGAAATTTTTTTATAATAAAGTGGACGATATAATTAATTGAATAGTGATATAATATTATTTTTATATAGATAAATTGCAAGTATTATTATTTGTAAAATACAGTAATATATAAATAGTTTTGTATTAAATTATTGATTTAAAACCAGATGTTTGTGTAGGTATGAAATTAGAGTCTGACTTAAAGTTTCAATGGGCGCTTAATTATTTACTGCTACATATCGTATTTTGACAATTAGAATCGGTCGCTATTATCGGTATTATAACTTAAGTTTTATAACTCGTGTTTTTGTAGTTCTAATAAATAGTTTTTGTATCTATAATTAAATGTCTGTACTGATTTTATAGCTCGAAATGGTGGGGGCAGATCATTCCAGCAGCGAGTAGCAGCAAACTTAAAACTTCCACGGAAAGCAGCAGTACCATGTCTTGGATTTGTCATAAGATAGGAAGAGGCCCTGGTGTTATGCTTGTTATATTCTCGCGACCAAGATAATTTGTTAAAAAGGTATTTTGGTGTTTCCGTTAAAACAACGCCAAAAAGTAAAGTAGCCAAATGGAGCCGCCTACGTGACGACATCTTCATCATGTTTCCTTTAATTAAGAAAGGAGTGATGTGTGATCTTGGGGGGATATTAAAACAAAAACGAGTGCATGCGTTTTGTACTCGCTGGATGAGCCTTTCAGTTCTACCAAGCAGGCATGTTCCATATACAGTGTCAGCGTAATTCAGCTTGGATAAGATTAGAGACTCGCATAGCATTATACGCATATTCATACTTATGTAAGGACGAACTCGGTAAAGAAGTTTTAGACGGTAAAAACAGTTACGTACAGCTTCGAGTACATGTGTCTCAAACTGTAGTTGACCGTCAAAAACCACTCCGAGATTGCGAGCTTCAAGCACTTGCTCTATGGAACAGCCATCAATCCTTACTTCCGGGTTATTATTTTGTATTCTCTGTATCATGTTTCTAGAGCCCATAACTATAAATTTTGATTTAGTAGGGTTAAGTAGCAGGGAATTTCTTCTAGCCCACTCTGCAACCCTGTCTAAATCAAAATTCATTTTATTTATAGACTCGAGACAGTTATTTGGATGAAAGGAGTGATATACCTGAAGGTCATCGGCGTACATATGAAACTTGCAATTGGTTATGGTGTGGGTAATGTCTGCGCAATATAGTATGAAAAGGAGAGGACCAAGGATAGATCCCTGAGGGACACCTCTGGTTACCTGACTGAGAGAAGATGTTGCCACATTACCAGTCTTGCTGTCTGTCACTTGGACAAATTGAGATCTGTTATTCAGATAACTATGAAACCACCAAACCGCTGACGCATTACACCCATAGTACGAAAGTTTCGAAAGAAGAAGTGATACATTTATAGAGTCAAAAGCGCGAGAAAAATCAAGCAGTGTGAGTACGGTCCCCATGCCAAGATCTCTGGCTTCCAGAACATTATTTACAACATCGATCAAAGCTGTAGCTGTACTGTGAGCTTGACGAAATCCTGACTGTTCTACTGGTAAGATATTTGACTGTTCAAGATATTTTCTAAGCTGACTACACACCACCTTCTCCAGTACTTTTGATAGACAGGGAAGTAGACTGATTGGTCGCAAATCCTTAGGATTGGTGGGGTTTGGTTTTTTTGGAATGGGTCTAACTTTCGCTGTCTTCCACAGGTCTGGAAATGTAGAAGTGGCAAGTGATCTGTTTATGATCGCAGTGATTACTGGAAGAGTCTGGGGAATAGTCAGCAATAGCATATCCAGCGAGATGTTATCAGAGCCAATGGCATTCGACTTCAAGCTGCGGATAGTCCTCAAAACTACGTCATCATCAATCGGCTCAAGTTGGAAACAACCGGGACCAAATCTATTAAACTCATAAAAAGTTAGGTCAGATATGCTAACTCTATCGCTGCCAGGTACCTCCAAAAAATGTCTGTTTAAGTTTTCTGGATCACTGCAGAAATACGGCAAGTCGTGTTCTTTATTTTTTGTGATTGCAACAGTGTTTTTAAGATAGCTCCATAATTTTTTTGGTGACTTAATGTTTTTATTTATGTAAGTTTTAAAATATGCATGTTTCTCACTTTCAATGGCTGCCCTCACTAAATATTTTAGGTCTTTATATGAGCTAGAGTGGGTTTCTAACTTGCTTAGTTTAAATTTATTGTGACACTTGTCACGTAGCCGCATCATATCTTTTACCGTGTCAGTGATCCAGGGGTAACTCTTTTCTTTAAATAGAACTTTTTTAAATGGAGCATGTAGCTCAAATAAACTTAATAAGTAACTGTTGAATGTTGCAACCATAGAGTCAACATCCTGCAAACTCTTGATATAATCAAAGTCTATTCTGTCTAAATCTTTATAGAAGATGTCTCTTAGAATGTCGTTAAGTGGTCTATAAGTGACCCATTGGGGGGTGGACGTCTCAAGCTTCAAATTCATCTCGACCGAGACTACAGCATGATGGCCAAGCTCAGGAATGTGTGATACTGTGACCCCACATACCTGTGCATCCGTGCAAACTAGGTCAATAAGTGTTTCACTGTGATCCGTGAAGTGAGTAGGTTGAGTAATTACATTTCTAAGATTAGAACATATTAGAAAAGAGCTCAGCAGCTTGGTCTTGTTATCCGTAATATTAAGTACATTAATGTTGAAGTCGCCAAGCAGGAGGATCCAATCGGCATGAGAAAAAGTGGAGAGTGAGTCCGTCATCGCATCCAGAAAGACATTAACGTCGAGCCATGGTGGTCTGTATGCCGTCCCAATGATGACCGATTGTGAGTTAATACTCAGCCTCAGCCACATTTGCTCAACGTTTGGTGCAGGTGGGTACGGAACGGCGCGCACGCGCAGGTCACGACGCACGTAAAAGCCCACCCCGCCGCCGCGGCCACCGCGAACACTGTCCGGACGTGGCGTGTGGCGTAGTCGGTAGTTGGGAACGGTGGGCGCGCGGGTCTCCTCGCCAAACCTAAGCCAGGTCTCGTTTATTGTCATAATGTCTACTGCAAGTTCTTGCATGACTACAATAAACTCCTCATGACGCGAGCCGAGTGACCCTGCATTGAAAAGTCCAACTTTTAAATTCTTGTGTTTAAGCATTATAATATATTATGTAATTTAATATGATTCCTCAACCTGAGCGTGATAACTCCTCCTCCTCCTCTGGAACAGTACGGTACGAGATTATTTTGGCTCTAGGGTATGTGGATGAACTCCCCGCTGATGGCGACAAGTGCGATGGTTGAAACAAGCCGTTCGCATCATCTATACAAATAAATAAAATTGAAGTTTCTGTCTGTAATGTCAAAATAACAGCTTTTTACTTAATGCATATGAAAGTATATACGGTACAACATAAAAACAATTTATAAATGTTTTATCTGTCCGTCTGTTTGTTACGGGTAATCTCCGAAACGGCTGGACTGATTTTGACGAGACTTTCACTGGCAGGTAGCTAATGTTATAAGGAATAACTTAGGTTACTTTTATTTTAGAAAAATAATTAGGGTTCCGCGCAAAACAATAAAGCCCTCGAAATCCAATATATATATTCTATGTCAAGTGTCTGTGTCGAAGTACTCTAAATTTATTTTAAACTAGCTGGGACCCGCGGTTTCACCCGCGTTTAATTTAAAAGAATATATGTTGGATTTCAAGGGTTTTATAGTTTTCGCGCGGAACCCTAATCATTTTCCTGAAATAAAAGTAGCCTAAGTTATTCCTTATAACGTCAGCTATCTGCCAGTGAAAGTCCCGTCGAAATCGGTCCAGCCGTTTCGGCGATTACCCGGAACAAACAGACAGACAGACAGACAGACAAAAAATGTAAAAATTGATTTTTTGCTATAGGTACCGTATATACTTCCACATGCAATTAGTAAAAAGCTGTTATTTTGACATTACAAACAGACACTTCAATTTTATTTACTTGTATAGATTAAATGCAGGTGAAACCGCGGATCCCAGCTAGTATCGAATATATCGAATAATTCCATAGAACACTGTTCAATGTACAAGCGGTAGAACATACAGATATAGTCTCTCCTCAGACTTAAATATAATAGACGGCTTATGAGTTTAGGATTGTCGACAATCCCAGCTGCACGATTCTGGACCAAGTCGAAAAGTCCAAGCTGATATCCAGGTGTTCCCACAAATAAATGACATCATTTCGGCCGAATAAAGTCCACTGCTGGACACAGGCCTCCCTCAAAGATCACCACAACGACCGGTCAGGGTGTGTAGTGTGCTCAGTTGGGTTTTGCCATAATCGCCACACTTGGCAGGCGGGTTGGCGATCGCAGTTGAGTTGTTAATGTACTCGAAGGACACTGCTGCCCTTCCTCCGGCTAATCCCATAGTCGCCTTTTACAACACCCACCCGATGAGATGGGGTATTATGATACTTAGCACCACGCGGTAAGGAGGCTAAGGCACGGGAAGTCATTTATCTCGGCAATAACAGGTAACAGTTTTTGTTATTTTTGAGCACGCAATGCAATGTAAGCAACGCGAAGAAAACGCTACGAGACTATTGTACTACGATATGATATTATGCTACTGCGAGCGATGACCTCATCCGTGAATTGAAGCGAAACAACAGCCGTTTAGTTTTTATTGATAATGCAGTTTTATGCTAAAGTAAATAGTTTGTGTTTTTATTCAAAACAGCGTTAGGATAGACGAAAACAATTATTTTATACTGAAATCAGATAAATAAACTGGCAAAATATATTAAAATCCATGAAAAGACCGACGCAAAATTCTAACGCTGTGGGTTCCAGAATCATGTAATGAATTCATGGTATCAGTTTCCGTCCTATGCCACTTATACGCGAAATAATATATATATGTCATACGCGATATATGTCACTAAAGACAGAACAAGTATGGATTTTACAGTATCTATAATAGAATATTATGGACAGCTAGTCTGAAAAGTGTCGTCCTCTGAAGCTCTGAGAGCTCGTTATCTCTTTCCTATCTGACATATATACATCATATCGGCCATACAACGCCCACTACTGCACTCCCCCATAGATTTCCACAACTGTGTCATCATACTGGGGGGAGTTTGCGAGTACTACCACGCTTAGCAGGCGGGTTGGTGAGCGCAGAATGGCTACTGTTCCACAGACAGGACGCTGCTGCCGATCCCTCTGGCTTAGAGTCCCTTAAGTCGCCTTTTACGACCTCGACGGCAGGAGATGGAGAGGTGCTATATTCTTAATCCGGACACCACACGTATAGAATCGACATAGGACGAAGTAGGACATATACAGGGTGTCCAGTAAATAGCACGACATACTGCAGGGGGTGAGAGTTTGGGTCACCTACCAAAAAAACACAATATTTGTTCAGGATAATCTAAAATACAACATTTTCCCAAATATCGAAAATTCGCTACCTTGACACAGATTTTTAAGCATCTCGTAATGAAAAATTCCTTTTCTAGTTTTTTATTAACCTCAAATTATTTGTGAATACGCACTTTACTCATTGATAAGTCTTTATTCTATTAAAAACTAAAATGTTTTCAAGAAATACAATTTTTATTAAAAATTTGGTGCAGTGGCTGATACAGTCGACTGCTGCCCTCTGGGTCGTGGGTTCGATTCCCACACGGAACAAATATTTGTATGATCTGCAGGTAGTTGTTCCGGGTTTGGGTGTATTGTGTGTGGAATATATGTCTGTAAACGCACCCACGACACAGGAGAAATCCTAATGTGGGCAAATGTTTAAAAAAAAAAAACGGCATATTCTTATCTTAACATTTTGTACTACTCTAAATCCGTAAGATTTTGCTGACGTATATTGTGTTTTTTTGGCAGGTATTGACCCAAGCTCTCACCCCCTGCAGTATGTCGTGCTATTTACTTGACGCCCTGTATACTCTGTGTGCAATAAGGCCGACTGTGCATTAGCTATTGCGACCTGGTTTTCCTTGTTTTTGTTACCTTTGTTATACTACGATGTGACGACACGAACAACTCATTCGCCTGGTAGTAAGCATCATGCCTGCCCATAACAATTGTAATGCTACCCAAGGCTAGACCTGCGTGGCACCTCACTGTGCTCCTCACCTCGAAACATTATTTAGTCGTTTATGCCCATTAGTTTTAGTAGCTCCAGGGGGCCTAAAAAGGCCGCTTTAGCAGAATCATAATATGAATCACATTAAATATCACCAAATGGTCCAGAAGGCCTAAAAAGACCGTACTAAATTTTATTTATAAGGCATAATAACGATCTCAATACGATTCAAATTAGAAAGCACAAAATGGTCACTTAATCATAACTGACTATTAACGGGACCATTTTGTGATTTCTAATGTAATTCATATTATGATTCACCTAAAGCGGCCTTTTTAGGCCCCCTTCTCTTCAAATCAGAACACAGTAATGCATAAAGTTTCAAAACTACTGCTTGGCGGTGAATATCTGGAACTGCGGTGGTACTTACCTACCGAGCCGGACTCTTGCAGTAAGAGAGCTACCACCACATTTTTGTTTTCGTAGAAAAATCCTCTTGCTCTTTCTCCACCTTGGGTAGAGTGGCATACTGGACTCTTACCGGCTAAACCCTTCAGTGTTCCTTCCAGTAACCTATGGCTGGGGGTGAGCTACCATCATTATCATCATTTCAGCCGAATAGTCAAGCCTTCCCCCGAAGATCGCCATAACGACCGGTTTGGGTGTGTTGTGTGCAAATTAGAGGGTGTTCCCATAATAGGCTAGGCAACCGGGTTGGCAATCGCAGTTGAGTTGTTAACATCCTTTGCAAGGACGACCCATGCGTTCTGATACTTACGCCATTTCCAGAATTTTAATAAAAATGTATACCAACCAATATGGTGCTGCCTACGAATAGCACCAACCCATCTCATCCCGTGGGTGTCGTAAAAGCCGACTAAGGGATTAGCCGGAGGATGGGCAGCAGCGTCCTTGGAGTTCATTAACAACTCAACTACGATCTCCAACCCGCCTGCCAAGCGGCAACAACTATGGCAAATGTCGTTGTGGTGGTCTTTGAGGGCGGCCTATGTCCAGCAGTGGGCGTTATTCGGCCGAAATGATGATACCAACCGAAATTAAATCTCAAATAATAAAAACACATTGTTATAAGTTCATAACCACAAGTTCGAACACCCGAAAGCACGATATCGCGTGCGTAAACAAAAAATATGTCTGTTCTATTTTCAAATTAAATCATTTTTTTTTTATCAGATCTAAAGCGCACCAAAGTAGCTGCATTCTTGCATGCAACACGGCAAGACTTTCAACAATGTGAAGGAGCTCGTATTATTTTATTATATACCTTAATTAATACATTATAAACTAAAAAATAATTTGACTGAAATAGTTTGATAACAAAACAAGCAAACAAATTTGTTTTGTCAACAATTTATGAAACTCCTGGAGTCTGAACATTCAACCTTGGCTCGTAAGGCTTAAAGTTGGAAATCGTTTGTTTAAATAGAGGGTGTTCATTAATCGTGACAACCACATTTCCACGTGTTGTTAACTTGCTTATTCAATTGATAAATTAAATAGGTGACCAAGTGAACTGGTTTCAGAGGCTTTCAGCCACGACTACGCCTACTTGTTGTTGATTGACACCTTTTTTTTATTGTAGGGCTTCTTGCATACATTTCTAGGAAATGTGGTTGCTTAACCGGTCATTTCTGGCGAAGCCAAAAGAGGCCTCCAGCCAGGGATTGCCACCTTACAACATAGTACCTAATTTATATATACATTTTTTGGTATCCAGTATAAATTCTACGTGAAGTTCCTTCGCCCCGGGGAAGGGCGAAGGGGTATCTTACCAGCTAAAACCACTGGAGTGGTCATCTTTAGCACCGAAGGTTGCCATATTGGTGCCACGCCGTTTGCTGAGTACAGGCCTGTCTTTGCTTGGGCCGCTTTGCCCAATCCTGCACTAATTGTGTCCATTTCATTTCCCAATGTCATATATGCTAATTATGAAAATCAAGCGAGTCGAATAATTAATCGAGGCGAATCAAACTTGTGACGAAGTCATCTTTCATCTTCATTTCAATCAACCTCTTTCATGTTTTCCGTATGTAGGTAAAAATATTGCGTGTAAAATAAAGTACTTTACAGAACAGGAGGAAAATATTGTCAAATTGATTGATAGATCAAGGAAAAGATTGTCAACTTGTTGAGAAATATGTGTAAATAGAAGTTTAGTCAAAATTATATTAATGTGTCTTCTGGTTAAAGGTTAAAGTAGAACGAAACGCACTATTGCCGGTTTCTACAAGGTGATTTAAAAACTTGTACTAAAAAAAAATTGGGGCACCTATTTATGAATTGATTTATACATATATTATACGACTAAGGTGACAGACGTCGTTACGGATATTAAAAAAGTTATTTTATTTTATCCACCGTATAATTTGAATCAAACAATTTGTTTCGATGCACGCAGTAATCAGCTAATCACTCACACATTTTTTTGTGCGGTATGTTGTTTGGGACTTTATTATTTTAATAACTGGATTCCAAACCTGCCAACCATCTTCTCTATTTAAATGTATACAATTAAAAAAGTGTATATTATTATAATATATATATATATATATATATATATTATATTATAATTATATAATTTTTATCTTCTCTCTTACTAACCTTGATATTCCTGACATCGTCACACGGGCCTATCAGAATATCGGTGCTGCAGTATATGTTTGCTGTAGCACTAGCTGAGATAGGTACCAACTTTGGTCTCATACATTCACAATCACGTGCTATCGTATTTCATTTACTGTATATAAAATGTGCAACGTGTGTGTGAATGTGGTTTCAAAATAAACAACTTTTCTTTCTTTCTTTCTTTCTTATAACACGGGTAAGTCGCACCGCTGCTCCTTTTGCCGCGCCAGTGTGACCAACCCTTATAACGGTCGCCTCACACTTATCGATAATCGATAGACTTGCGTTTCCACACAATTGAGCATCAATAAAGTTCAGTTTCCATCAGATTTTACTACCTTGGTGACACCTAGAGAGGTCTTTTAAAACTGTAATAAGGTTTTTGAAGAAGGTATTATATCGGTTGAATTATCGGAGTAGAGAGAGCCTCTGGGATATCTTCTTTGGGAAAGCTTTCATAGTAGGTATTGTAAATTTGAAAGGCTTTTTTTCTTATTTCTCATTTTGGGAACATTGCGATTGGAACACAATGTTCCCGAAAAAGAGTATTAAGTAGATAAAGGTTTGAGTTTGTTACTCCATCTATATATTAATACGAGAAGAAGAAACTGTGTACCCCTTTTTAAACTCACTAAGCGCACGGAGGACTGTGAGATTTACCATAGTTAAAGTTCATATAGAGAAGTTATATTTTAAAAAAATGCTGTCTAATTTTGACCTTTGGGCGACCACTAGTTCTCGTAAGTATTCAAGTGTTTAAATTGAAATTGCCCAATTCTATATTTGTGCAATTTCAATATTAGATTTTTGTCATTTAAGATGATTCAAGATTCCTCAATTTATTCCATAATTTATATTTACAGAAAATCAAACTATACCCTTTTAAATTAATAAAATACTTAAAAAATTTAATTCCTGTAGCTACAATAGTATTTCAGCTAATTACCGTTTTTGTGAACTGAACATCTGCCAGCTGGTTAAACTTTAATACCTACATAAAATCTGACTAAAAAATAATTGCTACATCAAAATTACACTTGGCAACGCAAGAGGTATCTCTGGTGTTGCAAGCATTCATAGGTTACGGTAACCGCTTACCATCAGATGGGCCGTGTGCTTGTTTGCCACATTATTAGTATAAAAAAATAACACTAGCAGGAATCCAAAGCAGACACCTGTCCCACTACACTTTACCCCTCTTCCTTTTTTAAAACCTCCTAGGTTAACATAAGTCATTAACGGTCGTTTGTTTTTGGAGATCTTCTACGCTTGTTCTGCGCCTCTCAGAAGCTAAATATTAGCCTTAATACTATAACTTACCTCAGCAGCAATATATGCTGGTATGACAGAGAGGAGCAACCTCTCTTGCTGTTCTCTTTCACACTCCAGCTTCACTCTCTGCTCCAGACAGGTTCTGGTGCCAGCAAAGGTATTCCTATGAGCTCTCTCAGTTAGGGCTCTGTAGTAAAGGCCGATGCCACTGGCGGAGATGAGGAGAGCTAGCTCGCAGACCAGCTGTGAAAGAAGAGAATAGAGGAGCTGTAAATTTGTATGTGTAAATTATATGTATGTTCATATGTGTGTGTAACTTGTGGAAACTGTTCATGGATTCATCATCATCATCAGCCATAAGACATCCACTGCTGAACAAAGGCCTCCCCCATAGATTTCAACTATTGTGTCATCATTTTGGGGGGAAATTGCCAGTACTCACAACGCTTGGCAGGCGGGTTGGTGAGCGCAGTATGGTTCATGTTCCAAAGAGGGACGCCTATGCCCATCCCTCTGGTTTAGAACCCCTTAGTCGCCTTTTACGACATCCATGGTAGGAGATGGGAGTGGTGGTATA
The DNA here is from genome assembly GCA_947459985.1 of Diloba caeruleocephala. Classification (NCBI taxonomy): domain Eukaryota; kingdom Metazoa; phylum Arthropoda; class Insecta; order Lepidoptera; family Noctuidae; genus Diloba; species Diloba caeruleocephala. The sequence continues at coordinate 25,497,675 of OX381614.1, read as the reverse complement.
TTCTTAATCCGGACACCGCACGGAATTCATTCATGGATTATGTATTATCTATATATTACTATGTTTAATGTAGGAACATTGTCTTTATATAACCTGAATTTTCGAGAACATTGTACACATAAATATTGTAACATGATTTTAAAAGAGTAACCATGGAGTTTCTTGCCCTTTCTTCTCCATAGAAAATCTACATCTTGGAACGTGGCAACTAAAGTCTTGACGATTCATAAGTGCTATTAATGGTTTAAATGAATAAAAATCCTTTTATCTTTTATCTTATCTATCTTATTACTTATCTAAATTTAGTATTGTGTCTTTTTGTTATCCTAATTCATAAATAAGCGTAGCTTTAACATTTATACCTCGCCTAACTAAAATAGGAGGAGATCAGGCACAACATATCAATGTATTTCACTTATTTTATTTTCATAGGAGAAATGAAAGGCAGTTCTCGTTCCTAATGTTCATATGGATTACTGTAATGACAATTTATTGCATATGGAAGTAATGGAGGTTCCACAGTGTCGCATACGAACGATCAATTATTTTACGAAGCCGACATTTTTCCTAATCATGTAATTTTCTGTGCTTACTTCTGATTTCAGAAAAATTGTCTTTTTCCGTTACATGTTGTGCTAGCGTGAAGTCCTGGGTGGAATCTAACCCAGGACGAGTTCGAGAAAAGTGCTATTTTACCGTAGAACTCTTTTTGGGACAGCACTTGTTTATAATAAATGGAACAAATGAGATATATTTCCATGAAGATTTTTCGATTATAAAGACAGCCCAATATTTAGAATCGTGCCGTAACGGATTAAACTCACTCCGTGTAACAATACGGGGACTCATATTTTTATTACTCGTTAGAGAAATGGGTAAGTGTAATAGTAACTGTATTATTCTTTGTTTTCATCCCTGTGGAACTTCATCGTGGTCTTCGACCTCGGAAGTCGCGAGTGCGTAGATTGGGGAGTCTGCGTGCTCATACCAGGCTCCCGAGAAGACGGTGGCGCGCACGCGGTTACGTGCCGCCGCGTGCGCAGAATGCACAGAGCGCAGCGGGGCTTCAGGGAAACCTTTACAATTCTCCCCGAGAAGTGCCTGGGCGGCGGCCATTTTACAGTCGCCTTCCTGCCCTAGAGGGGGTAACCGCTTTACAGTCATCCCCTCCAAGATGTGCCCAGAAGCATGGCTTCATGGGCGGCACTTGTGTGATCTCACGAGGACCTGGAGCCCCATTCAGTACCGAAGATGACCGGTTCAGTTTTAGCCGGTAGGAGTCAGGCATATCCCTTCGCCCTTCCCTGGGGCGAAGGAAGTACATGTAGAATTTCCACTGGAGACCAATAAAAAAAAAGATGGACATTGCCTTGAGCAACTCGCTTGACTGATCTGACTCGCGGATTGGTGATCACTGTGTTGTTTATGCTAACCCTTGTCGCCTTTTGCAACACCCATGGGTTAGCGGCGTGGTCTATACTTTGTCAGGAACCAACCGGGACCAGAGAAATAACACAAATAATGCTTCTTGCATCACATTTGCACAATGCACTCAGAAAGTGGTAATCCTGTAAAAGCATAGATATATATGTTATGTACTTTTACACTCTAGCTCGTATATAGCAAGTTGGTTATAGTGAGCACTATAGCGAAAGTACCAATTGCACTATAGCGTGAATTGAGCTGCTAAGGGCGAAAACTGGCGCAAGAGACTAAACATTTAGCACTTGGATTGCAGGCTAATACTGACGCTATGATGATCACCGTATTGTGCCGGCTAAGAATGGCACTACCCTATCTCGTCTCGTGAGTATGGTCAACGGCGACTATTCGATTGGAACAGCAGCGTCCTTCGAGTAGGTACTTACATTTACAACTCAACTGTGATTGCTAACCCGCCAGCCAAGCCTGACGAGTTGTGCACTAACCTCACTGACCTTACAGAACGAACCCAGACCGGTCGTATTGGCAGTTGTGTGCAACGTACGTTTTTAGGCTGAAAAGTTGATGATGATAATGATGACAGTAAACAGACGAAAGCCTCTGCATCATCAACATGACATCAGCCCATAAAAGACATATGCAAAACATGGGCTTTCCGATGACAGCTACAATGATGACTTCTAAAAACACCGTTTAAGATGCTGTTGAGTCCACCGTTTTGCAGCGCACCCCCAATGCTTGAGGCGCCTACAGATATGCCTACAGAATAAAAGACCAAAGTTAACGGTACAGTTGTGTCAGTGGTTAGGCGGCTGGCTTTATGTGCGACGGGTTCGATCCCGCAAGGAGCTTATATTTCCTAGCACGGATAAAATATCTGTGTGGCCTACAATTTATTGTTCCGGGTCTGGGTGTTTGTGAACGTGAATTTATGTGTCAACTGTACCCACGATACAGGTAAAAAAGTAGTTCTAGGCATAACATTTTTCGTTTTCCCCTTTAAAAAACCTTTCATTTGATACCAATATCAGGGGGGTGCATAAAAAATAACTGGTCCGCCATCTTTGAGAGTCCGCCATATTGGATTTAGCATGACGTCACTTGGCTAACCATGCATTGTCATCCAAACTAATTTATGTTTAAAAATAGTAATAAATAAATTAATGTTTAAAAATTCTGTTGCAAGATTTGACCCATACTAACAAGGCAAATTAAATAAGCTTGTAAAAGAATTGTTTAGTGCTCAAATAGACATTTTAAATTTATTAATTATGCAAATCAATTAGGTGCTAAACTAAAAAATGTAGATTACAAATCCATCTATACAAATCAATAAAATTGAAGTGTCTGTTTGTAATGTCAAAATAACAGCTTTTTACTAAATGCATATGAAAGTATGTACGTTACATATAACAAAAACACTATTTTTAAATTTTTTGTCTGTCTGTCTGTTTGTTCCGGGTAATCTCCGAAACCGCTGGACCGATTTTGACGGGACCTTCACTGGCAGATAGCTGATGTCATAAGGAATAACTTAGACTACTTTTATATTAGAAAAATAATTAGGGTTCCGCGTAAAAAAATAAATCCCTTGAAATCCAATATATATATTCTTTGTCAAGTGTTTATGTCGAAGTACTCTAAATTTCTTTTAAATTAAACGTGGGTAAAACCGCGGGTCCCAGCTAGTTTATGATAAATGCTATCCCTTTATACTGCTGATCCCCTTACAATAAAGTCCACTCATTTCGTAGAACCGTATATAGGCTGAAACATGTTCAATTCTATGAGTATATGAGTAGTAGTAAACCCACAGTAAACTCGTATTTATTCATAAAAATTTCACAACTAACGCTAACAAGCAGCCGATAGTAATCAGCATAAAAGTATAAATAAACAACAGAAAAACGTAATGAAGCCAGAAATTTCCATATTCAACCTTTTTATTTCATGATCGGGCAATGGTGTGTAGTCACACAAGGCTGAATGTTAAATAAAAACTTCTACAAATAGCCAGCCATAAAACTAATATTGTGTAGTTCCCGGCAAAGAATGGACCGGTCTCTTTTCCCATGGGTGTCGTAAAGGGTTGATACGAAGAAAATGGGCATACGCATCCTCCCGTGTGCAAATAACTACATATTGCGATCACCAATCCGCCTGCCAAGTGAGGTTATTATGGCAATATCCCCTATGACATTGTAGTGGTCATTGGAAAGCGCATGGTCAGCAGTGGACGTTTACTAGCTAATATGTTTGTGTGTTCTTAAAAAGTTATGATTTCAACAGTCAACTGATGATTTGCCAATCTCTCTTTTCTCTCTATTTCTCTCTTTGTTTAAAAAAACGTTGCCCCGCACTAGGATTTCCCGTGTCGTGGGTGCGTTTACAGACACAAATTCCACACACAAATTCCATACACATCTAAGGCTTGAGATGGAACGTCTTTCGTTCCTGTAAGTCGCTGTTTGTACCTACCCTTAACTTGGTACATAACCACGCTGTATAGTTACTATGTCGGGTTAAATAGATAGGGTCATAGGACCGTAATACTGCCCCATTTGAGCCCTTCACTGAGAACTGAACTACAAAATTTTGAGTAATGGATATGCTACCAGAAAATTAATATTCGTGTTCATACGCTACTCGTATTCCTAGAAAATAATCTATTAAGGAGAACACACGGTTTCCAATCTAGCTAGATCCGCCTGAATATCAGTATCATTGCTCGGAGCAACTACTAAATGTAGCTAAATCCACCTAAATATCAGCATTATTATTCGGAGCCATCCAAGTCCAGCGGTGACCACGTGCGCGCCACCGTCTACCCGGGTGTCACTCGGTATGAGCACGCTGACTCCCCAATCTGCGCGCACGCGACCTACGAGGCCCCCCACCACATAGCAACCCTAGTTGGACCTGGGAGACGGGGCGGTTGTTACCGCGGCGCCAGTCAGTTATAACCTATTTTTATCGTGGGGAAATCTTCTTGGACTTCCTCCGCCTTGGGAAGGGCGGAGGGGCATGCCGGGATCAAACCAGCTAAAACCCCACCGGTGTCCTTCTTCTTACCTCTAGCCGGGGGTGAGTTGTACGCTTTTCTGCATTAGACCGCTCCACCGGCAGGAGTCAGTTATAACCTGGGAATCTTCAAGTCACGAGTAAACAGGTCTCTTCTAGACAAGCGTGCACCATCCTCGAACGCATCATCGCTTAACATCAAGTGACATACGGCCAGTTTCAGTAGGAAGGCGGGCCGGTCTTAAATTATTAAGCGAGGTTTAAATATTGAGTGACGTTTCAATATTCGGCCGTTAGTGTTCAAACGCAAGCCTTTTCGATATAAATAAGAATATAAAGTGCGAGGTGGAAGAGCGAGTTCAAAAGATTAAGTAGCAATTTTTTATTATGCGGGCGCTCGGGTGCTTCTATGTATGTAATTAACCGTAAATATAAGTTTGTCTCATAATAATTCTAAGTAATATAAAAAAAAATGTTTCGAACGTAAGAAGAAAAAAAAACGGCGGGCCCCTTATGGGGTCTCTCCTATATCTATCTGTCTGTCCGTCTGTCACAGCCAATTTTCTATGAATCTACTGGACCGTTATGTTGAAATTTGGTACACATATGGATTTCTGTGACCCAAACACGGAGGTGTAACGTAAATATATAGATTATGAATATGGGGGTCACTTTAGGGGTAGGGGTAATAAAGAAAATTTAATAATAAAGTTTTGCAAACTGTACCGTGTAATATATTAAATGAAAGGGCTTATTGTGTAGGTCTTTTTTTTTTCATTCATAACGGCCATTTATACGTCCACTGCTGAACAAAGGCCTCCCCCATAGATTTTCACAACTGTGTCATCATTTTGGGGGGTATTTGCCAATACTCACCACGCTTGGCAGGCGGGTTGGTGAGCGCAGTATTGCTACCGTTTCACAGAAGCGACGCTGCTGCCCATCCCTCTGGTTTAGATTCCCTTAGTCGCCTTTTACGACATCCACGGGAGGAGATGGTCTTAAATATATTTAATTTATAATTTTAAAATAAACTGTTTTAAAGGTATTTACAAAAATAGTCTAAAATTTACCGTGCCACCCTTATCTCCGAAACTACTGAGCCTAAAATTATGGAAAACAGCTCTTTACTTATAGATAACAGGAAAACCCATAAGAAGTCTATAACATGGTAAATCTTTAAATGTTGTGCGTACAAACTTACGTTTGCAGTTGGAATGTTTCGGAGAACATGTTTTTCAACTACATATTAAGTTTGTTCTTGGGATAAATTGTTAGTAGAAGACAGAATTCAACAATAGACATTATATTCAGCAATTTCGGAACCCTCTCCACGCGAGTTCAATTCGCACTTTACTATTTATTTCTTCACTTGTCCCAAAAGCGAAATTACAACACTGTAGGCCAGCGGGAAGTATCTTATAGGTTTTGATGGTCAGTATGTCAATTAAAGCTTGTTACCTGAAACCGTTTCCTAAAAAAGGCCTTGACACGCGGATAAACAGAAGGATCATATCAGCCACAGGACGTCCACTGCTGAACAAAGGCCTCCCCTTAGATTTCCACAACGAGCGGTTACATGCCGCCCTCATCCAACGACTCCCAGCGACCTTCACCGGGTCGTCTGTCCACCTCGTTGCACGCTGCGTTTTCCGGTGCGCGGTCTCCATTCTAGAACCTTTGTGCCCCAGCGGCCATCAGTTCTGCGAGCAATGTGCCCTGCCCATTGCCACTTCAGTTTACTAATCCTTTCAGCTATGTCGACAACTTTAGTTCTTATACGGATCTCCTCATTTCTGATTCCATCTCGTAGAGAAATACCAAGCATAGCTCTCTCCATAGCTCGCTGAGTGACCTTGAGCTTTCTTATGAGGCCCATTGTGAGTGACCACGTCTCTGTTCCATATGTCATCACTGGTAACACACACTGGTTAAAGACTTGCGTCTTGAGGCATTGCGGTATTGTTGACGAAAAGATGTTGCGAAGTTTCCCAAACGCTGCCCAGCCGAGTCGGATTCGACGATTGATCTCTTTCTCGAAGTTGGACCTACCTAACTGGACAGTTTGTCCCAGGTAGACATACTCGTCAACAACTTCGAGAACAGAGCTCCCAACGGATATTGGGATGGGCACGACATGGGCATTTGACATGACTTTTGTCTTGCCCATGCTCATCTTAAGGCCCACCTGTTGGAAAACTGTATTGAGATCATCGAGCATTGTGCTGAGCTCTTGCAGCGATTCTGCCATGACTACGATGCCATCGGCAAATCGAAGGTGATATACTCGCCATTGATGTTAATGCCGAATCCTTTCCACTCCAGTAGTTTGAAGGCATCCTCCATTGCAGCGGTGAACAGTTTCGGGGAAATGACGTCCCCCTGTCTCACACCTCTCTGCAATGGAATTGCCCCCGTGCTCTGTTCATGTACTCGGACCGACATGGTGGCGTTTCTGTATAAGCACTTCAACACTTAAATGTACCATAGTCGATCTGGCACCGCTGCAGAGATTGCAGCACTGCTCAGGTTTCGATCGAATCGAAGGCTTTCTCATGGACCACAAACGCCAAGCATAGTGGCAGATTATACTCCTCGGTCTTCTGTATAACCTGCCGCAGCGTATGGATGTGGTCTATGGTACTGAAACCTTTTCGGAAACCGGCTTCTTCGTAGTAAAATTTTTTTTTTTTACCACTTTGTGACGAGACTAGCAAGTCATTCTGGTGGTAAGCGTCACGCCGGCCCATAACAATTTTAATGCTACCCAGGACTGGTTCTGCTCCTGCGTCGTACACTGACGCTTTACAGAAGGAGACCACTGCATTCCATTTTTCGCAATTGCAGACCTACCAACAGTATGATAAAAAAATTGTCGATGTATAAAAAATGGTCACCGACCCAAGCCATGCCCATAAAGAAAGGGGATTTTTTGCTATCTTTTTCTATTTATTTGAAGAGCTTCTTCATCTAGAGCGTGGCTTAATCTGTCAGATCAATCAAACCGAGACGTGGCAGTTTTCCCAATGGCTCCTTAAAAACACTTATTATGAATATCGATGTATTAGTTGGGGAGAAAGACAAGGTTAAACAGTTCATTTATCAGACGGGTTGAAACCAAGGCTGCTCGGCGTTTATGAAAATAAATAATACAGACGTTTATTGACTTCAGACACGAAACAGCGCCGTCTAACAGCATTGTTTTCGAAAAAATATGCAAAAGTTATAGCTCACGGGTTTATTATTAGTCTTTCCATTTCCTTATTCTGCTAAACGGTACTTTGACATTACAATGGACACATGACAAAGATGTCGGCAGTAAAATTTTATGATAAATCGAAAGTAAAGTCAATAATATTTCATCATCATCATCATTTCAGCCGAATAAGGTCCACAGCTGGACACAGGCCTCCCCTTAAGATCGCCATGAAGACCGGTCTGGGCGTGCTTATTGGGGGGTTTTGCCATAATCACCACGCTTGGCAGGCGGATTGGCAATCGTAGTTGAGTTGTTAATGTACTCGAAGGAGAGATGGGTTGGTGCTATTCGTAGCTGGCACCACACGGCCAGTAGTATTTGCTTACAATTAAAAGCAGTCAGATTTTATTACTCACTTCTCGATTTATTGCGAAAATAATGGAGAAACTCGTTTTTTTTTGGGAGTAATGTATTTTTCGTGTAAAAAGAAAAATATGGCTGATATTCCTCTACATTGCCACACCTTTAATGAATTTTACGTATGTTTTCATAATTGTTCGGGTGTCTATGGACGGCATTACAGACATAGGGTTGTCATTATTTCAGCCGAAAAACGCTCATTGCTGGACAAAAGCCTCCTCCAAAGTATGCCACAACGATTGCTATAGGTTTGTGTTGTGTTCTCATTTGGGGGTTTTGCCATAATCGCCACGCTTGGCAGGTGGGTTGGCCATCGCAGTTGAGTTATAAATGTACTCAACAGACGCTGCTGCCCATACTCCAGCTAATCCCATAGTCCTTTTACGACCCCCAGAGGATGAGATGGGGTGGTTGTATTCGTAACCGGCACCACACGGCTGCCTGAGGACCTGGAGCCCCCCTTCGGTGCCGAAGATGACCGCTCCAGTGGTTTTAGCCGGTAGGAGTCCGACATACCCCTTCGCCCTTCCCCTCGGTGAAGGAAGTTCCATGTAGAATTTCCACTGGACACCAATAAAAAAAAGGGTTGTAGGGTGACTTTAAAATTCGAGAATAATTATTGTGAGTGCAGAAGTTGAGCTTATTGGTTTTTATTTAAGACAGTGACCCGTTATGTGCTGATCAAAGAAAACAGCTTCTTTTTATTTAATTTAATGTTTTCAGTATTATTTTGTGTCTCTGTTTGTGGCAAATAAATATATTTCTTTCTTCTTTTCTTTTCTTTCTTCTATTTTCATCAGCCCATTATCTGATAATATATCCAATACAATCCACCAAAGGACACGAAGGGCGCTGTACGATTTTTGTGTAGTCTGCCCTGAGGCTGTATTTAGTAATAAGCTGTTATTTTGACATTACAAACAGACACTCCAACTTTATTTATTTGTATGGAGTATAGACTAGCTCATCATATCAGCCAAAAGATGTCCACGGCTGAACAAAGGCCTTTCGCATAGATTTCCTTTACACAACGACAACGTTTTCATGCTGTGTGTCACCATTTTGGGCGGAATTTGCCAGCACTCACCACGCTTGGCACAGTTGTTCCACAGAAGAGTAGCTGCTCCCCATCCCTCTGGCTTAGAATAGCTCAGGCTTAGTCGCCTTTTACGACATCCACATGAGGAGATGGAGTGGTGCTAGGTCTTTAACCGGGTCTTGCCGCTCTTCGAAGCCTGGCTCCAAAGGAGCGAGCGAGTCACATTCCGCCTGACGCAGGTATTCACCGGACACGGTTGTTTCGGTGCGTACTTGCACAGATAGGACGCGAGGCCACGGCGCAGTGCCACCACTGTGGAGACGATCAGAATACCGCAAAGCACACGCTCTCGAAGAGTGTCCTGGGTGGACTGCCGAGCGGCGGATCCTGGTCGATCGGATCGGGCAAGATCTCTCTTTTCCAGCAGTAGTGTCGGCTATGCTGGCAAGCAGGAAAATTGGAGTGCTGTGGTCTCCTTCTGTCAGAGCGTAATGCTCCAGAAGGAGGTCGCAGAGCGGGATCGGGAGAGGGCCGATCCCGCTCGGAGGAGGAGGACACGGGGCCGGGGAAACAACCGCCGCGGCGCCCGTGTCCAACACACCTGAGCCCCCTGTCGTCTTTATATGGCGGGGGGCCTTGGGGGTCGCGAGCGCGCTTATTGGGAAATCTGCGTGCTCATACCGAGCGACCCCCGGGACGACAGCGGTGCGCATGTGGCCACGTACCGCTGTGTGCGCAGCACAGCGCATAGTGAGGCCTCGGGGGAATCTTTTACAATCCCCCCGAGAGACGCCTGGGGGGGGGTGGCCTCTTTACAGTCGCCTTCCCTCCACTAGAGGGGATGACCACTTTACAGTCATCTCCTCCGAGATGTGCCTAAAGGCGCGGCACCAACGGGTGGCTCTAGATGGAGATTATTCGAGTTCCTGGAGCCTCCCTTCGGTGCCGACGATGATCACTCCGGTGGTTTTAGCCGGTAGGAGTCCGGCATGCCCCTTCGCCCTTTCCCGGGGCGAAGGAAGTACATGAGGTATTTCCACCGGATCAATAAAAAAAAATGTCTTTAGCCGGACACCACACGGATAGTCTGTTTTGTATATGAGTTTAGTATTAGTAAATTAGAAAGAAAGAAACATTAATTTGTTGCAATACATAAAACGTCTGACGATGACGTCGAAACGATCGATGAAACGATGTCGTGTGGTGCCGGGTAGGTCGTGTGGTGCCGGCTCAGAATACCACCACCCCATCTCCTCCCGTGAGTGTCGTAAAAGTCGACTAAGGGATTAGCCGGAGGATGGGCAGCAGCGGCCTTCGAATACATAAACAAGTCAACTGCGATCGCCAACCCGTCTGCCAAGCGTGGCGATTATGGCAAAACCCCCATTGAGTCCAAAGCACAGCTATATCAGTCATTGTGGTGATCTTTGGAGAAGGCCTGTGTCCAGCAGTGACTTCATACAGCCGAAATGATGAATACATGAAACACGTTTTTTTACGTAGCCAAATATTTGTTCCGTGTGGGAATCGAACTCACGACCCGGAGCGTAGCAGCCGACTGCATCAGCTACTGCACCAATCAACAAAATTATTAGATTAGGTAACTAATGCCTAATCAATAGTAAAGATTATGTATTTCACTGTTGCACCAAATAGGTGTCCAGATCAGCAGGCAGCTGGTTTTCAACTGGAACCCATATTAAACCTGTTACGAATTAAAACTTATAGTATTTATGTTAAGAATAAAATAACTCATAATTAAGTGCGACATAGTTTTAAATTGTTGTTAGAAAGTAAAGATTATGTAGCAAAATATACGTTCTTAACCTAAGTATAAATCTAAAATGATAGGTAATATGGAGTGAAAAATCAAGAACCTTATTGTTTAAGTGAACATAGGAGTAGAAGTTAGTTAATGAAAAATAGAGCTATGCATTCAAAAAGCGCCTGCAAAAATATTGCTAGCAACGCACACAATCAGCAAATGAGAGTTATTACTTATCTCAAACTGTCAGGCGGCAACTGTCAGACTAGCTATGCAAAAAATAGTATTTTCCATTGAAACACGCCTGAATGAAATGAATTGTCGATTAAAACAATAGGACTTATGTTACAATTGTCATTTTCAGTAGCTTTCAAGTTGAACATTAGCTCCATAATGCTATGATCGATGTCACTGAACCGTTTTTGTCAGTAATTTTATTTCCCATGACTTGTGAATAATGTCCATATTAGCCGCGGTGAGTAATATACATTCGACCTAATTTACAAAACGAGGTATAAATTACGTACATAGTAGGGCGTCAGTGATGTATAGATAGATAGATCATCACCTTTTTTTTTATTGGTGTCCAGTGGAAATTCTACATGGAACTTCCTTCACCCTGTGGAAGGGCTAAGGGGTATGCCGGACTCCTACCGGCTAAAACCACTGGAGCGGTCATCTTCGGCACCGAAGGGGGGCTCCAGGTCCTCGTAAGATCACACTAGAGCCGCCCATTGGTGCCACGCCTTTAGGCACATCACGGAGGGGATGACTATAAAGCGGTCACCCCCTCTAGCGGAGGGAAGGCAACTGTAAAAAAGGTCGTCGTCCCAGGCACTTTTCGGGGAGGATTGTAAAGGATCCTCCCAAGCTTCGCTTTGCGATGTGCGGCCCTCTCCCGATCCCGCAGATAGATTATCGCCTAATCAAACCAAACAGAAAGTTTATATTTAAGTAAAGCACCTTGTTTAGCAACAGCCGGGATGTTACTTAAACTACACTAATAACAATATTTGTTAATGAATATGTTAGTCCTCTTCAGCTGTGATGAAATTGCAACAGCTGTGTGGGTGAACTATAATGTCTTGACTTCGAATACGAGTATAAGTACTTATATGTTTAACGAAAATAATTATAAAGTATTTTATTGTATCTAACTTAAAAATCTATTTGCTTGTATTCAAAACTGCACTGACGGTAAGATTGGCTAAGCTATTGTCTGCGCCACGTGGCACGGGTTCGATTACCGCACGGAAAAAATATTTGTAGGATCTTCACAGATAGTTGTTTCGGATCTGGGTGAGTGTGTTGTGAGATGTATATCAGTAAACAGTACCCACGATACAAGGGAAATCCTAGAGTGGGGCTTTGTAGTAATAAAGAAGGAAAATAACATTGGATTTAAAAACAAGCTACTTACCTACTAAGTAACTCACTTGATATCAACCAAATGACGTTCACTGCTGAACAAAGGCCTCCCCCAGATTTCCACAATTGTGTCGTGATTTTGGTGGAATTTTCCAGTACTTACTCGCTTGCTAGGCGGGTTGGTTACCTGGATGACGGCGGTGTGCATGTGGCCACGTGCCGCTGTGTGCGCAGCACAGCGCATAGCGAGGTTTCGGGGAAATCCTTGACAATCCCCCCGAGAAGTGCCTGG